>OX439041.1:17665479-18155479 GCA_949317995.1 Acholoe squamosa
GCTTCTGTTGGAACTTGATTCTGTTAAAAAAGTTACCGGTGCATTTTTAAACTGAGGTTTAAAGTTCATTTAAGACGATAAGACTTTAATTTACCTGTCCAATATTGTCCTGACACGATAATAAGCACGCTCCATCGTGGAAAATTGCAGATAGGAGACTTAACAAACCGCATAAACCACAATAACTTCCGAGCAAATTTTTGGTAATTGTTTACGATAACTTTGAGCGATGACTTTGTGTAGTCACGTGATCCGCAGTTAATCTCGAACCAAAATTTCAATTTTTTATCTTTTTAAGATCTCTCCATATTTGAAAGAGCTTCTTTTCTTTTTTTTGTTTAAAGCCATGTTTAATAGTTTTTATGAAAAGCACAACAAGATTAAGTGTTAAGTGAAGACGAGCACAAAAAAGCTTCCAGAGGGGTGTTCAATAGGAGCGCGCTACCCACGCTTGCCACTGGTTCTTTAGTTGCAGTGCGAGGGTTAGCGCTTGCTCCTAACTTTCTAAGTTGTTTAATGAACACCCCTTGGGTTTGCTTTGCGCTTCAGATGTTCATAGTTTAGTATGCTTTAAGTACTGGTTGCAAAGCAACTACTATGCTTGGCTTTATATGTCCTTTAAGGATGTACTTTTACTCCTTATGTAGTCTTCTTTAAGGACACAAACTATTATCCAACCAACAGGAATACATTAATGTGATGAAAGAGCTGCGCTGTAGTTGAATAATTTCCTGTATCTTTAAATTGCAACTAGCATCGTTGTGCATGCTCGCCTGAAAACCATTATGTGAGCACCCCTTGATCTATCAGATTGTTTGCTGGTTCCTACCCTGGAAACAAGGAACAACTTTTTACCTCTTTGACATGAGTAAATCTGATGAAAATTTTGTTTAGAGAAATTTTTGTGAATTCTTGTGGATTTCACAAGTTTTTCTCTTTTTATTGCTAGATGTACACGTGAAATTCACGTGAAATCACATGACTTTCATGTGTCTGTTGAATTTCACGTGAATTGCTGCTCACAAATTCACATGAATTCCTATGATTAATATTGTGAAATGCATTAAATTTTTGGTAAAATCACATGAATTTAGGAGAAATTGTTTCCAGGGTATGGATTTTGTCTTGTTTTTGGGTTGGTTCCTTTAAAAGATAATAATGATTAAAAGCACTTTTTCAAAAACTGTTATTATAAATGATTTTATTTCATTGAAATGAAAACTGTTTTAGTGGTTCAGCTTTGATTGACATTTTTGATGTAAAAGTATTCCAACTAGTTTTTTGCTTTGATGCAAACCATTCTATCATTAAGTACATATGATTAGGAAAGACACCATTGTATTTTTTATTTTTTACTGACATAAGAAAGGTTTTAAGTGAAGATGGTATTGGAAGGTTGAGTATGCTATGTTTAAGATGTTTATGCATTTGTGGTAAATATAGGTTTTTTGGAATATAAACTTTTCTTTTTTTATTTTTATATTTTAATCTATTAAAAATCGCAATGTTTAAGCTATACAATATAGCAAGTTTGCATTGTATCATTAAACATAAATGATATTCTTTGAGTTTATATTTTTGTAATATGTTTTTAGCTATATTTTGCACCAATTTCTCATTTTTAATATCAAACCCAGTTTTTTTAAAAATATGATCATATGTCTCATACATCATATTTTTTACACTTTTTTCTTTTAAAAAAGTGCATATATCATGATATTCTGAATACTTTTTATGGTGAAAATTGTAAAATAAGTATAAAATTATTTCAAGTTTTAATCTAAGCTTCCACTGTGGTTGAAGCATTACCCATTGCTTACATGTATATGAACACATAACTGACCATGTCCTAAAAGGAAGTATACATTCATCAAAAGAATTTTCCACTTTTTCATAGTATTTACATATGTGTTTAACCATTGCTGATTTTTATGCTTTGCATAGTTTCATTTTAGTCTCAGCTACATATGTTGTGGTTTATTAAAGTTTTTTGTGTAAAAAATTGATTTAAAAAAAAAAAAAAAAAACACGAGAAATACCATATACATTTTTTATCGTTTATTATTTTAAAAATAAAACATATTTTTAATCTTATTGTAAAAATTAAATATAAAGTATATATTTACAAAGAAGGCAACCATTTAATAACTACTTTTGATGATATAAAAATTACATATAAGGTATACATTACAAAGAAGGTAACCAGATATAATCAATTACATAAGACATACTATATATTTTTAATAAACTACATTCAAGACACTTTACTTAAATTTAAAATAAAATACAATTACATTTTAACAAAAAATAGACATATATTTATAATTAATGTTAACATTTATAACCATACTACAAGTAATATTTTTACTAAATAAAATTCTTTAATAGCAGGAATTTATAATTTTAGTTTGTAAAAAATGTGCAATATCATTTCTACGCATATCATGTTTAAGGACATTTATGAATTCTGAGGCAGGTAAAGTCTGCTTCTTTTTCCACAGTTTTAATACTTCTAATGCTCGATTACAAGGATTACTACAAGATGCTTGACTTCTTATCATGTTGAGTGTTTCATATGGTATATCAAGTTGAATTCCTATAATTATCCATTGTTTTCCTATATTTTCTGCTATTTTTGACAATAATATTTGAATTTTTTTTCATTCATATTAAAGGGATATATATTATTTTCTATACAAAATATGTTAGCCAATTCAATTAGATCTTTTCGTTTGCTTAATTCTAAAGCATTTTTAAGGTCATTAAGGCTATGATTATTTTCCCACCATAAATTTAACATATCTAATGACATATCATACAAAGATTTTTGATCCTCTAGTGACATCAAATCTACTTTTGAGACGTTTAGATATATCCCCATTTTTTTCCAGTCATGATAAAACATGGAGCTTATCTCTTTAAGAGTGTTATCAGAAGGATAAGATTTGATGATAGGAGTAACTATATAGCTATCCATATTTGTTTATTTTATGAAAATGTTTTTTGGTTTTACTTATATGTATATTTAAGATGAAACCACAATCAAATTCTGTAAAAATAGTTACTCTTTCCTTATTTTTCACCCGCTTTTTCTTTA
Organism: Acholoe squamosa; assembly: GCA_949317995.1. Classification (NCBI taxonomy): domain Eukaryota; kingdom Metazoa; phylum Annelida; class Polychaeta; order Phyllodocida; family Polynoidae; genus Acholoe; species Acholoe squamosa. The sequence continues at coordinate 17,668,577 of OX439041.1, forward strand.
TCCCAAATGTATTTTTACAATGAATTGAAGAAAAACCTAAACTTTTTATAATACTGTTGGTGGATTTTTTAAAAATGCTTATTTTTATTTTTAATCTATTTCATCTTCATTGGATATATAACTATCACTAGCAATGGAAGCACAAGCCTGTGTTTTATTATTTTCACTTTCATCGTTTTCTCCATCACATACTATTTTTCCATAATTTTTCATGTAGTTAAAATTTCTGTTTTTTCGCTCGTATTCCATGTTATATCGAGCCAAAGTGGCAGCTCGTTTTTGTGCAAAGCCCTCCATTACTTTTTTTTGAGAATCTTGGAGTTGTTCTTTTAATATGTTATTTATACCTTTTTCTTCTTTTAGTTGATTTTGCAAATTATTTTTAATTTGTATGAGCTTGAAAATGTAATTATGTTGAGCATTTGTGATCTTTTCTAAAATATGTAATTCATCCTCATCTTGAATAACTTTGTGGTTGTCCATTTCAATAAACTTTGTATTACTTTTGAATGAAGAAGGCTTTTGCTTTTAATCTCATCCTAGTTTCTCATATGATATTACTTCTCTTTTAAAAAATTTCATAGGAGTCATTTTTGTGTTCATTGTTAAAATTAATATCTGATGATTCTGTTTTTTTTTAAGTTCATTTCAATGTAAGGAACAAATATATCATTGGATGTATCATTTTTTTGAACTGAGCAGCTAAAAAATGATTTTATTTTTATATTATTTTTAAATTGATACCCTGATTCAGAACATGTGAGATATATTTCTTCATTTAATTTACCATATTTAATTTCTATTAAAATGCCTATGGTTGTAAGGAAAAAAAAATAAGTAGTGCTCCAGCTGTTCCAATTTTATTTTTTTTTATTTTATTAATTGATGATAATCATTTCATAGTGTTTTTTAATAGTTATTTAATTTTTTAACAATAAATGTGTGGAAATTGTGAAAAAAAAAAACATTTAAATTTTTGTTTTTATATAAAGCTTTTCATTTTTTTAAGTTGTTTATGAAATCACAATGTTTAATGCTATATTGTCCATAGTTGGATCCTTTTCTTTTTTTATTCACAGGAGTGTTTATTTGTTTATTTATGTAGAGTTGAATCTTTTTTTCATTCCACAAAGTGTCAGAAGAAAAACTAGATATAATTTTTTGCATGCTTATATTAGAGGCTCTTTTTTTTAAAAAATATAAGCAGTATTCTCCACATCTTAAAGATGTTAATGCTTGTATAGTATGTGAAGAATATTTGTATTTTTTGGATAATTTTTTTAAAAAAGAATATCTTATTGGAGGTAATCCATATGAATCAAAATATTCAGGAATATTATTTTTAGATTTAAAATAAAATGCTACCCAGTGTTCTCCAGGAAGATAGCTTACATCTGTATTTGCTATGAAAGCTGTAGGATAAGATTTTATAATGGGGATTTTATCTGCTGCATAAATACCATAATTTCCTTTGGTTATATTTTTATCTTTTTCTAAAATGCTTATTAATTCCTCACCGTTCATTTTATTATTTTAATGAAGTGGCATTGTTAGGTCCCAATATTAAAAGAGAATCGTATTCTAAATAAATAACAGCTGCTATTCCATGGGTGGGGACTGTTCCCAATTTAAAAGTGAAGCTTAAAGATCCGTTTTCTGATAGTTCAAACGTTTCTGAATTAATTCCATTTCTTGATAAATCAAAACAGTAAAGCGCATATCCATTTTTAAATTCTTCAGGGGTTATATTCACAGGTTGATTTCTGAATATATTTCCTGTACCTTTTAGCATAGCTAAATATGCCATGAAATATTTATTGTTGGGAAAATCTATATTATATTGATAAAAAGGTGTACCTCCATCGTTAACTTTTAATTCTAGTTCTGTTACATTGAAGTTATCAAATTTAAATGGATTATGATTATAATGACCCGAGAAGCCATCGAGTCTTACTAAAGAGATAATGACTCTTTTTGGTAATTCTGTGTTATTTACAATATGTGATCCTTGTAATATTGATTTATTAGGACCAAAAGTAACATATTTCATTAATGTTTTCCTCATATTATATTTTAAAGTGAAATTCTGATCTAATCGTGCTCTCATTAATTCATTGTAAAAACTATCTGTTAGACGATATCTTTTTATGAACATATTCATATCTTCTATTTGAATTATATATTTTTTGTCAGCTTCTTTTGCCATTAAACAAAACTTTTCATCTGATCTATCGAATTCTATGATAAGAGGTAAATCCCCTGGAAACATCTTAGTTTGTGCGAACAAGTCATTGTGAACTCGACACAACATTTCTATTTCTGTTCCGTTTTTAGTTAAATTATAGCGCTGCTTGACACCTGCATTGTGTGTATTACTATTTACATTTTCTATTTCATTAAAATCTTTGGTGTCTTTGTAAAATAAAGATAGTATACCCAGTCGGCTAGCAACTAATGGATCATAGCTAAGCAGCATTTCAAACATAGCTTTGTATGCATATAAGTCATTACTTTCTGATATCCTTATACCATTGATGAATGCTTTTACATTTTTAAATATGCTTGCTCCAAAAAAGTTTACTGGAAACACCCTTGCTTCGTCTTTAATTACATTTGGAGTGTTTGCATCAGGAGCACTTGGAGCTGTTTTGCCTTCTTTTAATATTTTTGCTTTTATTTGGATAAAGCTGTCATGTAAAGAAATGAAATCCTTGTTGTTTGACTTAAGAGAAAATTGAACAGTACCACTGTTTGCAGATGCCATAGGCTCAACTTTTTCATAATAGTTTTTTTCAACAGAAGTATTTGCTAAAGGCACACTGTCAAAATCTAAATCTGAACTTATACAGTGACAAGGACTCTCATCTATGAGTGACATTTTAAATTGTTTTTACTTTTTTAACTTTCTATAGGTGTCTATCCCAGCAGTATATTTTAAGTTTGGCTAATCAAAAATATCTCTTGAGTATGTTTTTTTTTTAATTTTGGATCTTTTGGTGCTAGAGTTAATTCTTTTTTTTTGGTTTTAGGTTTATTTATTCTGTTTCCTACATAATTTAAAGCGCTTGAACTTAAATCATTTAAGCTGGATTGAGCCTCATCTTTTAATGCCTCTTTTATGTTCCCTCCAGATAAAACATTTTCTGCAACATTTATCCCTCCTTTTAACATTCTTTTGCCTACTCCTTTAGCAGCTGACTTAAGCACTGGTGCTATAAGTGGAACAACTTTTTTAAATAAGCCAGCAAAAATATTACCTAAACCATATCCTTTTTGATATTTAGTCCCCATGAAAACTGGGAGCCCTTGACCATGTTGAATGTATTGAAGAGGATAGGCATTTTTTTTCAAATAAGTTGTGATATAATGCTCTATCGTTTTTCCTTTGGTTTGAACTGTAATGTTGGTGCATAACCATTTTTTAAATAAAATTTAAATGAAGGAAAATCGTATAATATATATATATATATATATATATATATATATATATATATATATATAAATTAAAAGAAAAGATTTATTAAAATAAAGTATATCTCATCTTATCTCAACTTTATTTTCTCTTATTTTTTTCTCCAGTTTGTTACCCACTCTTTTCCTAAAAACAATTTATTTGGTTTAGGCTTTTGTTTGCTTAAAAGTAAAGACTCTTGCTCATATATTTTTTGTCTAGGATGTAGTTGTACAGATGCTTCTGTGTCCTCATCTTCTTCTCTAGTAAAAATGTCTTTTTTCAATAATGTTTTTTGCTGTAAAACAGGGGATTTACTTACAGTAGGTATAGGTGATGTTTTGGTTAAAGGTGAAAAAACAGGAGTTTTGGTTTCTAAAATTTTTCCAAGTGATATGTTTTTTGGAGTTGAGGTATGCATTTTACTTTTGGAAAAAGGTGGTAAATCTTTGGGAGAAAATAAATTCTTAGATTCATATTCATCATCTGAAGGATATTCATCATTATTATCATCATCATCATCATCATCATCATCCATAGACACATTTGTGAAAGTAGGAGGAGTTATATCTAATATGTTAGTTGCCCCCTCTTTCAGGTCATGAGTTCCTTGTTTTAATTCATCTTCTTTTTTTTCAGTTTTTTAGTATGATATATTATATCTGTCATTATGTCTTCACTTGGATATGGTCCAGGAATATAAGAGCTCGATCTTTTTTTTTGCACCATACTTGGTTTATTTTTTATCCAAGAAGGGGGTAAGATAGTAATGAGATGTGAATATAATGTTTGTGTACCTGTAGGCTCATTTTTAAAACCAGATTTTGAAAAATATTTCATTATATCAATGATATTTGAATTCGCTATTTTCTTTGAATCATAACTTATTTCTCCAGCTGTGTCCCATTGGTACTTATTTTCTAACATTTTTTCTAAGATCATTTTAATGTTTGGTCTTTGTGCCAAGGGTACTTTGTCAAGAATGTAGTTTATGGTTATACCTATTTGTGATGTTTCCTTAGGTTTAGATTCTAGGTTGTTTACTTCTACAGGAAGTTGATCAGTGTTTTCAGTAGAATATATAGAGTAGGGATTTATTTTAAACACTCGCTGATTTATTAATTCTTCCTGTCTTTTTAAAACAGGATTTTCCTGTTTTGAATTTTCATTTATTTCGCTTTGTATATTTTTGGTTTTTAAAGTATTTGATATTTTATCTTCATTTTTATTCATATTTAACATTTTTTCATATTTTTTATATAAAGATAAGGGTATAATTACACTTTCTTTAAAACTGTGACTCATATTTTATTTTATTTTTTCACCTTCCTGTTATAGCGCCGGCTATTGCAGGTATAATACCAGACAACAATGGGAGTAAAAATTGTAAAAATCCTCCTTTTTGTTTTAAAGTTGATTTCCTTCTTGCTTCACTAACTCCTTTTTTGCTAACTAGCAACCTCAAAGTATTTTTATGACGTTTTAGCTTTGAATGTGTTTTTTTTATCTATAGGCACATTACCAGCTAACACATTAAATATGCATTGGTATATTGCATCTAAGTCTTTTTTTGATGCAAAATCAATTAATATATTTCTTTTTTTGGCATTTTTGGCTGAGGCTAGCAATGAAAGAAAATGCTGATGTTTTATTATGTTGCAACATTTCTTTTTTTTAACTCCAACTTTCCTTTTCTTTACCTGTGTTTTAGCCATTTTTTAAAGTATTTTATTTATCAAAGAAAAAAAATCTGATTTTTTTTATAGTGCAAGCTTCTAAACTTCACTTATCTCATGTAAGTTTTTACTTTTTATTTGGTATAAATATTCGCTGTGAATCAGAAAAAATATCTGTTCTAAACATGAGATCTTTGTTTCTTTTTTGATGACCATCTATAAATAAATATCCATGAGGAGAATTTGTTGCAGCTGAAAATATATCGTGAAAAGTTTTTACTCGATCAGGCATAAGTTTTCTTCCTAAAGAATGGGATATTGTTTGATCCAAAGGAGAATTAAATATTACTAAGTAAGTTGCATTTTTTGCCAATGTTTTTCTTTCTTTTCCTTCACAAAAAAAATTCTGCGTAATAAATACCACACTTAAACCATCATGATGAGAACGCTTAGTAAATAAATCTGTAACTAATGGATCCTTAGAACATTCCATCATTAAATCATCTAACACTATAAGCTCGTGATTATTAGGTGATATATAATCATCAAAAGTATGAGGCAACCCTTGAATAAAATTAATGTTTTTTAAGTTTAAATCAATTACATCAGAAGGGGGACTTTGTCCATAAAACCAGTTTATTTTTTTAAATTCATTGTCTATAATGCGATCCATATTTTTTAAAAGATTAAGAAGAAAACTGGTTTTTCCTGAATTACTAGGTCCTGCTATTATCATAGAAAATGGAGTTTTTAATCTCGCATCAATTAATTCTATGTCTTTAGTTTTAGTTTTTTCTACCATCTTGTATCTTATTTAATTCTTGTGCATAAAAACTACCAGTAAGTATTTCATTGTTTTCATCTAATAATATATAAGTAGGTGGCCATGTTCTAAGCGCAAAAGCTACTTGAAATATTTCTTTTTGCCAATTTGGCTTATATCCTTTAGTAAATGTTTTTCTTTTAGTTGTGATTTTTACTTTATCTCCTACTGAGAAAGGAAGTTGTATTCTTCTAGAATGTAAATATGGTTTGTATTGTTTGTCCCAAATTATCTTTTGGTTTTTTCATCAACTTCAGAGGGGCTAATTCCTAGAGTACGATGTGGACTTTTATTGTAGCTAAGTACAATTTTTTGCAAATCATCGATATATCTCAAGCTTTTTTTAAAGGTTAAAAATCAATGTATTTTATTTTGTATAGTTCTTATAAAACGTTCAACTATTGCAGCCTTTGTGTCTTGTGATGTGCTAAAAGAGTGAATATTTTGGTTAATGAGATATTTCTTAAAAACACCTTTAAATTCACTACCTTCATCTACTTGAATAAGCCTAGGCTTGTGTTTTGCCCTAAATAATATAGCTTTAAAGCCTATTAATGTTGTTTCTGCTTTTTTGTCTTTAAGAGGTTCTATGTAAGCATATCTGGAAAAGCAATCTATAGCAGCTAATAAATATGAAATGTTGTTATTATATCGTCTAATTTGGAAAGTACTTATTAAATCTAACTGCCATTGATCATTTAATCCTTTTACAATAGTTTTTCGTCTTAAAAAGTTATATTGTATAGGTTTGTGTGAAGTATAAGTTCTAGTATTTTGTAAAAATATTTCAGCGTCTTTTAATGTTATTTTTTTGTCTTTTTTTTTAGCAGATTTATATAACTTTTTCACAGAACTAAAAGATGATGGATGACTTGGGTTAAAGTAAATACTTTCAAACAACCTTTTTATTTCTTGGTTTCTTTTTATTTCTTCTTTTTTTGCCATATTAAAATTAAACACTTCTTAAGAATAAACATATAAAGATGTAAACATGTTATGTTTGAAACAGGTGCAGTCCTTAAAACATTAAAGCATGCATTTAACCCTCTTGTTTACTAACCATCTCATTACAATTCTTTAGTTATGTTTTACTTTTAACTAGTGTGCGATGGTAAATATGATTTGTCACATTTAGTACATGAAATGAAAACATTTATAAACTATGTTTGGAACAAATGCACGTATCCTGATGAATTAAAAGTAAAATTACATAAAAAAACAATGTTAGGATCTTAGTATTTACACACCCAATAATAAGTTAATATCCTTAAGGACAAATACCAGATTCCTAACAACAACAACAACAAAGTATCATGATAGCGTATTAATTGATTTGTTCACTAAGCATTTCAATGTAGATATATGACATCAATAAACATCATTTAAAAGTACAAAATATCATTTCACTGAAAAAAGAAACACAAAAAATAAACTTTTTAGGTTTAAACTAATATATAAGCAGCTAATACTTACTAAATATGAATTCTCTTTTACTATATACACAACTTGTTATAATAATACAAAATAACATTTTCAATACAGGCACATGAAAAAACATTTAAAAGCAAACAAGAAATATTTTAAAGAATGACATCAACAGTTTTAGATTTTTTTGGATAAATATTTCCCTTTTTGCAACTTATTTTAAGAGTAAGCTGTAGTGGCTCATTTGTCTTTTTTGTTAAATTTAAAACTGTATTGTTATCTTTACCAGCAGATGTGTTTTTACCTGTTTCTTTTTTATTTTGACTGTTGCTTAATGTAATTTTTTTACTTTTTTTTCAGTTAAATCGATAATTTTGTTAGAAAGGACCTTACTTCTTTTTTTCAGATTTTTAGTAATTATTTTTTTTTCTTTTTCGTCCTTTTTTTTAAAAGAATCTTTGCTCTTTGATTTTAATTTCTCCAATTCATATTTTTCATGACATGAATTACATCTAGATGGGTGTCGACTAAAAAAATGAGCGGAATGTAAGGGTCTATGACAGCGGATACATTCTTTGTACATATTTTCATAACAAGGAATACAATATTTTTTTCCAGTTTTTAAGTCATCACAAATACCACAATATATATATAATTCGCCCATTTTAAATATATAAAAATATTTGGAAAACAAACATTAAAAGTTGATTTTTTTTTAGCTAATTATGTTCACCTAAAGATGTCTATCCCACAGACTTTTTCTTAAAAATTTTTTTAATCACTGTCAGAATTACTATCTACATAGGAATTATCGCTGTCACTTTCATCACTGTCTCTTTTAACTGATGATTTACTTTTCTTTTTACCTTCATTTTTTGTTTCTTTAGGACTTTTAATCTTTTTTATTCTTTTTTCTATTTTAACCTTTAATTTTATAAGTTCATCGTATTCAGATTTTTGCAAGCTCATATTTTTATCTTTAGTCATATCATGCAAATGAATATATTCTTTTCCTCTAAATCTAGTTATATCTATTCTCTTTTTTTTCCCAAAAGGAATGGTGTGAAATTTAGAAGCCATCAGAAGTAATTTCTTTTAAATTAATTTGTGATTTCTTTGAAAATAGATTTTTAAAATATTAACTTTTAAGAGCTTAGAAATGATTTCTTTATGTTGATATAAAATACCCTGCTGTTTAGATCCAAAAGGTGAATTTCATTTGTTTTAAAACAGTATAACACAGGTAATCTCAAGTATATTTTCACTGTTCCATACACAATGTTATGCCTTTTTAGTTTAATTTAAAATATTTTTTTTTTAAATTTACAGATGAATCAAAATATTTATGTCTTTTACGCACATTGATCATATGATTCCCATAAGCAAAAGATTTGATTCCATCTTTTTGTAGCCAACGTTTATCTTCAAAAGGTGAAAGAGCCAGTTTATTTTCTTTTATTACATGTACTTTATGATTGTAACTTCTCATAGCATGATATGATTCTCGATGAAATTTCTTTTTAAACAATACTTTTTTAAACTGGTCATGTCTCATATCTCTTATATTACTTTTTTTAACACCTTTTACTCTTTTTGTTTCTTTATTTGATTCAAATAAAATAGAATACATCTTAGGACGTAAACCAATGAATTCTTTTATTTTTTTCCCCTCACTTTCATCCTTAAATTTTCCTAATACTCTACAATTCTCAGTACAGTGCAAGGGGTGATCTAGTTTAAGATTTGAAAAATCAAAATATTTTTTTATACTTTTCAGCTTTTCAATAAAATGTTCATCTTCTATAAAATATATGAATGAATCTGTGTCTGAATATAACAAGTTAATAACAGATAAAGAAAAAGTAGGTAACATTACCTTATAATGGAACCAAAACATGTGCATTTTAGATAATTCTAATATAGTAAATCCAAGATATATCGGCTTGTCCAAATATACTTGTTCTTTAACATTTTGTATTCCTACATAATCTTTGTCTAAAAAATACAAGGAATGAAAAGTAGGTTTTCGAATAAGTTTTTTACATTTAATTTTACATGAAGTAAGGGTTAAATTTTTCCTTTTTTTAACATTTTCCATGCATTTTCCAAAACATGAATTAGTCATTAACTTAAAAAATGCTTTATCAAAAGAAGAAGTTGATTCTCTCCGTTTAGTGTTATTAAAGTCAATATATTTTTTCATCCAAGCAGATTGTTTAAAAGATAGAATTTTATGTATTTTAACTATTTTCATCCCTAATTTAAGGTATAGTTTTAAATTCTTATAGTGAACAACATAATTTTTTTTCTCTCTTAAATCACATATTAGCTTATTCCCACTTTTTTTGTATTTAATATTTAATTTATGTAATAAATCTTTAGCATATGGAGATAACTCATTATGTAATATCTCTTTTTTTTCTGGAGCCAGTGGAAAATCATCATGCAAAAAATGTAAATGCTTTGGATACAATAAAGTAACTTCTAATATATAGCCTTCATCACTGTTGTTAGCTACTTCTAATACATTAAACTTAGAATAACTAGAAGACGGTAACCAAACAAAATCATGAGTGGGAAGTTCTTGACACATAGCATGGCCATAAAGATTATTACAATCATAATAAACCAAATGTTGGGAATCGTTTTTTACTTTAACATATCGTTGTACAACGTTTGTAATACCTCCGTGTATACCTTTTTCAATAAAGTTATGTTTATCTATATCATCTAAAAGATCAAGCTGTATCTTTGTGTGTTTTAACATAGCCTGATAACTAAGAGATGGAGCAGTAAGGAATTTCGCAGGATCTAAACCATAATTTTCTAAACTTCTTTCTCTAAAAGATTCAAATACATCGCATAATAGTAAAACATCAATTTTAAGGTATTCTTTTAAATAGCTTCCTAAAGATTTACAATTCAACAAATTAAACATTGTTTTAGCATGAGTGTAAGCTTCTTTAGATATATTTTCTTTAGTTAGCTTATTATAGAAATGGGATCTAACAGGTAGATTTTTTTCTTTTAATTTTTCCCATGAATCTATGTAATCATAACACATAATTCCCTTTTTTATTACATAAGGTAATAATTCCTTTTTGGTTAAGTTTTTTTTTGGTTTCTATGAAATTATCTACATTATTAGCAGCTAAAAGATCTGCCAAGTGTGACAAAGAGGCAGATAAAAATTGGAATGAATCTAAAAAGTAAAAATTTTCAAATTGTAAAGTTAAAAATTTTTCAGAAGATCTAGGAAGAACTCTTATATCATCATTTTGAATATATTTATAGAGCTTTTTTACTATAAAATGTAAATCAAAATTCATAGCATTATGCATAACAATTGGTATTTTCAATGTGTCCATTCTAAGAGAAGAATGGCTTAAATTACATCTATTGCAAGCATAGTTAACATCTCGCCCCTTGCCTTCTCGACCTATATGGGCATGGTCCAATACTTTTTTATTTTTTTTATTTTTAAATGAAATATGACACAAATAACATTCTGTTTGTTTATGAATTCTGCTTATGTCTTCCATTGTTAAAAAAATCGGCTTCCTATTTTTATCTAAAATATGAGATATCTCTGCTCTTTTTTGATATAAGTAATTCACAAATTTTTTTAAAACATAACGTCCTATATATAAAAATGGTGTCTGTGAATATTTCTCATACTTTGAAATTAAAACTGCACCTATAGCATTTAATTTTTGTCTAGTTTTTATTGTGGTATTTCCCCTTTTAACAGGCACTTTTAATTTTTGATTAAATGTTTCAAAGTCTGCATATATGATAAAAGGGTTTTTAATTTGTTTAGAATAATCTTTGTATTCAACTTTGCTTCCTTTTATGGGCATTATATATGATTGACCAAAGAAGCTATTATTGTCACAGGTTTTTTGGGTATGAAAAAGGAGATCATTTTTTTTTAAAAAAGAAGTTAAACATTTATGACAATAATATCTTGTTTTCTTATAAAGAAAGGGTCTAACAAACTTACTCATGTCTCTTATAAGCCAATAATGTTCTCAATATAGTAAAAGGTTAACATGATTTAAATGTTTTTCTTCATTAAAATTAATAGAAATATACATAGGATATGGATGATAATTTTCATTTTTATTTTTAAATATACCAAAAACAGTTACAGTTATGTGGTTTTTTTCTTCAAATTTAGCTATTTGACCAAGTTTTACAGGAAAAGAAAGACAAGATATATTTAAACTTTGCAAGTAAGGTAAATAAGTGCTTGCTCTGTTTGCATTTGTTTTACTTTTAAACAAGGCAGCTAATATGCTAAAAAGAAAACTGCTCCTTTAATATTAAGCAATGATCTTTTCTTAAACAAAATACTGTCTATATCAGAAGGCTTATAACCTCCCAAAGGATTATATCTATAAATAGAAATTCGCAAACATATAATTTCTTTTAAAAACCATCCAGATCCTAGTTGAATAAAAGAATAAAAAAAAAGCAGAAATGATTCTGATGGCTTCATAAACTTTTTCTTCTATAGATTTTACATTTAGAATTACAGCTACTGGACTTTGAAACCAAGGTTTTATTTCAAAATGTTGGTTAGTTTCTATTTTATATTTGGCTAAAAATGTATTAAGACCTAATTGGAACTTAACTCCACCATGCTTTAACATCCACTTTTTTATTTTAGATGTAACTCTGTTTGATATATATCTTAAAAAAAATTCTAAGTCATGATTATATATTTTAGGGACCAAATTATATTCTATTGCAATATTCCTGAAACCATTTCTTCGATTCATTATCTGAGTTTACAACGGCGAAAGTGAAGTACTACAAATACTTTGCCATACTCAAATTTTATAAGTTTTCCTTGGTCATCAACTATTTCTATTTCTATTTCGTGTATCTCAGACATTTTAACTTTTTTATAATAGGGAGAAGTAAATATCATTTTAAAATCTTCTCCAAACAAGCCATTACATCTTATAACTCTTAAAAGAGGAACTTGAACATTTCCAACAACTTCATTAGAAACTATATTGGTATATAAATAAATATTTGAAGAACGAGAACTTAAAGAAGGTACTCCTGTTGCTTTATAAGAAGCATAATGTTTATGTATTTTTTTTTGAAATAATAAATTATTATAATCATCTATGGATTCTAAAGGAAGACCATAGTAACCTGTTACTTTTGAATCAGTTTCATCTTTAATACCTCCTTCTGCATTTGTTAAGCAAAGAATATCAGACAAAGAGGAAGGCATCCACACAGTATCTCCCCTTGCTACATGTAAAACAGGCTTTAAATTTTCTTTTTCTATACTAATGTAAGGCTCTCTAGCCAAATGAAAAAAATCTAAATTTTTTTCGGCTAACTCTATTGATTTCATTAACTTATTCATTACATCTATATAATTCTCTATATTACCATAATTTCCATATGGCATCATTTTAGTGTGAAAGCTCATGTCTGTTCTAACAGTGTCTATTTCTCCTTCTTCTAATACATGTAATTCATCATTGACCCCCATTTCTTTTCTGTAAATAGCAAAAGTTCGATCTTGTGGAGGATCCTGTGGAATATTGTACCAGGATACAGGAAGGTTTATTTCTACTATGGCCACCTCCCAATGACCTTCTAAATGAAATTTTCCAGGAATTTCTACAAAAAAATGACTTGTTTTATTAATCCGAGATGAATGAATAGTATTAGAAGGTAGAGTAACATAAAAGTCATCTGAGTGAGCCATTTTTTGTTTACCCATAAGCTTCATTTATTTTTAATCTCATTTTGGTTTACATTAACTTGTTTTTTATGTGAAGATTTATGCTAGTTTCATACTCATTTAAACATAGAGCTAAATGATCTGTAGTGTATTTCACCAGGTAAGTAAAATTTTCTCTTTGGTTCCATTTCAGAAACATAGCATCACAAACAGGATTCCCATTTAACCATTTCATGTGACAAAATGGACAATTGATTTCTAAATTAATCACAACTACTTCACCATCATTTTTGGTATATTTTAAATGACAATGAACCACACTTGCGTAGCAATGCTTATGAATAGGTTTGCCACAACATATTGTGTATTCTATATTACTTTCATGTTTTTTGCTTACAAGAACTACCCTTCTACATAAAGCACATCCCAAATACACATTACTGTAAAATAAACGTTTTTCTCTCACGTTTTCTTTTATTTTACTTTGAAGCCTTGAAGAGGCATACTGTCTTGTGCCTTTACGTTTATTTTTATTTTTTATGAGATGAAATATTGCTTCTTCATTGTAACCAACAAGATCACTTATAAATTTACATATTTCTTTAGTAAAAGAATGATTCTCTCCTAATAAGATACTGGATGTGATTAAAACTCTAGCAGCTTTAATTTCCTCTTGTATTATCATATTTTTTATTTCTGAGAACATAAAATAACATTGGAAATAATGAGAAAAATATACAAGAGCTTCTGTTTTAATGTTTGATATGTCAATGAATTCATCACATAAAACAGAAAATATGTTAGAACATTCTTTGGCACTCATAAACGTTTGATTTGGTATGCTCATATTTAAGCAAATTTTAAATTTCTGCATATTTGAAGTAACATTGTTAAAAGAGCACAAACATGAAATGTACTCTACTCTTTCTTTAAGCAGCTCTATGTTCACATCAAGCAACATAGTTACATAGATAAATACAAGTTTAAATATGATAAAATGCTTAACAAATGATTAAATTACCTTAATCCTTTCTACCATGAGAACTTGTATCCTCACTTATTTATTTTTATATTGTTTATTAAAGCTGTTTTAATGAAGCTGTACAAACTAAATTCTAATTTATCTATACCTCTATAATAACTAAAAAACCTTTAAATTCTTGTATTACAAATATACCTTGTAATATGGTAAAGGAATGTCTTTTAATGAAACCTGAATTACTTGAAAATTTTATAAATAGATCAATTACTGAGGCTAAATTCCCAGACTTGTTGAAAATAGGTTATGTGGTACCATTACCCAAGGATGGGTTACTAAGTGATGTATCTAATTGGAGACCAATCACTATGACTAATGTTTTCTCAAAACTTATTGAGAAGTTTATACACAGACAGCTAATGAATTTCATCATAGAAAATAATATAAGTAAAAACCAATATGGTTTCATCCCTGGTAAATCTACTGTTGATGCAACTTTTGGACTAATTCAATATTTGTTTGAAGCTAGGAATCGGAATGAATACTCTGTTATCCTGTTTTTGGATTTAAAAAAGGCATTTAATACTGTAAATTTAAATATAATGTTAAAGAAATTGAAATATATAAATTGTGATGATACGTGTCTGAAATGGTTTGAAAGCTTTCTATGTAATAGACTCCAATCAACAAGGGTTAATAACAATCTTTCTGACACAAAGGTTATGGATTGCAGAGTAGCTCAGGGCACAGTTCTGGGACCATTGATGTTTAATTTGTATCTAAATTCTATTGTGTCAGTTATTGAACACTGTCAATATTTTCTGTATGCCGATGATGTAGCATTGGTAGTAAATGGGACTGATGTTGAAATAATGACAAGTTTGTTACAGTCCGATGTTGATAGAATAAGTGAATGGTGTAAGACAAATATACTTACAGTTAATGTCAATAAGACCAAATTATTATGGTGTCATTCACCAAGACAGCGTATTAACCCTTTGGATATTTTCATGCAGGGTACTAAATTAGCTGTTGTACAGAGTTTCTCATACCTCGGTGTCTTAATAGATAGTGGTTTAACTTTTAAATCACATTGCAAAAAAGTAGACAAGATGGGTACAACTAAGCTGAAACAATTGAGAAATATAGTAAAGTATACTGATAGAGAAAATTCCCTGCGTATCTACAAACAAATGATTGTACCAACTTTAGAATATTGCAGTTATATTCTAGATAGTGGACCTAAGACCATTGTAGACCATATTGATGTAATCCAAAATCACTGCCTTAGGGCTTGTCTAAAAGTAAGAAATGCCCAGGATATGCATGTAGCTGATTTGCTACAGCAGTGTAAGGTGGACACTCTAGAGATAAGGAGAAGAAAGTCCTTGACATGCCTGATGTATAAATATGCACAAGATATAGATCATATACTGGTACCTCCTAGGTTATTAAGAGGACATGACAAAAAGAAGATAAAGGTGAATAGGCCGGTCTATGAATCATACAGAGTTAGTCCATTATATAGAGGTAATCGTCTCTGGGAAACACTGACGAGTGATGTACAACAGAAGGACACTCTAAACAACTTCAGAGCATGTTTAAAAGGAGATGTACTAAATACCTTGGGCAATGTCTGATTTATATGAACTTTATATGTGACTAGTGAAATTTCATATGATAGTTTCATGGAAACTACCTGAACTTCAATTATGACTCAAATGAACCTGTGTATAACTAATGTACTAATTATCCCATATGGCGACTTGTTGTAATAACTTATGTCTAAGTGTTTCGAGAAGCCAATAAACAGTGTTGAAACTTCAAACTTTAATTTTACATGTACTTGTTATACTTTACAAATATCAACTAAAATTAAACCAACTTTACAACAAAGATAAGAAGAAAAAATCTTTTATCTTATTTCATTAAGTGGTTTACAAAAGAAATCTATCCTATCTAATATCAGATTTCTACGTATTTCAGTATATTTTTTGTTTTGAAACTTTGCATAAAGAGGGGTGCAAGTAGGTTTTCCATCAAACCAAGGAATAAAACAGTTTTTACATCTCGCAACCCTTTGGTTTTCAACATAAGAGGAAAAATATTGTAAAAATTCGAGACATCTTGTTTTACTTGGGCTCCCACAACATTGCATATATGTTATTTTAGATAATGCTCTTTTTCTGTTTGTCCTGTCTGCTTTGTGAAATCTTCCACAAGATGCAAAACAATAAGTTAAAAATCTCAGGCAATTGTTATATATCATATTGGCTATTTTCATCTTTTTTTTAAGTTTTTTCACACGTTTATATTGAGTAAATTTCCTTTTCGTAATAGTCATAGTTAATGCAGTAGTTTCGCTATAATTATCCTCACAGTCTTTCATACATTCAAGGATTTCATATACTCGAGGTACTCTTAAAAAATCAGCCGCAAACCAAATCATTTCTAAAGAAAACTTGTGAAATTCTCCCATAAAGAAAATAGCCATTTTGATAACGCAAGGAACTTCTTCCATGTTATTTATACACCGACTTTTTATATATTCATACAAGAAATCACTTTGAAAAAAAAATTGCAAAAAAAACAATACTTTTAATATCTCTTATATCATTTAAAAGAATGTGGCATAATTCATCTTCTTCTGATAAGGTCATCATTAAATAGGAGCATTCAGAAATATTCATATATTTTATAGCAGGTATTTCTAAGCTAAGCTCTTTCTTTTCTTTACCATAAAAAGATTGATAGCTTTTAAAATAGTGACATCTTTCATACAACAAAGAACTATCTAAATCTATTTCTATAAAACTATTCATGGTTAGTCTTTTATTTTATCGCATAAAATGATGCTTTCTTCTATACAATTCGGGAGATGGTTATTGGGGAACACTTTACAAGCTACTTTCTCTTTGTTTTTTAAATATTTTTTTTGTGTTTAAATTACATTGAAATATTTTTTCATTAAGTTTTTTTTTATCAATGAAACGTAAAATATCATCAATATCCATAAGATTTTAAAGATGAAAAGTTTTTTAACTGCTACTTGATTTTACTTTTAGGTCCTCTTCGTCCTTTAGTACCTTTAATTAAAGGAGGTGTGCAATGTAAAAAACAACATGCACATCTGTTTATATTATCTGGTAAAATATTCCTTAAAAATACTTCTGCGTGACTCTTTATTCTATCGCATATAGCTATAGTCCTTTCCAAATTTGCTCTGCAAGTATCTGTTTGTGGTTCAAATAAAGTAGATGTTGGATTAAATTCAGATAGTTCTTTTACCTGATGGCTTACTGATAAAGGAATTTTTCTCTTTTTATTTTGAACTTTATTTTTAAAATCAGTAATTTCTTCCTCACTTAAATCATCATTGCTGTCTGATAAAGTTTTGCTAACTTTCTTTCTTTTTGGAAGAGAATGTGTTCCTTTTATATCTTCTTCATTACTGTCACTTTCTTCTAAATCTTTATGTAAAATACCTAGTAATTTTTGCTGTGATTGAATGAAAGCAGGGTGATCTTTTTTTTTACTGGGTCATTGTCACTCTCACTTTCTGTAGAACTGTTTTGCTCTGAAGAGGATGGTCGCTGTTTAATATTAGACTGGCTTTTATTTTTGTCTTTTAATTTTAATTGAGAAGTGGACGTGATGCTCTCTTTTTTACAAGAATTAAAAGAACTTAAAGCTGAATCTGACAATTTTTCTAAAGAAGGCATGTGATACAATTCATCATTTACTTTTTCTACTAATGAAGTAAAAAAGTTGAAATACAATGAAAGTCCTTTCCCTGGTTTTAAACTCTGTTTTGAGCTTCTGTATTCTGAAGATTTATCGTGGCTGTAATAAAAAATGATATTTATTTGGAGAATTTCAACCAAACATTTTATCAAAATACTTTCTGAAGAAGTTATATCTTTTATTATACCATTATTTTCTCCACATAAAACCTCATAAAATTGTCTAATTTTTTTTTTTTTTTTAATGTAAGAATGAAGAGACGATTTAGTTTCCTGAATTAAAGGATCTATGTAAGATTCTTTGTTGTGATGATACTTTTTATATAGGTGATGCAAAGCAAAATTTAAATTATGTTCTTCACATAAATGAACCCTGTCCCAATATTCTGTATTGCTAGGAGTATCCTCTAATAAATAAACCAGTATCACCCTTAATAAATTATCTATGACAGAAGCCATGAATTAATTTATTATTAAAATATAGTTTACAGAGAACCTTAGCTTCATATAACTTTCTCAACAAGATTGCATAAAAACAGAAATTGATTTATATCTTTAGTTATACAACTTCCAGTAAAAGTGTGAGTAAAAGAAAAAGTTGTTCCTTTATTTTTTATTCTAAGAGAAGAAAACCTAATAGCATCAAAAGATTGCTTTGAGTTTAATAAGTTATGGTTTATTTCCAACCATATTGACTCATATGAATTCGATTCTTTAACTTCTATGCTATAGCCCTTTTCTAAACTTGACACTATTTTAAAGCAAAAATCATGAAATTTAATTCCTTCTTTAATTATAGTAAAAGATATTTGAATATTTACAATGTCTAAACTGTATTGAATTATATTATCTTTGCTGTATTTTTCAAAAAAATTAATGCATGAGGAATAAATAAAGTCTTCTATCTTAGATAAAATACGAGGGATACTATTTTTTATAAATATATAACAATAATTATTTTTAGTAAATTTTAAAGTGTAATCTTTTTCAGAGTACACTATAGAACCTCTATAAGAAGAAGAATTCACCACCTCTCTTTGAAATGAAAGTATGTCAAAAGATGACTTAGGCAATGCTGTTAATCCTAACACAACTAGATGGGTAGAATAATCTATAGGCATTGAAAGCAACCCTAAAATCTATAACTTTGATATTTCTCCCAATGAAGGAAAAAATTCATCTTCACTACGCAACTTTTTCATAGGAATATAGCCCTCATGCTGAACTATGGAAAATAAAAAAATGCTAGTTGTAAAGTGAAAATCAAAAAAAGGAGCCTGATAATAAGAAGGTGTATTTACTATATCTCGAGGATTTACTTTGGTGTAATCATTAAGAGCTAAATTCGCATTGTATACACATGTTTCTGTTATAATCTGATTAAATGTAATATATTTGGCAGAAAAATCTGCTATGTCTAAAGTATGTAGCATATATGTACAATTATGACAAGAGCAAAGTTCTTCAGTTTGACTATCTTTAAATGCGAGATAAAACCTAGTCATAGAGACAGTAAACAATTTGCTCTCCTATGTGATGTTTCAATAAAATAGGAAGATGGTTTATGCTTAGTCGCTTAGTTTTTTTAATGAAATCTTCTTCAAATAAAATATCATCTACTAAGCTCAAAGGTAAAATAGAAAGGAGCTTTTCTCTCCTAGTGTCTTTAAGGTAAACTTTAGATAAACTTAAACAAAGATTTTTTAAAGTAGTAATTGGATGAAACTGATGATTAATCTGTTCTGCTATTTCTGACACTTTTTCAACTAAGTCGTGAGTTATAACCTCATAAGGAGGGCAAATATGTTCATATGGTTTAAAAGATGCATGAAAATGTGTTGTTCCAAGAAAATTACAATAAAAACATTCACAAAATCCTTGACCGTTTGTTGTAAAATTGATTAAAAGATAATAAATATCAATTGGTTTATCCTCTTCTAGTTTAGCCAAATCCATTTACAGCAATAAGGCTTTAAAAGTTTTCAGCGCTTTTCAAGAACAATTTGAATAAACACTTGTTCAATGGACACTTGCATTAGTTTGATAAAAGTTTACAGTGTCTACCTTTAAAAGTGGACTCAGCTTTTATCCTAGGTGAAGCTTTACGAGTTTTCAGCGCTTTCTGAGAACGATCAGAGTCCAAACAGCTTCACTTAAATCGAGCGATCCTTTTCATGGATGTCTAAAGGTAGACCATCTGTAGCCCATTTGTGGAACGTCTAGTTGACTCTCAGCAAACGTGCATTAAGGAATGGAACCGCAGCTTTCTTCTGTAAGTCAAATAATGTAGATTTAGCATATCAAATATTATATGGCTATTACAAAAAGTTCAGTTTCTTGCTCTCTGTCTTTATAACTCAATGTTTTTAAACTGCTATTAAATTAAGAAAAAGCAACAATTCTCAGTGTTATTAACAATACCATAATGCATTTGTGTGTATGAGCTTCATTGCACATTTAAAGATTTTTTATAAGTTACTACATGTCTAAAAGTTCATTGAATAATGGAATTCATACAGCTATAAAGCATTCGCACTAACAATATGAAGGAAAAATACACGCTGACAGTTTGATATTTAAAATCATATAACAATTTCATGGAG
The DNA here is from genome assembly GCA_949317995.1 of Acholoe squamosa. Lineage (NCBI taxonomy): Eukaryota > Metazoa > Annelida > Polychaeta > Phyllodocida > Polynoidae > Acholoe > Acholoe squamosa. Next base: position 17,688,990 of record OX439041.1, read on the forward strand.
AAATTCACGCTGGCAGTTTAATTCAATTATCTGAGTGCTGTTGTCAAATTGTTAATTTTATAAAGTGCTTTTGTCCCTTGTCACTCAGCTCTATAACTATTTTTTATCTTAAAAAGATCTTGCCAATGTGGGTTTTAGCAATTTGAGACCCTAAGCAAGCCAAACTACTAAACCCAGTTTGCCCAAAGCATAATAAGCAAACTTGCAACATAAATGTAACTTAATTTCTCACAATATGAAACCTTAGCCCACTAAATGGGAAAGCCAATTAGTAAAACTGGTCTTTGCTATAGCAATCCATGCTCTCAAAACTAATTGTATGAACCAAAATCCCCTAAGCATAAAAGAATCTCACATACAATATGAGCTATCATGTGTTAACTCTGGCTTGCAAATTCCCTTGAGATACAGCATATCTGCCATTTTTATAAAAAAATTAACAGCTCTAAATCTCTGCTATAAATATATTCCATCACCTTTCAGTTAAAGCTCTATGTAGCGTATTTCCCCGTGTATTGGCTTAGTCAAGTGTATTGGTCTACCTCGTGTATTAACTAAGTGATATTCAAAATATGTGAAAAAAACACTGTAGTCCTTAGCCCATGTATATCCCTACCCTGTGTATATGTTATGCACAATATGGGAATTTGCACAGTTTAGGAATAATAAAGCCTAATAGATAATTCTGTTGGAACAATTTGATTTAAAATCAGATCTCTAAAATTTATGTGTCATTTTATTTTTCACCTCGCCCACAAGCTGTAATCGGTGTTGTATAGGGTATGTTTGAAGCATCTTACATCTAACTTTAGGTGTGAATTAAGCTGTGAGAATGACACATTGGGACTGTCAAACAACAAACTCTGGTGCAATTATGAGTTACCCATCACTCTTTAAACCAAAGGTATCAAGGAATTTTCAAGGATGGACATTTTGCAAACCTTTGTGCAATGTTAGAATGTTTATTTCATTTAACTCTTTAGACCTCAACCAATTGCAGGAAACGATGCTTTATTTCCTCAAGATTTCACCGATTTTAGCTAAAAATGGGCATTTTTTTGGCCCTTCACCTCACTTTAAACCTTTGTAAACTTTCTAATGCTCATATGGTGATAAGAATTCAACTTTTAAGTTCGGCTGAACAGTATCAAACAGGAACAGCAACTTCTGTTAATTTCTCATCAGTGATATTTGCTTTTGTCTTGCCATGAAAAATCAGTGAAAATTGTTCAAAAATCGACCGTCAATGGTCGTTTTGAGGAGACTAGACCCGGCCGTTTTTGGCCGTTTTAAGGTCTAAAGGGTTAAATTTTCCTGAACTGCGCAGCCTAAGAGAGGACAATTCCAGAATTGGGCAAAATCAGTAATGGGCAATTCCGGAATTGTGTCCATTCCTACTTGGTGCATAACATATAGACCCAGTTAATTTGACAGTTTTGCTTGTATTAGCTCAGTTTTATACATGGGGAAATACGGTAAACAGGTCCATTCTTTGGTTAGAGTATCAGAACAGCTGGGTCATGTTCCTGGTCTTAATGGCTGGTGTATAAAGCTGTTTACACCTAACTTAAATGGAGAGTATCGACAGAGCGGAATGTAAGATGTAAGTTAACACCATGCGTTCTACTTAAATCATAGATAAAGAATAGGGCTGAGTCTGTTGTTCCCTCAATTCCCTTAGCGAGCTATTCCTTCTTCATTCTAAGCAAGCACCATGTACTGCACGGTTATATTTGTTCTGCTCTCTGCTGTTTCTATCATAGAGGCAAAATCGTGTTTTTGTGAAAAAAAACAGCATTTAAAATGTGACAACTGTCTACCAACACATGCCACGGTGGACACAGTGAAAAGCTCCTTTGTAGAATGGAAAGATTTCGTTGATATAAACCACATAAATTACAGCACCAATACTTTCCCCTTCTTAAGAAGAATTGAGATACAAGGAATACCTATTTTCTATTGCTCCTATGGAACATGTAGGTAAGTTTGTGAAAAGTTGATACTTAATAATATGACGATCAATGTCCTTTGTGTAGCCAAAGTCAAGTCCTCTGCGCATGTGCAAGTTATAGCCCTGAGAATAGGTCAGCAAGGTAGCAGGTAAGGTCATGCACCAGTGATTTCAGTCAGGTAACAGGTAAACTTACATGCTGCTGGCGACCTCCTGTGAAATATACATGTACTAAACCAATAGATCTATAAACTAAATTTAAAGCTAGTTTTAAGCTCCTCACAAATGAAGCATGCTATGGTATATTTTAAAAGCAGCAATTTATTTAACTTAAACTAAAGAAGCTCACTTTTTCCTTTGTAGTTTATTTCTTGTTTAAATGGGAAAAAAGGGCGACTGAGTGTTATCCTCTCTAACAAAAACCCTGCTAGCTTCAAAAAAGATATCTCCCCCAGTCTTCAACACACGTGGCTTCGATTTTTCTCACCTGGGAAAAACTACAATGTATAACCGTAATGTGTTTCAGACCTAACTAAAGGTAACCTATCCTAAACATGAGTTTGACCCCCCGGCTTAGATAATAAAAAAATTCTCGGAATTTATCTAACTTAAACTATAAAAAGCTCACTTTTTCCTTTGTAGTTTATTTCTTGTTTCAATGGGAAAAAAAGGGCGACTAAGTGTTATCCTCTCTAACAAAAACCCTGCTAGCTTCAAAAAAATATCTCCCCCCAGTCTTCAACACACGTGGCTTCGATTTTTCTCACCTGGGAAAAACTACAATGTATAACCGTAATGTGTTTCAGACCTAACTAAAGGTAAACTATCCTAAACATGAGTTTGACCCCCCAGCTTAGATGATAAAAAATTTCTCGTATAAAAAAATATAGAAAATAATTATTTCCCACAGGAAAATTCAACTTACCTATCCTGAAGGTGTGAGAGCGTCAACTAGCAGCGCTAGCATCTATCCCAAAAGTGAGATAGCATCAACTGAGACCGTTCTCTTCATAAAGAAGTCATCAGCAACTACTAAAGCAGCAAATTATCATATAGAAGTGACCGCTGAAAGTGCTAGCTTAACTACAAAATCAGACAGCACCTCAGCTTATATAGACAATGGCTCAGAAACTCTGGAGAAAAATTCTCCTCGTGCAGACAGCGTGTTGACGTCCACCCGTGTGAATGATGATGCTGATCAGAGCTCCTCCATTTATATAGACAGGGGAAGTGATGTCACCACTGTGGCAAATGTTGCAACATCTTTCCCCTCCTCGCCTTTGAAAGCAGCTGTCACCTCATATTTAAATTTCACATCTGCAGGTGAAACAATGGAAATAAGCGCTGTGTCAGCTAATTTTGAAACAAGTCCAATGCCTGAGGAAAAAACTAACCTTCCATTTCGCCATAGGACTACTCTCATAAATGCCATATCTGGAAGCTTTATGTCTCCAACATATGCCACAACGCAGGATGGAACCTTAGTAACTAATTTGCCTCAAGGTATAAGTCAACAGCTCTCTAACACCTTGGTATATACCAATGTGATCACTGCTTTGGGTTTCATGATTTGTCTCATTCTGGCTATAACTTTTGGCATCAAATTAATGAAGAGGGAAAAAACTAAAGAAAATAAAACCAAAAGAATGGCATACATGGAAAGAGGGGAATCACTATGGAGTGAATGTGCAGAACCACTGTCTGGTGGGGAATCAGTGGAAATGCAGGAATTATAAATTATCCTGCTATATTATATGGTAAAAGCCACCATATTTTTGTTTGAGATAAAACCCAAACAAAAGGATCACTTAAAAAGCAATAAGTTATAAACAGTTAAGCACTAAAAATCATGATAACATCATTTCTGTATCATGATTTAGATCTGATCATAGTCGCCATCCTATGGGTCACTTATTTAAGATATCTTAAAGTATCTCACCCTTAAATAGCAATATGTAAAAGCAATTATTTACTCATCATATTAAGCTCAAAAAGTATCTTAAATAGAACTATATCATAACTTTTTTATATGATATAAAAATAAAGCGCTATTAAAATTGTATAAGATTTCATGGAAACTCCATGTTAACTCTTAAATTACCTATATATGTGCTACATATGCAAGCTATTGTAGTGTTAGATTTCAGCCAGTACAAAAAAGGTTCAAAGGAATCCTAGGTTAACACTTATGCTAACAATCATTTATCTATACTTTAGTGCTGGTGTCTATCAGTCTGCTTATATATTGTACCTATAGGTCATCATGATGCTCCAATGAAATATGGATAAATCTGCTCAACAAGAATTCATTGGAGCATCCTATAAACCACGCAGAGCTGCTAACGATCTTTTATCTTTAGTTTAGTGGTGGTGTCCATCAGTCTGCTTATATATTATACCCATTGGTCATAATGATACTCCAATGAAGTGCTATAAAGCAATCTCACTATCTCTTCATCAATGCATATTAAAAACCAGTAATCAGGATATATACCATAGTCTCTAGTTATCCTTAACTTACTTAGATTTTATATCTGTGTTATATTGCTAAGATAGAACTCATATATGGTATGAATCCTTTAGGTAAAATAAATGCTATCAAGCAAACAAGATAGTGTTTTATTAATGTTTAATTATAACGAAATATTATACCATTATGCAATGTCCAAATGATGTAAATTAAAGTCCACATCTAAAATGTAAACATGAATCAAAGCAAGAAGCTGACCATAAAAAAGTTGCATGTAATTACTTCGAAATGACAACTACCTGGAGCTATATCGTTGTAGTGTCCCTCATAAAAATGGTCAACAGCCGTCAGCTTTAGCCCTAAGCTATGCTGACCTTACTAAGGACATGAGTGATAATGAGATGACCACTGGTCAGCAATTTGCTAAAGGCGCTCCCTACATGATTTCGAAACACACATGACGCCTTACATAAGGCCAACCAAATTTATTGTAAACTTAGTTTAAAAAACATTGAAAATGATTTTTTTAAAGCTTTATACTTAAACAGGTGTAAATTTTAAAGCTAAAACCAATATTTTTATCATCATAAAAGTTTATAAAGAGAAAGAAGTAAAAAAAAAACAACAAAATGTTGTGAAACAAATACTTTAATATTGTTTAACCTTACTTAAAGCTACAACAAAGAAAGATGCAGGTCAACCCCAAATTTTCATTAGTGTCAAGTTTTTAATAACGACTCACTCTGCTATAACTGCTTGGCGAGACAAGATGGAATCCTTTGGTTTACTTGAGGCTACTATACCTTTTATGAAGGTTTTTCAATACAACATCAATACTAAATTCCTATGGGAGCTAAGAGACAAGAGAGCAGATCCAGTGACACACCGTGGTAAGTGTTCAGCACTTAATGGTGCTGCAACAGAATGTCAGAAACCAGCTAAAAAAACCTGTGTCCTTTTCACAACCATCTGAAATTTCTTGTTGAAAAATTTCAAAAAAATATTGAAGAAAAAGACAGCTCATATACAGCCACAGATTGTGCCCATGGTATACCATTGAGAATGCTAATAAGAGCCACCATGTTCCATGGGATAATGGACGATGCTCATGTTTATTGGCTTGTTCACATCTTATGTCATCGCATTTCAGTTAAAGATATATTAGATATCTTAAAGGTTAACACCAGTGCTCATCGCAATGGGGTAAAAAGTTCAATCATCCAAAGCTGGATAAAAAATGAATCACTTAACAAAAATTCCATAAAAGAAGCACTGGTAGGAACCTTTTGGCATTATAGCAGATTTTTTAACAAGAAAAAACTTTATGTTATCAAAGGCTGTTGTTTCGTATATTCTTCCGATCTATTCAAATTGTGTTTAAAAAAAATAGAAAAATGTAACACTGGATGTGCTCCTACTGAATACCCCAACGTGTATGATATATTACACAAAATCTACATAAATCAGGGGTTTATATCATAAAGTATCTAAGTTCCCATACATAAACTACATTTTAAAACAGGGAAATTTTAGACCATTAAGATCAAAATTTAGATGCTGCTCTATAGGATAGCCTTCTCGCGGCGGCAGTGAAGAATTCACATAGAAATAGTTGTATCTTATTACAGCAAAACATTCTATGTTAATTTACCAATGATCCTATTACATATAACAAAATAAAGATTTCACAAGACAGCTTAATTATCTTTAATGGAGCTCTAAATTGGTAGCGTCCACCACTGTGCTAGAGTCAGCGGGTGTAACTCCTCGATCTAAAGCACCTTAAATACCAGCAAATTTTCCTTATACAAAACTAACGAAAAAACAAAAGATACTTACTCAATGTTACTTTTATTAACAAAATTCGTTTAAAAAATAGTAAAACTTCGTTTATCTTAAAACATTAACTTCATAACATGGTGTAAAACACCTCTGTGATTTTTCAAAGTTAAAAAACCATGCGCGTTTGCCAAACAGCGGCTAAAACCAAACACAGACCCAGAGCAATGCACTGGTGACATCTAGCGGATAAAAAATACAACATATATATCAATGCTAGTTCTTCCCACTAGAGGGAGACAACAAAATGCGCCCTGCGTTCAGGAACGCAATGAAAATCTGTCATCTCAATTGTAAGCTAGCGCTGTAAGAAAATCTTGGTTAACTTTATTGAAATCTCACACTATTAGTACCTGGCGCAAGATGAAATTGGCGATCGACGCAGATTGGCGAAATGCGCCTGACAGTTCTTGCTTTTATCGCAAGAGGGAGACAATAAAATGCGTCCTGCGTTCGGAACGCGTTCGAAATCTATCATCTCAATTGTAAGCTACCAATGTAAATTCCTTTAATAACGTAATAGATATTCTTCATTAAGACGAATGAAACATATAAAAAAACAGAAGAGAAAGAGCGCTATACACGAGAAGTATTCCGAATTTAAAAGAATCTATATCCTGATCACTAAAAATGTATTTGCTCGTGTGCTTTAACAGTAAACACCACATCTGTGGTTTCACCAACGTGAGGGGGTTTATAAGAAAGCTGATGTCAAACAGTAAATAGAGAGGTCCGGCCCCCATGTCACGAGCCACCTCACTTCCGCTCACGCCACTGGTGCGTCTGCGTCTGGCTTCGCTGCGCACAAAATCTCTACCATGAGATATGTCCATACCGCCTATGCCGCGGTTATCCAGCTGAAGCCTTCAGAGACTGTCAAAATCTCTCCTCTGCTTCCACTGGTGGCCCTTGAGCCATACGTAATGGTCCTCGTGCTCAGGTAACGCCACCTAGATTGCCGAGCCCCAGTGAGTGCTTCCAGATCTGTGCTGAAAATGAATGTTGCTATACCCGGCTTAACCCGGATGCCTGGCTTAACCCGGAAGAATTACTAAAACCTTAATAAAACGTCGATCATTACTGACTAACTAAAAACCTTAAAAACCGTCGATCATTACTGACGAGTTTAATCCTCTCTCCTCCTCACTCCAAAGCACATTCACTAATCAGTTGATTCCTCTGCACCAAAAGCTCAGCGGAAAAAGAACAAGACTCGTGACATGGGTACCACTTGACCTCTTTTATTTAAAACCTAAAGTAGCTTAGTATAAGTTCTATTTCTAAGGCGGTCTCCTATAAATCACACCTTTTGAAATCAAACTTTAAATTGAAATCTTCAATTCAAAAGGTGTGATTTATAGGAGACCGTCTTAGATACTACTCAGCTCCCAGATAAAGCAATGGCGGACACACTAGCTAGCCACAATACTAAGCCCTATAGGTACTCCTTTGATACTGTACTCTTTATATATAGTCCCCAATCTCTAGTTATCTCCCCCTTTCGAGTCTCCTCTAATAAGTCTCTCCCCTCTTCCCCCCCCCCCCCCTTTCTCTCCCTCACCCTTCAATAGTGTCCATCCTCTCTAAATTTTTGTTGTGCGTCTGCGTGCAAACCCACCAGCCCCCCACCGCTTTTGTTTAAAAAATTATCACTCCCTTACCCTCCCCTCACATATACTAATTGTATGTCCATTGCAGTTTGCTGTAGGCCTATAGAATCTACCTGGAAAGAAGTCCTTTGCCTGTATACTACTCACAGAATTACGCTTTTGGCACAGCACTGCCCTCTGGCGTTTCATTCTACAAACATTCAGTCCCAAATCTTTTCGAGGACACAGTTGATGATGTGGTTGTGTGTTTTGGTTGGTTTTGCAGGGTGATTTGATGTGGATTTGACAGTTTTCTTGAAGAAAGCGCCTGGAGTCAAAGTGATTTCCATGACTTAAAGATGTAAGGTTGTGGTTTACAGGTAAGGCTTCAGTGTGAGAGTGGAACTTGTAGGTAAAATCTTGGCCGCCCACTCATCGGATGAGTCATTGAGTCAGTGAATACTGGACACCTCGGAAGCAGAGACACCTCGGGAGCAGACATCTATGACCATGATAATATCCATCTCTTCTTATAGAATTTGAAAAACTACAACCCTAGTGATACTGCCCCTACGCCGTAGACTCATGGAATGGCAAAAATCTGTTTTAGAATTGTGAAAATAACTATTTAAAAAAGTCATTTGCTTCCGAGATGTCTGCTTCCGAGGTGTCCCTGCTACCGAGATGTCTGCTTCCGAGGTGTGTCTGCTTCCGAGGTGTCCAGTTACCGAGTCAGTGAGGATGAGTCAATGATAGGCACTTCGACAATTTTTTTTAAATAAAAACGGAAAGATCTGTTTAGACCCATTCAATCAAGCTCATTGCGACTATTCAAAAAATTTTGGAATTGAGTGTCTATCTTATCTAGAACCAGAGATATAAGGAAAATAGTGATCGAAATATTAAGGCAAGTAGCACTATAGAAATGGTAGAAACAGGTGTCAGGTTTTGTGATGTGAGTGCAGTCATGCAGTAACAACTGCCAGTGGCCACCTACTTGGCAGTCACTATAGTGTGATTTCTTTTCAATTTGTAAGTGACTGGAAAAATAGGTTCTCCTGATCCAATCTTCACAAAAATTAGATTTCCAAAATGTTTGTAATCTCAGCTGTCCAGGGATATTCTTGGATATCTTCCAAGACTATTCTAATTGGCCTTAAAATGCTCATGAAAAATTGGCAAATTGCAGTGACATGCGCGGCCATCATTTTTAGGAAATCTGTAAACTGCATCATATTTTGGTCCTCTTAAAAGTATCAGTGGGTAAAGTCATAGAAAGATGAAATTTCATATCCTGAAAGATTATTATGCCCTGAAGCTGTGTCTCCATTGCTTGATATGTTTTTCAAAGCTTGAATATCACCTTCATATTAAACTAATTGTAAAATGGTTAATAATTGGAATTTTTCCTCCCAGATTTCGCTGTTGGGTAGCTTAATATCTAAACTCTAGAGCCAACAATCAAAATACCACAGAAACAGAATAATAATAGCCAAAATCTGTGATACCCGCGAGGCTGCGAATGACAGCCACACTGACACCTGACCAAAAGTGTCAAAGCTGCCTGCCAGCTTTTCTCACCCTCCTCTGAGCGGTTATCAAAGTGCCTATCAATGATTGACTCATCCTCACCGGGTCAACACTGTCACTAGACTATAAAATAGTCACTACACAGTCTACACCCTATTAATTCGGTTACCGGTAACACCAACAGTCTTGTTGAACTATCCAACTCAACATTTGCTCTTGGTACTGATGGTCGCGATCTTCCTCACTCAGTTTATCAAAGGATAGAGTTACGCTTGTAACTACAACAGTCTGACACTACCTACCGTATGTCTATGTAGTACTACTACCGTAAACTCCCGCGTAGAAGACGCGCTGCGCATATAAGACGCACCCCAAACTCAGCACATGCATTTTTGCGTATAAGACGCACATTTTAAGGCTGAAATTTGTAAGATTAGTACATTTCTATAGTAAAATTACCCCTCGTATAAGACGCACACCCAACTTGAGAGAAAGCTATAAGACCACCCAGCATTTTGTTTGGCGTAGAGGACGCGTCTTATACGCGGGAGTTTACGGTAGTAGTAGTTTGTTGATCGCTGCCCAACTCAGGTACTAGTGTTCTGCCTAAAACGTAGTGTCATTAGGGTCTCAGATCTGTGACTATGTAGTAGTAGGCCTACTGTCAAGTCTCGGTCTCCAATTTCCTGGTCACCTAAGCCTTTGGATGCACAAAAAAAAAAAAGATTTGGCCTCCCCCCTCCTCTCGAGGTCAATTTTGTTTTACCCCCCCCCCCCCCACATATAGGGAGGAAAATTGTGCGTGAACACACCCTTCTAACCTATGGCGGTAGTAACGTGTGGGCTTTTTCACTGAAAACAGGTGAAATTATTTTGACCCCTCCACCTACAGGGGGGTTGAAAAAATCCCCAAGTCAAGAAGGGGTCGATTTTTTTTGCACCATTAGGTTATCAAAATACTATTTTTATGAAATTGTACCTGCCCCACCCTCCCCCGGTCCAGGGGTCGCCAAAAAATTCTGACCCTCCTCTCAAACCTTACCTAACAGCCCCCTCCCCCTCCCCCGTTTTTGAAAAATGATCACTCCCTTACCCCCTGGGTCCCTGTCCTTTACCTCTCCCCTCCCCTACACCCATCGACCTCATATACAGGAGGCCTGCATATCTCTGCCTCTAAAGGACAGAGTACTTTTATTATGCCGTTGCCTTTGTCAGGCTTTGATGAATAGAAATCTACCCTAAATGATTTCTAGGCTGCTCTCTGGCCCCAGATACCTGACTAAAAGGGTTGTCACAAGACACGAGTACTGCATTCTAGACTATTTATACACAGGTATACATACGGGTACATTAAATGACAAGTACAAAGGATGAGAGCTAGATAAAAATAAACGTCAAAAAGCAATTTTTGTTTTGTTTTGTTAATTGTAATGATGATTTTTTTCATTGCAGGTTTTAAATAAGCACTATTTATAGAACAGGGATTCCACGGATAACCGCCACAAGGAACCTGAGTCAACATGATGGACGCAATGGAGGACGATGGGAGCTTCGACACGGCTGACGAGATGGAAGACTTTCCCGTTATTCTGCCAGATAACCGAGCTCAAGTTGAGGACAGTGTGTCACTCGATGGCTTCCAAAACTCTGCGCAGTGGGAGAAGGCACGACTTCTGGATGGTGAGAATGCTTATGTTTCAGATCTTTTGTAATTAAAACAAAATCCGACCTATGGTAGTACCCTACTAGTACCTCATGTATAAGGTGCATCGCACAGGTAAGACGCACTGTACCACTGTCCACAGCTCCCTGGAACATACCAGAGACAGCCATAGAGTACTTCGCTTATAAGGTGCATCCCATATGTGCAATGTACCACAGTCATAGAGCTATATAGCTGATCATGAGTGATCATTTTTGACACATGATCAGAAATCTCATGAAATGCCCATATTTTAGCTACAATTTTCTAAGTTTTCAGAATATTTTTCGGATCTAAGGGAATATTCTTGGTCATTTCTCAATAGCAAAGTTTATTGGTCAGATTTCTCTTTAAAAACATGAGGTTTTCACTGAAAAGTGCCCTAAGAAGGGTCCATTTTTGGAGGTGAAATCTCCCTAACATGGGTAAGGGTTGTCATAGGTCTAGCCGCACACCTGTGTCAGAAAAAAAGGTGAGTGTCCCCCCGGGGTTAAGCCTTTAAATATAACAGTACTATGGCTATGTTACATTCCTGCTCTTAACCTTCTGGAGTTCTAGACCATGTCCATGCAAAAATCATTGAAAGTGATTGCCATGAGGTTTAGTATAGTGTTTTTCTGATATTGTGCCCTCTTTTGTCATAAAGTTTGAAACAATGGCTCTACAGAATTTTATCAAAGTCAGTGAGTGTCGGTGCAACGGTTGTCTCCTCAGAAGTCTTAGAGACCACACTGGTAGCTGAAGAGAAAGAGAATCAACCTCGGAGGATGAGTGTGGGACCCGTCTGCACCTCAACACTACCTTGCTTCTTCTGGCATGGTTGCCATGCTCGCCTCACCTTATCAACTTCCGTTGATAAGGGGGTCTCCAGGGTGACCATTGTTATCAGTAAACAATGATGCATCATCACCTAGGATACATAGACTTCCTGTGTAGCCACAGGGTCCTGGAGGAGTGTACACTCTCCAAGCCCTGGACAAAAACTCCAAACATTTGTTTGGGAGTATATTAAAATGTTATTCAATATGGGTGGTAGTAACAAGGTTTCGATCCCATTGGATCTCATCAGGTGTTCAATGAGGTATACAAGGCCTGTGACTTTGTCACAGTTTCACCATAATTAGTATATTAAATAATCAGGTGTGTTTTTTTGGTAGATTTTATGAAAAATAATACCAAAATAGTGTGTTGGAGACACTTGACTAATTCAAGGTTTATAAAGTTTTTATAAAAAGAATTAGGCTGTTGGAATAATTTGTGGTGGATATAGAGTACTATAACACCTGGGGCCAGAGCGTTTAGACTGATGGATTTTTCAAATCTAAGTTTTCTCAGAATTTCCCCTATTGGCACTGTGTGTCGACAAACAAAAGTTATTACCCGGTAATCTATGGTTTTTTCCACGGAGCTTAAAGGTAATAACAAGGGTTTCATGGCATCTCTTCTGGTCTAAAAGTTGGGTGCATCAATCAGATTCAGTCCATAAGGAACTTGGGTACGTAATTTTAGTATCCAATTCCTTTCTAATTTGTTGCGGAGTTTCTCCGCATACTCTGAGTGTGGATTCTTGTTTATGAATTCCACAATGTGGATTTCCACATCCTTGAGGCCTAGGTGTCCATCAGAGTTGAAATGAGCACCAATGTCAGTGTTCATTCTTTTATTTGTGATGTTACCTAAATGGGGGTAAAACCTCTGCCGTAGGGTTTGCTTGGTTTGTCCCACATATTGTTTACCACAGCGTTTGCATGATAAACAGTAGATCACATTTGAGCAAAGGCATGAAACATTTGTCTTTGCTTGATAGGATCTTTTGGTTTGACCGGAGGTGATTTCGCCGCTCCGGTTCAAAAGAGGGCAGCATTGACATTTTTTATTTTCACATTCTTTTGAGGTCTTTCCGCTAAGGGCTGCCCTGTGTTTCCCACTGAGTTCAGGGTGATAGTTCACCTTCGCTCGTACAAGTGTGTTACGTAGTGATGGTGGTTTGCGTAGACCTACAATCAGACGTGTTTTATGTAGGGATCTTGTTCTGGCTGAGGTTGCCAGTATGTCCCAGTTGGTCTTCACAATTTTTTGTAAATTATTGAAGCTGGGATGGAATGTAGTGACTAGAATGCACATGTCCTCCTTGGTGTCACATTTTCCTTTAACCTTATATAGTAATGGGTCGGGTCTTGGTTTAGCAAGTGCTTTTACCAGGGATTCGGCTATCAATTGTTTTGGGTAGCCTCTGCAGACAAAATGAGCTGATTTTATTAAGCTTTGTTTAATAAAGTCGTCTGTGTTGGCGCAGATTCTACGTATGCGTAGAAACTGGCCATATGGGATTCCATTTTTGCAATGCCAGGGGTGAGCCGACTGGTAATGTAGGTAGTTGTGAGCGTCAGTTACCTTATTGTGTAGGTCTGTTGCCAGGCAGTTGTCCACTATCTTCACGCATGTGTCCAAGAAGGCTATTTCAGTCTTCGAGATCTCATGAGTGAATTTAATGGAATCATGTACATCGTTGAGGTATTTGATGAAGTTTGACAATGATTCTGCCCCGTTATTCCACAGCAGAAAGATGTCATCAATGAATCTTACCCACAATGTGGGTTGGATTGGGTATTCATAGACAAATCTCTCTTCGAAATCTGCCATGAAGAGGTTTGCGAAAGTGGGTGCTACCCTGGTGCCCATGGCCGTCCCACCCACTTGCAAATAATGGTCACCATTGAAATCAAAGTTGTTAAATTCAAGGATCATTTTCAATAGACTTAAGACACTGGAGTTCTTCGGTTCTCCTGGTGACAGTCTAGAGTCAGGGCGGTACTTAATGAGCCACCGAGCTATGGCTCTCCTGCCTTCCTCATTTGGGATGTTGGTGTAGAGAGAGCTTACATCCAAAGTGCAAAGTAGTGTATTTTCACTTACCTTACCTTGGGCTTCCTCCAATTTCATGAGGAAGTGTCCTGTATCCTTGATGTATGATTTTGTCAAGGGGACTATTGGTCTTAGTATGATGTCAACTAAGGCTGATATTCTTTCGGTCCCACAGCCATTGGCTGAAACTATGGGTCGACCAGGCGGTTGTCTGCCTGGTTTGTGAATTTTTGGGAGGAGGTAGAAGTTTGGTGTTCTACAATCCTCTGTAAGTGCTTTTTTCAGAATGCGAGAGTGTAATTCATTTTTCTGATGGAGGGACTTTAGGAAGCAGTTTACACGTTGTGTATGTTCATAAGTGAGATCCTCTTTTACCTTTCTGTAAAATTTGGTATCGTTTAATTGTCTGACCCCTTCAGCCACATAGTCACTCGTGTTTTGGACTACCACGGCTCCCCCCTTGTCTGCTGGTTTAATGATAATTTCATTATTTTCAGAGAGCTTATCTAATACTATCTTTTCTTCCAAACTTAAATTGTGAAATTTGGGGGCTACTGTTTTTACTTTGGCTATTTCTAGTTCGTTTAGGGGGATAAGGGTTTCTAAACGAGAACCTCCTGTTGGTGCTTTTGGACCATCAATGTTCCTGAAGACTTTAGCACTTTGTACTTTGGTAAGCAATGTGGGTTCAGCATTGGGGCCCAATAATCGATCTCTCGCTTCCATTTTTTTTTTTTTTTTTTTTTTTTTAACCTCTATTCTCAGGAGACAATGTACCTGTGTGTAACGGTGCTTGTAACAAAGTTATGTTTCCATGCAAAGTCGTCTCCATGTACAGTTAACCCTTTAAATCTAAACCTTTAAGTATAACATTATATAGCACTATGTTTCAGTACACTGCGTTGAAAGCTTACGAGTTAGCCAGTGTACTCGAGTGGTCGGTCCCCTCAGGTTCAGGTTGGTTAAGCCCGGAGGATGGGGCAACACTGTCCTTTGTGCTTCTCACCTTGGACATGAGAGGTTGCTACCCAACTCCTGTGACTATATTATAGTCATGTCGGTGGGTGGCAGGGTTAGAAGGTTCCGATAACTTATCAGGTAGCCATGTTATAAGAATCCTATAAGAAATCGGAACAGCTTTAAACTTACTCTGTAAATAGGAACTGTATAAACCTTGTTGCCTCTTGAACCTGGATTTCTGCCTTTTGTGATCCTTTTCGAATAACAATCATATCCGAATATCATTTTATTTTATTACACTTCTATTAAAAAGGTCTATATAGAGAACTGTCACAACAGGCCATGCTCAATCATAATAGCATCCTATGGTAAATCCGTGTCAAGAACACATGGAAAAACCGTAGAAAAAAGCTGCAGCTAGCATCTCATACATTTTTAACACGAAAAGAGTTATAGGAGACGAGGAGCGACCACCCATACTCAGACATTTGAGGTGGTGCGAATAAGCCTAAAAAAAGATGAAAAGGGATGTGTAGACGACCAAAAGAAAACAAAAGAGATTTCATTACAAAGTTTTGTAGGTTTTCAGTAATCTTTATCAGAATGATAATGAGTTACGCAAATAGTGGCTCAGTCTTACGGTACCATAGGCTGTAGGGAGAGGGGGTGGTTGGTGGTGCAAATAAGAGTGAGTTTATTCTATAGGAATATAGGGGTGATAATGCTGAACTTCTATTTATAAGAAATTTACATTGCTGAAATTATGTTTTATTTAGGGAACATAATTTTAGAGGCAACATTTGGCCTTGTGACCGAGAGGGTTAAAGTGATAGATATCAGTACATACAGGTCTCACCGTCTGGTGCTGGTGTGGCAGGTGGGTGAGTTATTGATATGTAAGTTAACCACCCCAGCAATTTTCAGTTATCTGGTAGTTTAACACCCGGCCACATGGATAGACTGTTAAATGTGCAGTTTGTGATGCTTCCTGGTTGCCAATTGTCTCCATTGGAAGGTGTGAGGCCCACATCCAAGACCAATAACTTATTGGATTAAGGTCTGGTGTTAATAACTAGCCGTCTTTAGATCGGACATATTGATCAAAATGTATAAGAGGACTGTGTTGTGTCATTGTTGTGTAGGGGACTCGGATAGCAGTGAGACCGAGTTGCTCTCGCTGCCGAATCAAGAGCCGATGGATGGGGCGGCAACCTATACAGTGGAGGATGCTGTGGAGAAGATCGGGTTTGGCTGGTTCCAGGCCCAGGTGATTGCAACCTCCGGGCTCTTTTCCGTAAGTTACTTTTATTTATCGTTTTATGTTATTTCCTGAGAGGCCACTTAAATCTTCTGTATTATATCATAAAAATGTCCCATAGAAAGTCAGCCAGTGCATCAGTGTGTGATTTTTGTCTCGATTTTTCGATAATATCGATTATTTAGATACAGGCCACAATAGCCTTGATCTGGGCCTTAACTTAACAATGGGAAAACTTTGTAAATGATCCAATTTGAAGAAAAGTTGTATATTCCCACTCTTGAGATGAAAGATTTAGCCAATTGAAAACATCTTTTGCCTTTGGAAGCCCTATATCTGCACTTTATGAGAAGAAAGACTCCACCGATATACTTGTTTTATCGATGCAATCATCAATTTTTTGTAATTGACAATGTAACGATTTGGGGGGTATCGGTGACACTCATAGACCATTATCTCCCCGTCACTGAATGTACACTTTTGGTATAAAAGTCACAAACTGACACTATATTTCCTTACTACCGTAATCTCCCGCGTAGAAAATGCGCTGCGCGTATAAGACGCACCCCAAACTCAGCACATGCATTTTCGCATATAAGACGCACATTTTAAGGATGAAATTTGTAAGATTAGTACATTTCTATAGAAAAATTACCCCTCGTATAAGACGCACCCCCAAGTTGAGATAAATCTATAAGACGCACCAGCATTTTGTTTGGCATAGAGGACGCGTCTTATACGTAGGAGTTTACGGTATAGTCTATATATAAGTAAAGCCCCTCGTATAAGTCGCACTCCTAGTTCCTGAAGGTGCTATAAGCTGCACCAGGGCTCGAAATGGTCTATTAGCCACGGCTTATACAATGGGGTTTAAGGCAGTATTGAATTACTTGTCTTGTTGCTTGTCGGGCCTCCCTAGCCCACTTAAAAATTTCCCCTCTTTCCTATCCCCTCGGGATGTGTGTAGTGCACATATGCGCGGGCACTGACACATTCCCCTGTGAAATTGTGTAATGTAGTTCTCGCCATGAATATGACCTCAGTTGTCGAAATGGCGTTAAACATCTATTACTCGCTCACTCACTTGTTGCTTGTAGATGACAGACGCGTTAGAGATGCTGCTTCTAGCTGTGCTCGGTCCTATTGTTCGCTGTGAGTGGATGCTGTCCAACGAGAAGGTCGCCTTCATCACCACTGTATGTCATCTTTTGTACCCTTTACAAAAACCTGACACTAAGTAGTTCTGTGAAAAAGTAGGCTAAAGTAAATTCTCTCGTATAAACCTCACCCTAGTATAAGCTGCACTCTGACTTTGAGAGGAAGCTATGGGCCACATTGGGGCTTGAAAATCAGTAGTTTAGTATTTGCGAGTAAGAAATCGCAATGACCTTGACCTGCTACCATGGTCAGGCACCTTTCACTGCACCCTGGTCTGCCACAGTGCGCCCCTAACAATGCTGGGTTGGGCAGAGCCCCGGGGCAGAGACAGAACACTTTCACACCTCTTGCCAAACGTACAGCTTATTGTAGCAGCATTGTGTGTGGCAATCATGCCTTGAGTGTTTTGTACTGGGTACACTATAATCTGCTGACTGACAACCCCCTCCCACTCCCAAGCCCTCACACATAAATTATTACAGCATATACAAAACTAAAACATAAATTGGCCAATTGTTAATTAGGTATGTGAAGAGCTATGGCAGGCATGGATCGCACTTACGTTAATTATATCTCTGCATATACCTGTCTATTTTAATCTACACCCTGCTGAACTAACACCAGTGTGCACCTATATATGGGCATTTTCTTATATATATGTATCCTCCCTACATGTATGTATAGAACACAATATAGGCTGCAAGTTGTATACTGCTAGCTTGGGATTTCCCCCATGTGATCATGCCAACCTTCTGTGCTGTGTAATGCCCTTCGGTTCATGATGTACCAGTGCAGTGCTGTAGTCTACTCACCAGGACTGCACTATTGCACCACGCTGACTTATGGCTGCATAGCATTACATTTTATTTCATTTTTGTAATATATTGCACATTATGTCCTATGAAGATTAACAAATTGTCATCGAGGACAGGTACTTAGCACTTGTGCTACGACTGACATTTTATCATACTGAAATCATAAGGTGCACTATATGACATGCCAGGAACAAGTTGGGAAAGAGACCAGTGCCAGAAATGACTGATGTCAGCTTGCACATGGTGCTCTCGGGAACAAGGCCAGTCCTGAATGTTCGCTTAGCAGATTCTATTAGGCAGAGTAAAGGACTGCCCTCACATATTCCGAGGTAGCAGGTTGTCCCATGGGCGCAGCTATTGCTGGAGCTTGTTGCCAGCGAGTTCTACTGATAAGACCTATCAGATGGGTACCAGTTGGCCCCCGAAGGACCGCAGTGAATAGATTGGAGTTCTCTCATTGGCTAATAATTAAATCTGCTAAGTCCGTATAAGCCCTGCCTTACCTGCAAGGTGTGAGGGTAGTTCACATCAATTCTAGCATAAAACTGTTTTTTTGTTGTTGGTTCATTCCTTTTGGTTCTAAGTTTTAGTTTTATAGATTCCAGATCGCAACGATAGATGTCGTTGCGGTCTCATAGGAGATGCGCATGCGCAGATCCATAGATGTCAGACTGCTGAGTATTTCCATAGGAGGAAGACATCTCGGCAATTGGCCTGCAATTTCGAGTGAGTCTTGAACAATTTTTAGTACTTCCATTTTTCATATCTGATTTTATTCTTCTTTAGGGGGGTTAATTCGCCTTAAAAGTTAGAATTAGGCTTCTTTAGGCTTAATTTTCTCAATTTTGTATCGATCTTATGTCAGGAAGCAGGTTTTAAAGAGTAATCCTTTAATATCTGGTTAATTTCCACTGTTTTTGTATAAATTCTCGTCTTATTTGACGGGAAAAACTTTTTTGTCTCCTTTTACGACATCAACAATAATATAGAACCGATTGGCGGCAAATCCTCGGCTTCTGGTTTGGCGCCGAACGGATTACTCGTCTCGGCTCGCCGGTTTTTCGGTTATATTTGTTGATTTGGTCCTAATTGAGACGGAATTTCTTCAAAAACTGTGAGATTATATCCTTGTTTAACCGTATTTACACTTGGTTAATTTCAAATTTACTTGTTATGTTTGTGATGTTTTGTTTGTTTTGGGTGATAATGGAGGTAGTTCCCATAGACCCAGGCCTGTATCTGTCACTCTAGTGTCAGTCTGCCTGGTGGGGTGGTGGTTGAGGTTTTCTACCTCCACACCCCTGCTTAGGGTAACTTAGGAGGATTTCTGCTTCCTTTTACCTATCTGTCTACCTTTTTATCCCCAAAACTAACTAAAGTTCTCAATTTTAGGCTTGTGTTCTGAAGCCTTGATTGACACTTGATGTTTGTCAATTTACCCATAGGTTCATGATCTGGAACCTCAGTTGATATCATCAAACAAAATAATTTTAGTAGACCATTGCACTGGTTAAACTGTCACAGATATGCCTCTTGATGGAGTTCAGTCTGTTGACCCACCTGGCTATGTTCTGAGCTGGTGGACTTAACCTTTGGTATTTTAAAATTATTCTGTGCCTGATACACTCAAAGTCGGACCGCTGCAGGTCTCCACATTAATTTCTGATGAAATTAAGTGGTATTAGCCATCAGGTACTCACAGACTGACTTGTGAATGAAATGGCTGTGTATCAGGGAGGTTATCTACACCAATAAGACGCTGGACTCTGTGCTCGCTGTACAGATAGGCCACTGTTTTAGAATTTGGGTACAATTCTTAAACAAGTGACTCCTTTCATAACTGTCCGGACCTGCAGAGGGACTTGTTACTGGAGTTGGGTGTAAGAGGACCTTGACACCACCAGAGTTGTGGCCCCCGGCACAATACTGGCTAGCTGATTCAATCAGTGGTTCAATTTTCTACCATTTTCGCTGATTATGACCTGTCTCCCTGGGGAGGACAAAAGTCTTAAGAATGGTGTCTAAACACGGCTGTATAGGTTGATATTAATCTGGTTTTACCTATACCTTATGCCGATAAAATTTCTCATTTAGACAAATTTGAAAGACTAGCCTCCTCGCGGAGGGCTGATTGTCTTATTTATGACTGTGTCTTTTGGCTGTCTAGGTTGTGAATTGCAAATTAAGCTTTACCTATACCTTATGCCGAAAAAATTTCTCAACCTGAGAAATATCACAGTTGGTCACTAGCTAGATTAGGTGTTGATTGAAAATCAAAAAAACCTATAACTTAAACCTAAAAAAATTGTGTTAATGTTATAAATGTTTATAATTGTGACCAATGACTGATACAAAAATTCTTTCGAATTTTTGCAGATGTCTGTCAAGGTGCGCCTACCGGAAGTAGACAAGAAAGTCAAGACACTCAGACAACAAGGGGCCGTTATAAACACTGTGATGAAGCGGGGCGACAGTTCGAGAGTGACAACAAAAGCCCAGGTCTATCATCAAGCTGACGAGATCGAGGAGTTGAGCTCTGAGCCAATTGAAAGTCCAAAGAAAGGCAAGACGAGAAAGGTCTACACTCGCCATGATGACTCAAGAAACCAGAACACCATCACCTCCGGTTTTGGAGCTAGCTGAGAAGCGACGGCCCAAACAAGAACCGAAAGATCATCCCTCAGATAAGGCCAAGCCTAAACCTAAGGTGAAGCCAACTGCCACCAAACCGAGTAAGTCGGTCTCTTCTTCTTCTGAAGAAGAGGAAGAGCAGGTGGAAGAGGAAGAAGAAGAACAGGAAGGCTCTCAAGAGGGCTCAGATCATCAGGAAACTGATGAAGAGGAGGAAGAAGAGGAAGAAGCTTCAGAACCACCAAGTCCGCATAGATCTCGCCATAGATCAAGTCACAAGGACAAGAGACACAGAAGGTTGCATTCGTACTCCCGGCGCAGACACAGGTCTCGGACTAGGTCTAGATCCCAGTCACGCTCTAGACGGGGCAGACACAGGTCGAGATCAAGGTCGTACTCAAGATCACGTAGGCACAGGTATAGAACCAGGTCGAAGTTGAGGTAGACATAGATCAAGATCCAGATCTTCTTCTCCTAGTTCAAGGTCAAGGTCTCGGTCTAGGCACCGTTCAAGGTCTCACTCGAGGCCACACAGACCAAAGAACTCAAAAGGTCAGCAGAAGTTCAAGAAACGTGCCCAGTTGTCCCCGGTTGAGATTGAAAAACGCTCAAAGAAGAAAAAGAGGCAGAGTAAGTCATCTGATGAAGATGATTATACGCACGAGGACGATGATAAAAACGCTAAAGATCCTTTTGAAGGCCAAAAGAGCGGGGCGTTTGCAGAAAAAGCCCGAGAGATCCTGAATAAGAAAAGTGGCCCCAAGAAATCTGCTTCTATAAATGCCGGTCTAGCTGCTACCATCGAGAGACTGCTTTTGAATGCCAATGCTAAAACTGTGAGCCTAAAGTGACTGAAGAGTATCCACCTGCTAAAAACGTGTCAGCCATGGTGGTGCCACTGCTCGAAGCTTCTATCAAAAAGAAGCTAGATAAAAGAGAGACTGTCCCGGATGAATACATGTGCAAGGCGCAAGCTGATTATGGCAGCCATGACTGCGATCATCCCAACCTTAACTTTGATGGTGGACAGGGTTGAGGATGACAAACCGTTAAATGAACGTGCTAAAGGTGCCATTGACTGCCTAGAATTGATGGGGTACGCCAACAACATCCTAGTGAGGGGTAGAAGGGAGAATCTTAGGCACAAAATTAATGAAGACATCAAACAAGAAGTCATGGAAGCTCCCATGGGAGGGGCCATGTTGTTTGCCTAGGCGAAAACTATTGTGACTGAGACAGCAGAAGAACGTGAGTTCACGAAGAAAATCTTAAAGTTGCGACAATCCACGGTTAAGAGGCGAGGTAAAAAGGCTTACCAGAAGAAATCCAGGTCGGATTTTCGCCGGAGAGACCGAAACCGCAGAGGCGGAGGGAGTCGCACCAACTACCAGAAAAACTGAAGCTACAGCAACCAGGCCAAGCGGGGCGATCGCGGAGGTCCTTCAAAACAAAGAGCGAAAAAGTAGAAAAGGTGTGTAGTTCGAAGGCCCCCTACACCTTCAGAACACACCAGATAACTTTCTTGGTGGGCAGACTGTCCGCTTCTTGGACAATTGGAGGACAATCACTAGTGACTCTTGGGTGTTAAAAAATGCGGGTGGAATTGAAATCCCGTTTACAACTACCTCGCACCAGAGACACGAACTGCGACCCTATACTATAACGATCCGCGTAAGATTGACCTAGAAATAGACAGAATGCTTGCCAAAAGGGTTATCGAAAAGGTGGAGGATGAAGAGGGCCAATGGATTTTGTGTATCTCTCCCGTCGCGAAATCTAATGTTGATACTCGAATCATCCTAGATCTCACAGAACTGAATAACCTTATTCCATACGAACATTTTTCAAATGGAAAACTTAGATACAGCTATCAACTTGATAGGAGAGGGTATGTATATGGCATCTATTGATCTCAAAGATGCATACTACACTTTCCCTATCAG
Organism: Acholoe squamosa; assembly: GCA_949317995.1. NCBI lineage: Eukaryota > Metazoa > Annelida > Polychaeta > Phyllodocida > Polynoidae > Acholoe > Acholoe squamosa. The sequence goes on from OX439041.1 coordinate 17,711,701, forward strand.
GGAACCTGATCGGAAATATCTAAAATTCGTATGGAACAATGAACTTTTTCTGTACCATGTGATTCCCAATGGAATAGCTTGTGCCCCTCGAATATTCACAAAGTTACTAGCACCAGTACCGCCAGGGGTATATGGCTTTTCCCTACATTGATTGTACCTTCATTGTAGGTGAAACCTTCTCTGAATGTAGAGAAGCCATGACCAAGTCGGCACACTTGCTAGATTATCTAGGCCTTGTAGTTCATCCAGAAAAATCGGTCTTGACGCTGTCTACTTCTTTGGAATTCTTGGGGTTTCTGATAGATACACAAGATATGACCCTGTCGCTACCTCAGAGAAAAAGTAGATAAAGTTCAGGAGATAGCATCAGAAAATCTTGAACGCCTATAATCCTAGCATTAGAAGTGTAGCTGGATTGGTGGGAATGTTCAATGCCTATTCCAAAGGGGTAGAGTCACTACAAGGCTCTAGAACATTGCAAGAATCGAGCACTGAAAGTTTCAAAGGGAAATTATGTAGCCACCATGACTTTAGACAAAGAAGCTAAGATAGACATCAAATGGTGGATGAATAATTCCCAAAACCCTTGCTTAATTCGTAATTTTACTCCAGATCTCAACATTGACACAGATGCCAGCATGCAGGGTTGGGGAGCCCATCTCTGAGACCATACCATAGGTGGGCGGTGGTTCCCGGAGGAAAAGGACCACATTAATGTCCTTGAACTCTGAGCAATCAACCTAGACTTAGGGCAAGTGATGGATATCGACGTACATGTCCGTACGAATAACATGACCGCCTTGCATTATGTGTCAAGGATGGGTGGAGTAAAATCTCCCGGATGTGACAGAATTGCTAGACTCATTTGTGGTTGGGCTGAGGCAAGAAGGTCCTGGATTATGGCATCCTTTGTCCCGGGTATTTTAAATATCAAAGCGGACAGAGCATCCCGTGTCTTTAAAGACAATCTAGAATTAAGCCTCAATGATTGCATATTCGGAAGAATATGCAGGATTTGGGTCATACCAGAATGGGACCTTTTTGCCTCAAGGCTCAACAACAAGTGTGATCGCTATTGCTCCTGGATGCCAGATCCAGGAGCATCCCATTTTGACGCCTTTACCATGTCTTGGGAGGGAATTGACGCTTACGCATTTCCTCTTTTCAGCTTGGTCGCAAGAGTCAGAAAAGCCAGAAAGGAAAAGCCTAGAAAGATGATTTTGATTGTTCCAGACTGGCCGGAAAGACCGTGGTATCATCTCATCCAAAAACATGAAAATCTAAAGATCTACCCTCGTCCTGGAAACCTCGAGTCGAAGGGATGAGGGTGTTTCATCAGAAACATAGGTCTTCGGGCTTTGAAACTGTAAAGCAGGATTTAATCCGTAACCAGGGGTGCGATCGGAGAACTGATGAATTTTTGCTAGAAAGTTTGTCCACTGGTACATGGAAGGTGTACGAGACTTATATGACCCAGTGGGCCACTTGCTGCTTAATTCACCAGGTCTCCTATCGCTCCCCTTCCACTTTTGAGGTGTGCTGGTTCTTACGGCTCCTCTCGGAAAAGGGCAGGGCTTTTGGTACTGTTAACGCCACCAGATGTGTGTTGTCGGTTTTAGTGAGAAACCTTGACAACATACCATTATTGGGTATGCAGGGCCGTCCAGACCGCCTACAGAAGGAATCCTCCTTCTCCCAGATATACCCACTTTTGGGATGTTAGGCAGGTTTTCAACATGTTCCAGCGTTGGGGTGCCAATGAAGACCTGTCACTCCAGTTGTTGGGCTTCAAATTGGTCATGTTGATTCTTCTAGTCACTGGCCAGAGGGGTCAAGTCATTCCAGCGCTTGATCTCCGAAATGTGTTTTTTTTTGGCTTCAGGATCTGTACGTTTCGTTTTAAAGAATCTAATGAAAACAGCACGTACGGGGGAACCACTCAAGGAACTGGTCCTGGAACTGTTCCATGAGGAGGAGACTCTGTGCGTCGTCTGTGCATTGAAGCGATATGTCCAGATCACAAAGCCTTTCAGGAGGGACAAGAAAGGGCAAAGAAACATTCGCTTTTCTTGTCCTACATTAGACCACATAAGGAGATCTGGCAAGACAATTCTAAGAGGTGGGTCCTTGCGGTACACTCTGCGGCTGGAATTGACACCAGGGTAAACCGAGCTCACTCCACCAGGGGTGCTAGCACTTCTGGTGGAGGGAGACTCGGTGTATCCACTGCAGTAATGCTTCATCATGGAGACTGGAAACATGCCAAGACTATGGCAAAGCACTATAACAACCCATAGAGAAACCAACCCTCCAAAACCGCTTGCTAGAATTCTCCTGGAGGACTCAATTGAGTGACTGGGCTAAATTGATTGATGCTCCTCTAAAAGGGTACACCTCAAAAAGGGGAGAATTTTCTAATAGTTTGCCTGAGCTAATTTTGATGCTAGCACTATGAATAGGTGCCTCATGTGATTAAATCAATTAGCCTTTTCTTTTAGCATTGTTGTTTGCCAAGGTTTTGAACCCGCAGATAAGGGTAAATAGAACTAGTTTTTTCATTTGGCTGTCAAAGAACAGCTACTTTTCATCACCTGACTATTGTGCTAACGTCAGGTGAATAAAGTTATTCACTTTTTCCTAAAACAGTCCTGTGTTACAGTCCTATCTGGGAATCAGTAACATTTGATAAGATAGGACTATGGAAATGGGGCAGTGAATCAGCTGAACTTTAAAGTCTCCTATGAGACCGCAACGACATCTATAGTTGCAATCTGGAATATAAAATTAATCGATACTTACATGTAAGTTGAAGATTAATTGTTGTTCTAGGAGCAACAATAGATCGTTGCAGGGTACATAGGCCCACCCATCCTCCCTAGGATGAATAGATTAGTGACAGTCAGGCATAATCATTAATCTACAATATTCAAGCTTTCTTGAATATAATATCTATATATAGATTTTATTCGAAGATACAAATTCATCTATATACCTTATGACTATTAAGATAATAGATATTTAAAATTAATTTCCTATGTGCCTAAAATGAAATTTCTTTCAGCGATTGATTCACTGCCAGCTGACGTCTGACATCTATGGATCTGCGCATGGGCATCTCCTATGTACCCCGCAACGATCTATCGTTGCTCCTGGAACAACAATTAATCTTCAACTTACATGGTTTTATGTCCACAGATAAATGCAATATGTGATGGTACATTTAGGCAATATTATTGCCTAAATGTACCATCCCAATGGGCCCATATTCCTGGAAATGTCTAAATTCACTTATTAGCGCGGCGACTCTAAGTCCTACTAGTGAGACTTGTAGACTAGTCAATGGTTTAGAGTCGCCACGGTGTAAGGGATAGGGGAGCCCTGATTTCTATTTTCGTTCACTGTTCTTCTCATATGGACTATTTTGGCACAATATTGAGGCATTGTTATCAGCATATGTATGTACTAATGGTAGATAACTTGTTTTTGTGATATATGTTTAGTTTGGGTTTTATGATTAGATTAGACATTTCAGCTCCTGGAGCTCTATGGAAGATTAGCATAAGACAAAATTAAGATTCACCAATACATCTCTGTAGGCTTTATCTGATAATTCTGTGGTCTGAAATTGCTGTATATATGTACTAAAGGTTTCATCTCACGGGGTTATGGTACATTTGGATCATATCTTCTGTATTTGAAGAAGATATTTACTGTTTAGAATCTCTATAAATCTCTATGGAGAGACAAATGCTAAACTTGGTGTACCCTGTCTACAGAGGGGAGGGGGTTACCAGTTTGGTGGGGAGGGGGTTGTGACCAGCTGTATGCTGTTGGGGTTGGTAAGACTGCCACACACAACCCTAGTCATTCTGGGGTCCTTGGTGCATATGGTTCTGGGTCATTGAACATGCCCACCTCTACCATTTGTAGTGGTCATCTATGGGCAGGCAGAACTTCTCGGTAGTAGACCTAGTAGTACAAGGCAGCACAAGAGTTACAGGGTGAGCCAGATGGTACAACCTTTAATTGCCTTTGAAGTTAGCTTTCCTATTATTCTATCACTAGACACAAGATTACAAGTTGCCGCGCTATGTCTCACAGGTCTATTCTCTACTATTCTATTGAAATCTACAACACTACGGTTTTATTTTATAGAAGCTATTCATCAAAATATAAAACCAATAAAAATGTAACATAACATTGGATCGGTATTGCTAGACTGATGTGTAAAAAGCCATTATGATATATGTATACATGTATAGAGAACCACTGATGGGACCTGCACCAGCTGTTCTCATGACAGATTAATCAGTATCACAATTTGTACAGTTAAATTCCATGTGTTTTACCCTAACCAGTTAAAGGCCGCTGATACATCAGTGCATCATGCGTATTCTGATGGCCTATATGTCAAATAAAAAGAATCTGGCATGGTTTTTGTAAATTGTGCAGAATTTGTGTCACTATAGAGGAGAGCAGCAGGTTTATCTGTTGCATCTGATGACGTCACGATTGCCAAAAAGCATCAGGTGCTGATTTGTTTATGCATGGAGGGTGTTATAAAATGTGCTTCATATAGAATAGTTGATGCTATAGGATAACAATATTGCATAGGGGCTTTCTGTTAGCTAATTTTTTGAAATAACAAAGTATGGCAGAGAAAAAGATCATGATCTGGGTGTGCACTTCAGTACAATTGGGATGCATTTTGACAATTGTGACATCATCAGATGCCTCAAATAAACCTGCTGCTCTCCTCCATAGAGACACGTATCAATAATCATTCCAGAATATTTTTATCTGACATATAAAAGGCCATCAAAATGCACTAAGATAGTACCCTCAAATTGTCCTCAGCGTGTAAGGCGCACTGCGCACCAGGGGCTTATTAACTCGAAAAGCGAGTTAAAGGAAACAGCCTGGGGCACCACACTTTCAGTCATTTTGGTGGTGCCAATAAGTTTAAAAAAGGATGGGAATTTTATATGTAAGAGGCAGAATTACTTAATGAATTTGTAGTGCCATTAAAGGAGGAGATGTAGGGGTCTTGCAGGAAAAGGTATTTCATTACCAACTTTTGTAAATTTTGAGAAATTGTCAATAATGTACAGAATCAGTTGGTTGGCAGCCATAAGACGCTTTTTGCCTCCAATGGTGAAGGTATATGATTTTGATCCATGTATCAACTTTCCCGCCTTTTTTTGGCAATGTGGTACGAGTAGCACAGTTTTGGCGGGAGTTATGCATAGTTAGAGCATTATGATGACAAATAAAGTTTTAAAAAAAAGCATCATACCGCCCAGGAATCGATAATGGTATGTGTGTGAAACTGAACTGAGTGTTTGTTCCTGTTTCAGGTCGTATTTATTGGGATGTTTTCTGGTTCAGCCATGTGGGGCAAGTGGTCCGATGTGTACGGAAGGAAACCTGTAAGTAAATATTTTGTATCACAGTGTATAGCAGCTATTCCAATGCCGTCGGTCGGCTGAATATTTGCTAATCCAACCGATTTTTTCTATACTTTTGTATTATCAAAAATAATCAGATTATCAAAATTTCAGCTAACTGACAGCAGTGGAATACCCGCTTATACCATATTTGATACAATTAGTGCAAATACCCTAAAGAACGCACATCCCCTGTTTTTTGCACATAATCTTTGACTTAAAATGACCCATTATTTTCCAATTTTCAAACCCAATTGGACTCTTAACTACAATGTATTAAGCACACGCTTTAGGTTTTTTTTTTGTCAACCAATTAAGTACTATTAAATGATGCTGTTGTTGTCATGATGCTAATGTAGTCCTGGCGAATTTACTCGCCATGATTACATTGGCGAGTTTCTCGTGGATGTACCTCACTTGAATCTTTGACACTTGGGACCTGACCCTTTTGATCCAGAGTCTTAGACCTTCAGCATTTTGAAACTTACCATTTTAGACCCTTACCATTAGAGACCCACATTTCCTCAGATTCCCATGATGGCCCTTTGTACCCTAAACATTTTATACCTCATTGAAATTCGTTGATTGAAGTTTAATAGAAGCTTTGTAATGTCTGATTCTCTATATTTTCTCACACACCAATCTTCCTGCCCATAGATCCTCATGCTGGCCGCAGTGTGGATCTTCTATATGGGAGTCCTGACCGCCATCAGCCCCAACTACTACTGGATACTCATACTACGCGGCCTAGTTGGCTCAGGCTTTGGAGGTGCCGTACAGTCGTAAGTACATTTATGGACAAGCGGTAAATTCACCTACCATAAAACCTCACCTATGAGCCGAATTCTTTCTGGTAATTGATTTTTCATGTAAGCCGAATTTCTTCCCTGAAACTCGAATTCAACTTATAGAAGAGGTTTTGTGGTAGTATTTTTTTGTGAACTTTTTCTGATCCCTACAAAAATATTCTAAATATTAGACAGGGAAATCGTTTAAATATTAGAAAATAACAGGAATTTTCTTAAAATGGGAACATGTGAAAGAAAGGTATATTTTCCAGTAAATCCACTCGTTATAAGATAAATTGACAGATGGTGGTCAGTGGTAGGAATTCCCAGATGGACTCGTATCTCACAGTTCTCAATGAGTATGACCACTGACGGTTACACTGCCTTTAGGCAGTGTCTGTCACGATGCAGCAATACAAGATCAGCCATTAACTCGCCAGAACAGTATTGAGTGATATGATTTTAAGTAGCGCTAAGTGACCGGTACCAATAATCATGAATACCCGGGATATCAAAAATAGAAATAGGATTCCAAAGGTATAAAAAGGCCTATGCATTTAAGTGATTTAACATGCCTAACAAATTAATTCATATGTTAGTGTAGATTTAAGCTGTTAGAGAACACTGATGTTGATATTATGCATCAAAAATAGAAAATACAATATTTATTAAATTGTTGCTACCGTAATCTCCCGCGTTGAAGACGCGCTGCGCATATAGGACGCACCCCAAACTCAGCAGAAGCATTTTCGCGTATAAGACGCACCTCTTAGGGGTGATTTTTGTCAATCCAGTACTGTTCTATAGTAAAATTACCCCTCCTATAAGACGCACCCCCAAGTTGAGATTAATCTATAAGACGCACCAGCATTTTGTTTGGTGTAGAGGACGCGTCTTTACGCGGGAGATTACGGTAGTTGTCTAATAATTAATTGTCATCAAATTTACAAGTCTGTAATTATCATATACAAAGCTGTTTAAAAATGATAACATTTTAAGGACAGCGTAGTGCTTTGATGTGGTATGGCTTTTGTCTTCGTGATGCATGAATTTAGTCCTTAAGAGTAACTCGCCAGTGCTATATTCACACATGCTGACGTTACGAGTTGATGCATCCCTGTAGGTTGATCTGCGGTTCTGGTGTGTTACTCGCTAGGAATTTATCATGACGACGAATGCTGCCTCTATGCGTTATACTACCTTTGACTCATTACGGGCCAACAGTGCATTAATGCATCATGCCCATTGGTCAGCATGATGCATGAATGCAGCCCTGGTGAGTAACTCACCCTGGTTAGTAACTCGCCAGGGCTATATTTATCCATCAAGAAGACCCTTTGCGATTGATACATTCTCACAGGGTCGACTTGATGCATTAATGAAGTTCTGGTGAGCATACAGGCCAGCACTTCATTGGTGCATCATGATGACTGATGGGTATGATGCACTCCTGCATCAGAGGCCCTTAAAGTGTTAAGGCATTACTGTCGGTAAGTAAGCTTGCTGCATCCTTCTGCTTCTCTCCAGGTTTACATTAATGTCCGAGTACCTGCCTTCTAAGAGTCGTGCCAAAATCCTCATAGTTGGAAATGTAAGCCTCTTCACCTTCAGTCTTTACTTGTTACCTAACCAATTAAGGGCCGGTAAGGCACCAATACATCATGCCATTGGTCGTCATGATGCAGGAATGCAACTCTGGGGAGTCTACTTGTCACTGCTGCACTCAAGTCCTGAAATGGGTGCATGATGCATTAAATGTAGGCCCTTAAAGGAATATCCCTTTAAGGGCCGCTGATCCAGGAGTGCATCATACCACTTCCCCAACATGATGCGTAAATGAAGTGCTAGCCAACACCTCATTCATGCATCATGCCGACACCCTCTGCCAGTGTATCAGCCCAGTAGGGTCGGCCTGATTCGCTGTGCATCGTGACAACCAATGGGCATGGTGCATTGATGCATTAGCAGGGATGTGATTTGGAGGTTTTCCTCTAATTGGGAGGCAAAAAGTTGACCCTCATGGTTTTCCCAAATCCATTGAGAAAATATTTTACTGAGGGTGGGGGGGGGGGGGGGGTTGGTACTAAACAACAACACCAGATTGCACCATTTGACCTCTTGATGTTCAAAAATTTCTTGGGCTCCCCAGACCCCCCATTATATGGTCAAAGATCCTTTTCCAAGTCTATTTTGTGGCATTGAATACCCTAAATTGGGACTTTAGGTGTTGTAATCTTCCTACATTTGGGCGATTTTCAAATCACATCCCTGATTAGTAGGCCATAAAGGCATATACACAATTTTTGAAGTATTATGTCGTCCTTTGGTGGTCAACATTCTGGCATCTTCAGAAACGTTATTAGCTGCCAGTATATACAGGGATGTAAGTCTTCAGGATTTATCAGGATTTCCTGATTTCTGAAAATTTTGAATGCCATGTACTTTCCTTATACGAGTGGTAAAGAGGGATTTTTGGAAAAATAGAAGCCTTTTATATCAAGTAAATGTATGGCTTCCTGATTTTTGGCCATGCCTGACTTACATCCCTGTATATATTCCTTCATCTTCAAGAATGATGTATACTTTATTCTATATATCTATCAACTAATGATGCAGTATTCATTTATATTCATGATATCTTTTTTGAGAAAAATGTATTCTTTAGACTTTTTCTGCTGTAAAGTCTGAAGAAGATTGCTGGTTATATCATCTCACAAGAATTATGAAAAGAAATAAAGAGAACATAAACACAAACTAATATTTAGGTTTAGTTGTGACATGAAAGTCTTTTTTACACAGTTATAATAGATTGAAACAATTAATTCCCCATTGATATTTGCTCTTATAATTTGCAAAATATACATGTATATACTAAATACTAGTACATGTGTACACTAAAGTTTTAAAAATTAATTACTCTTGCTGTTGCTTCGGTAGGTCACTCTCAGAAAGCGGTTTCACCAGTGCTAAAGTTGGCTGGGACTTTTCTTGCACCTAATCTAACAAATTCATACTAATATAATTCTAGGTTTGTAAAAACATAATAGTGTCTAACACCACCACTGAAAGATTTTACTCATACTAGAGTACGTATCAAGCATATAAAGCATGGCTAAAACCTGGGTTTCACACATGTGTTTCCCGTTACCAATGCCAACGTGTGACAGGCGATCAGACGCAGATATCAAAATTGTTGATTTCTGTAAATTTTGTCAGAAGCCACTCGTACGTCGTATTGACTTTAAGCAGTGCCTCTGCTCAGGACTGCTACATATTGTGTGAGCGTTTGTCGCAGTAGCAGAATCTGCCCTTTATGCTTTAAACCACCAAAAGCCATCAAATTACTTAATACTAAGTCCAAAGTTCACCTGGTGTGATTATATCAAAGTCCAGCAGCACTTCATATGCTTTTTTTTGTACATGTAAACTAGTTGTAACTAACAGTATGGTCTGTTCTAGAGCTAAATTCTGTTATTACTAAATTTAATACTACCGTAATCTCCCGCGTAGAAGACGCGTTGCACGGATAGGACGCACCCCAAACTCAGCAGGAGCATTTTCGCATATAAGACGCACATTTTAATGCTGATATTTGTAAATTCAATACATTTCTATAGTAAAATTACCCCTCGTATAAGACGCACCCCCAATTTCAGTACATCCTATAAGACGCACAAGGCATTTGTTTGGCGTAGAGGACGCGTCTTATACGCGGGAGTTTACGGTAACAATACCTCGTTTTTGTTAAAACCTTACCATAGAATTAAGGATCGTATTTGATTCTCCAAAAAAGATATGAATTTCTACCATTATTAAAATAGAGGGAGATGTCAACATTATCATAATCGAGAAATTACAAATTCCAGGTCGGACTTTTTAAAATGAAATAGCGGGTAGCAATTTTACCTGTCAGTTAGAGTGATACAAATGTCTTCCTATGTACTAATGGCCTACCGATCTTGCTTTACCTTGCAGTTCAACTGGGCGTTGGGCAGCTGCTTCGAGATGCTGCTGGCATATTTTATAATCCCCACACTAGGTTGGCGCTGGCTGGTCGGCCTCTCTGCCTTGCCAATGTTTTTCACCATCCTCAGTATATGGGTACGTGTAAGATATTCTCTTCTTTTTCTGCCTTATTTGTGACATACTGCATTAAAATAAAATATGTCGTTGCCTTGGTGCAAGAAGGTTGTAACTGCATTTTTCAAGTTTTGCAGAAAAGGCAAAATAATTGTTACAATTACAGTGATCTCCCGCACATGGGGCACTGCTAGCAGACACAGACATGCCACTTTTCCTGGTTTACCAGGAATTCCTGGTTTTGATTTCCAGATTTCTGTATTAATTTCCTGGGAAAATGTGTCCAAAGTCCATTTTTCGTGGTTTTTGTCAGCCAGTGAGTGGTATCTTTGCATGGTCCGTGTACTATGGCACCAAGTTGATATAACAGTATTGCACTGAGGCTTATATGCACACATATCATAGACAGAGCGTCAGTACTTCCATAGTATGTAGATAAGGGTCAATAGCTGATATCATAACAGAAGAGAACTCTTTATTTTGCCAAAATGTCAGTTACAACCTTCTTACACTAAGGCGACGATGTATATTCATGCTATGATTGATAAACATGAGATAACATCATAGTCTGAAATTCTTTCATTAAAATTCCTGTTGGACCTGATGACAGGCACTCCCGGAGTCAGCGCGGTACCTTGTGGCGGCCGGGAGGAAGGATGAAGGGCTGCAAATACTTCAGATGGCGGCCAGACGCAACCGCAGCTCACTCCCCAAGGGAACGCTTGTAGCCACAAAACAAGTATGTTGTCATTTCTACCATAAATAGTTATATGAGGACAAGACCTAGCTCACACATTACTAGTCAGGGATTGGGACGAATGCATTTTGTTTTAGATAAATTCGTATCATTGCAGTAAAATTATATTCTATACCGCATCGATGCATGATCTAAGCCCTGGCGTGTCAGTCACTAGAGGTAAATTTATGCATCACAACGACCAAATGACCGTGATGTATAATGTATAAATATATAAAGAGTTAACCAAGTCAACAACAAAAATACACGTTACAAAACATTTCCCTATGGCTCTTTATCATGGCCAAACGATTTAAGACGTTACAATTGGGGGATTGACGTTGAATAACTTTTCTTTTTATAATCCCCACACTAGATGGGAAGCTGATGGCGCTCTCCTACTCAATATTTCTTTTTCAACCCAGGAGCTCAAGGGGTGTGAAATTTCCGCGGAAACGCGGAAATCCGCGTTTTTGATGCTCAGAAAGACCATTCTTGAGATCTATGCAAATCCACTGAGAAAAGAATTTACCATTTGTAGGGGGGGGGGTCTGACTTAGAATTTCTGCCAATACCATTCCAGATTGAAAAATGTGGGCATCCCAATGGTAGTTCCAAACATACTTGTACAACAGAGTTTGTTATATTCTGCCCAAAGAACATTTAGATCACTTTTATCCAACATTAAAACATTAACTAACAAGCCGTATATTACGCATCAGAGGAAATAGGTTTTGGGATTTCACACCCCTGAAAGATACACTAATAAATATACTGAAATGCTCCAAATCAAAGAATCATAATTTGTAAAGTTGCTCAAATCTTCAGAAATATAGCAAGAAATTATGAATATTCACAACTTGAGAATGTATTGAAGATATAACTGCTTAACTGTGTTGATGGAAGAAGATCGACAGCTGAACATCAAAATTACTCAAAGTTAGGAAAGAGAAGTTTTCTCCTTTTTAGAAAACGATTAAAAGCGATCAGTCTATCATGCTTTAATTCTGTAATATAAATGTTGTTTTAGGCACCGCGTGGCCAGATGCGTGACTTGTTGTGCAGTAAGTACGGCCGTACAACGTTACAGCTGTGGTTGATGTGGTTCGTGACGGCGTTTAGCTACTATGGTGTGGTGTTACTCAGCTCAGACCCCGTCCTCCACACCTACCCTGAAACCTGTATTGGCGGTGAGTACTTTGAGTTAACCCTTTAAGGGCCGCTGATGCATTAATGCATCATGCCCATTGGTCGTCATGATGCACCAATGAATTGCTGGCAAGACTGCATTTTCACGACCAGTGGGTATGATGCACTCCTGCATCAGCGGCCCTTAAAGGGTTGATTAAAAAAAAGGGTAGATAAATGATCTGGTATAGAGAATATTAACAGCAGAGTGTTAAAGCAGAGCACGCTACTCCTGGTAGACCATATTGTATCCATGTTCAGCAACTCCATTGCACACGGCATCTTTCCTGATGCATGGTCATCTGGTTTACTAGTTTACTGGTTTACTGGTTTACTTCCTAAGAAGGGTGACCTTACAAATGTAAAGAATTGGCGTCCCATAATATTATTACCCCTACCGGCAAACTCCTTGAAAAACTAGTACACGAGCTGATTAACACAAACCTAGGATACGTGGTAATAGCATTGCAGATCTACATGCTAGGGCAGGCCTGGAAATGCTAGACAAAAGAAGAGACCGTCATTTGCTAGTATACATTTGGAAACGATCCAGAAACCCCGAAAATCTGATTATACGGGAGGCTCGTACACGAGGTGATATGAAGATCAAGTGCAAGACTAGAAGAGCACGTAGGAGTTTCTATCAGCGCTGCCCATTCTATTGCAGAGTGAAGCTGTGGGATGCCCTTGAAAGTGACGTTCAAAAAATTGAAGAATTAGATACATTTAAACAGAAAATTAAATCCATATTTTTGTATAACAATATTAAGTAGCGTAGAGTTGAACTGTCCACACTATACCACATAAAACACTGTCTGTACTAGACTGTACAGTGTTACAAACTGTCTCTTCGCCCCAAAGTTATATACCGTAATCTCCCGCGTATAAGGCGCGTCTTATATACGCCAAACAAAATGCTGCTGAGTCTTATACATGGGAGGGACATTGCCTTGAGTTTGGGGTGTGCCTTATAGGGGGGGGGGGTATTTTTACTATAGAACAGTACTAAATTAACAAAAATCTGCCCTTGGGGGTGCACCTTATACGTGGAACAGGCCTCCCTGAGTTGGGGGTGCGCCTTATACGTGGGCTGCGCCTTATACGCGGGAGATTACGGTAACCCCCTTCTAATAACCTTGAGGCATATACAGTATATTTTTACTAACCTTATATACCCTAGCCAGGTCACATCTCCTAATCTTCCGTACTCGGCCAATGTACACGGAAGAACGCCACTTTTAAGGGCGATCTTGTACAATAAACAGTATAAATCAATCAATCAAACCACGTTTTATACATGAATCAGAAGCCTACTGTGCCGTATAGGATCATGGTGAACTCAAGGTGCGTCTGCAGCCGGGGTACTTTGACTATAGGAGAGTACTAAATTGGCCCAAATTAAGCCCTAACTGCACTTTATAGCTAGCTATTCCTTGAACTCATGGCATGTTTTTAATGTGAGCTGAGCCTTTTATGCTAGGTATTACGGTTGGTAGCTATTGTCTACCATGATACCTCAAATGCAAGGCACGCACAGACGGATAGAAAACTATAATAAAGTAGTGGCTGGGGCTTCAAGTTAATGCCTGGGAGCTAATACTACCATGATTCAATGTAAATATACCCGCTTCTTGGGCACACCCTGACTTCAGGCAAATTCTATAATTAAGAGGTGCAGCAGGGCGCTCTCCTCTCATATATTCCATTGGGATTGATGAGAATAAATGGGTTATATCTGATTCCAAGTTCTGTATGCTATTCCAGGGTCAGCGGTAGAGAACACTCACGACACCTGTCACTGCCACCTACTGGGCATAGATGACTACCGAACCATGATCATTGCCACCTTCGGCGAATTCTTCGGTAAGCCATTTTAGTTTTCTACAGCTGATGTATCTGTCCTGAGCAGGCTGCTATTTGCTCAACTCCTATAAAAGGGTTGTCGTGCTTTTTCATTTTCATTACGATACATTTTCAATAGTTGTAGGTCAACAAGTGATAATGTAATGTTTACCAGTAGTAACCAGATGCCCATTTCTCCTTTAATCATATGAATTATGATGAGAAGAAACTTAGTACAGAATTATTTGCTTGCCTTCAGCCATCCCATTTAATCTGTTGACGATCGACACTCTTGGGCGGCGGTGGACACTGGCCATTAACTTTGCCATGTCCGGGTTTTTCTTCTTCTTGCTGCAAGTTTGTACGACCAAGACCTGGCTCACCCTATTCAACTTTGGGGTCAGGGCCTTCGCAGCCGGCTGCTTCAACGCTATCTATATCTACACATCAGAGGTAGGATTTTGAAATAAACTTACCTTTAAAACCTCACCTATAAGCCTGCAAATCCTAGAGAGTAAGGGGTGAATAAAATCCACTCATATCCCGGGGGTAAAGTTAGAAGCCAATTTCGACCCCCCCCCCAAAAAAAAAAAAAAAGGAAAAAGAAAAAAAGAGATCGGCTTATGACCATGGTTTTCATACTTGCAAACTCTTCAGGTTTCTCAGTTGTTTTCTTTTTAAGATCCAGTTGGGTCACTTTTGCGATTCCTCCAGATCCAGTGAGAGCTCATCTCATAATTCATATATACCGTAATCTCCCGCGTAGAAGGCGCGTCTTCTACGCCAAACAAAATGCTGCTGGGTCTTATACGCGGGAGGGTAATTGTCTTGAGTTGGGGGTGCGCCTTATACGCGGGTTTTTCCAACATCTCATTTGGGAAAATGCGCCGATGACAGCTTGAACTCATAGCGCCAGCAGCGCGGCAGCCCGGTCGGTGTACAGGCGCTCAGCGGGCATTACGCCGACCGTGTGCCGATGACAGCTTGAACTCATAGCACCAGCAGCGCGGCAGCCCGGTCGCTGTAGATTTGCTCGGCGGGTTTGACGCCGACCGTCACACCGTGTGCCGATGACAGCTTGAACTCATAGCCAGCAGCGCGGCAGCCCAGTCGGTGTAGATTTGCTCGGCGGGGAATACGTCAACCATGTGCCGATGACAGCTTGAACTCATATAGCCAGCACCGCGGCAGACCGGGAGGTGTCGACGCACTTGGCGGGTTCAAGCCGACCGTGTGCCGATGACAGCTTGAACTCATATAGCCAGCAGCGCGGCAGCCCGGTCGGTGTAGATTTGCTCGGCGGGGAATACGTCGACCGTGTGCCAATGACAGCTTGAACTCATATAGCCAGCACCGCGGCAGACCGGGAGGTGTCGACGCACTTGGCGGGTTCAAGCTGACCGTGTGCCGATGACAGCTTGAACTCATATAGCCAGCAGCGCGGCAGCCCGGTCGGTGTAGATTTGCTTGGCGGGGAATACGTCGACCATGTGCCGATGACAGCTTGAACTCATATAGCCAGCACCGCGGCAGACCGGTCGCTGTAGATTTGCTCGGCGGGGAATACGCCCACCATGCGCTGATGACAGCTTGAACTCATAGAGGTGGGTGGGGAGGGGGGCCCCTTCTACGCGAAACAGCCCCCCTGTGAGTTGGGGGGGGGCGCCTTATACGCGGGTTTTTCCGGAAATCGATTCAGAAGAGGTGCATGCGCCTTCTACGTGAAAAGGCCTTCTCTGAGTTGGGGGGGGCGCCTTCTACGCGAGCTGCGCCTTCTACGCGGGAGATTACGGTAAGAGGGATTGGATTTAGAAAATGTCAAGGATCCAAGCTTTTTCTCGCACGGAGTTTGCAAGTATGGGTTTTTACAGTAATTGTGAAGATTAAAATTAACAACTGATCCTCTCTAACTACAGGTCTACCCTACAACACTGAGGTCTCTCGGTCTTGGTACGTCAAGCGCCATGGCTCGAGTCGGGGCTATGATAACACCATTCATAGCGCAGGTAACAAAATTTACTTCTCTCTTTTCCGTTTATTATTTCCATTAGAGTTGTCTGGTATAGGCATAATCTCTTGGTTTGAATATTTGAATGCATTTTTGATGAATATTCTTTCTTCCTTCTTTCATTTATTCGTCCTGATTGATCTAACCACCTGATCAAAAATCTAAATTACTGGTATTCAAGTAGAATGATTCAGCCTGGAAGTACATGGCACCTCGGGCTGATAGGTGATGAACAGATAATATTTACTTATTGCTACCGGGGTAGTTATAAAGATTTGAATACTTGTAATGCAGTACTCTTCTCAAGGTGAAAATGTAAATCATTGTCTCTGTTTTCAGGTGCTCATTAAAACGTCTCTACATGTGACAGTTTCTATATACGGCGTCTTATGTTTACTGTGTGCAGTAAACGCCATCCTCTTACCTATAGAGACGAAAGGACGTGAAATGCCCGTAAGTTTGTCTTATTCTATCTTACTTTTTTGATGAAATTTTACACTCTATAAATAATACAATAAAACCTCGCATATAAGCCACACCCATTTATAAACAGCACTGTGAGTTTACACATGGCCACTGCTTATATCCAGAATTTTACGGTAGTATTAGAAAATTTAGAATTTTGTAAAATCATAGCAAAAATATTGAATGGTTGTGATAACTCAAACAGCCCAAGGCTTGAACTATGTTGGCTTTTTTTTATGATCATCTCAAAAAGTATTTCTTGTAAAAAAAAAACAAATATGATTTTTGAAGATTAATGAAGAACTTATTTTTTCTTTTCAGCAAACACAAAGGTAGCCAATCTGGAAATAGGACCTTACAAATGAAGTTTTAATTTTTAATCTAAACGAGAAATCAGGGACCAGGGTAAGAGGACTCCCGAAGGCGGGAACCGTCATAAACTTGCCATGTACAGATGATATTAGCTAGAGAGAAATATATTTGCATCTCTTTAAAGCTGTAGAGTTATCTAATTTGAAATTATTGAGTCCAGCGGGATTTGACAAGCTCGATTGACAGATATACTGGTAATATGGTATTTATTATATTATAAATCTAGGTACCTACCCAATCTTTGGGAAATGGCTGTACCGTATATGTACACTCTGTAATCTTTGATTTAAAGAGTCTTAACTATATGGATGCAGTGGAATCAACAAGGAATTCAAATACTTGGATTATAAATGTTTCTTTTAACGCTTTAAATATATATAATTTAACATATATCCGAGGGATTTTTTCTTTATGGTGGATGGTCGCCTCTATTTCAAATAAAAAAATCTGTGTGTACAGGTAACCACAGTGTGTTTAGGCCCCACTGCGGTCGTATTTATGTATTGTTAATATAGAATTGGGGGTGGGGGGAGTATGCATCAGCATGTTGATATTTATATTCTTTTTCATTCCATGTGATTAAACGGTTCGCTAATATTTCGCAAAACAGCTGAACAAACTGTCTTATATATATATATATATATATATATATATATATATATATATATATATATATATATATATATATATATATATATATTATATAGACATTGGAAGTGCTCACAAGGTTTACAAGAGAAGAATCAAACAATTATGTATATATATATATATATATATATATATATATATATATATATATATATATATATATATACATTAAGACATTGGAAGTGCTCACAAGGTTTACAAGAGAAGAGTCAAACAATTATGTATTTCAGTTGTTTTTACACACAAATGGATTATTATCACATTATAGGATGTCCACAACTTTAGTTACAGAGGGTAAAGTGTATTTATTTCTTTACCATTATTTTGCGATACCATTTTAGTGATTCATCGAGAAAAAGAAAACAAAAACGCATTCCATGTTGATAGTACACCAATTCCATTTCTGTACATGTAATTCTTTACACCCTATTTGACTGGCAAGTAAAAAAGATATTTTTGTGACCTATATTCGAAATCATTTTTTTATTTGTTGCTTGTCATTTTTATAGGTTGTGTACACGGCTCAGGTTGCAGAATATTATTGATATTACAAAAATGATATTAATAAATTACAGATATTGCGCATACAAAAAAAAGAGTTCCATGGAAAAAGGTAAACTACTCATTTTGAGGAACATGTCACTTGGTGTTTGGGAATCAAATTGTTATATTAATTCGAGCTCTATAAGAGAAAAATCTGTATTCTTGCAGAACGATGACTTGAGTTGTATCATGTAAGGATTTATGTATAGGGGAAAATTACAAAACAAAGAAACCGGGCAGCATAGACTTAAAAAAAGAATAAGAAAGAAATGTAGTAATGCTTAACGTAATGAAATGCAAGCAAAATGTTGTTAATATTGTGATACAAAATGTTACAAAGATGTGTTTTTATTATTAGTGGTATGTTTATTGGAAGGTGTGCCTGTTTAATGAATTGCTGTTACCGTAAACTCCCGCGTATAAGACGCGTCCTCTACACCAGACAAAATGCTGGGGGGTCTTATAGGATGTACTGAAATTGGGGGTGCGTCTTATACGAGGGGTAATTTTACTATAGAAATGTACTGGATTGACAAAAATCACCCTTAAAATGAGCGTCTTATACGCGAAAATGCATATGCTAAGTTTGGGGTGCGTCTTCTACGCGCAGCGCGTCTTCTATGCGGGAGATTACGGTACATGTATTGTCATATGTTGATGCCACCTACAACGATGAATTCAGCGTCGCCTTAGTGCAAGAAGGTTGTAACTGCATTTATCAAGTTTTGCAGGAGAGGCAAAAGAACTGTTACAATTACTATAGTACAAAGTGGAAACAGCAACACTGCACTTGGGCCTGTAGGCATACATATCATAGCCAGGGCTTCAGAACTTTCATAGTAGCTAGATGAGGGCCATTACATGGTAAAACAGAAAAAACTCCTTTTGCCACAACCTTTTTGCACTAAGATGAACCCTTTCAGGGGACCATATAGTATCTGGATACAATATGCCCATTTGTGATCATAGGCTATTTCATGATTACAGTGCCAGTGTCGACACTGCCCTACAGGGTAGACTGAAGGGTTGGCATGATGCACCAATGTAGTGCTGGCGAGTTACTCACCAACAATGATAAATTTATATATACAGACGGACTTCTACAAATATATGAAAGAAAGACTTATATTATACTGGTGCAATTTGTATTTGGCATGAAAATGAAAATGATAAAAAGACCAGAATAGACTTTGGCTGTGATCATATGTAAGATGTACTCACTTGCTGCTCACGTGTTGAAGTATAGGTAATACTGGTTATGATTATATTCAGAAGATACTGGACATGTCAAGTTTGTGTGAATATTATACGAAGTAACAAGTATTGTTTCAAAGCATATGGGGAGGTTGTATATTAAGATTATTTGAGATTTACCTGTAAGTTGAGGTATAATCAGGATTATACCGAGGGAACGTGGCGGTTCAGGGAATACACATATATCAAAACGATAATTTAAAAAAAAAAAGACAAAGATTATACTCTTTTAACAATGATTATAGGATAGGTGTCGTCTTTTTTTAAAGAGAGAATATTTGAAGATCCACATGTTTCCACTATACAAATACAAAGGAATTGCTCAGATGTTTTTTATTCTTTCTTAAATTTTGTTTAATTTTCCTGTAACCAATGCGTAAGGGGGTCACCATATATTTGTATTACTCACCTATTTAGCTTCAGACCATTCCCTGTTGTGAATGTTTAGAAATGTATTGGATATTATAGAAACAAAATATATTTTGTGTACATTATGTTTATGTGTAAGCCCAGACGAATTGGATGCTCATGTGAGACCATACGCTAATAACTGTTCCTGTTTTTTTTTTGGGTGTTTTTTTTTTTGTAAAGGACATTAAGGTGGTTAAAGGTTCGTGTTCATGTTACGCTAGTGCATCAAAACGACAAAGAAGCAGACTTGGACCATAATGTTACCCTGAGAGGTTTATTTGGTTATCAGAGTCAGTGGTGCTTGTATAATCAGGATTAAAGAATGGCCTGAGAAATTGTGATCAGGATCGATGTGTGTAAAATATAACTATGTTGGCCATAATTTTCTGCTTAGGATTACCCCTGACATCTAATTAGAATTCAGAAAATAGAGGCGATCGTGTGAAATAGTAGGAAATAATATTGAAGAAGAAAAGGTGCAATACACTTTTGAATGCTTGCTTCTCCCAGAGTAAAAAGGACTTTCATTTGCAAATAATGGTTTTTACGACTTATAAAACGGAGCTAACGATATTCCACTATAGGGAGGTATGATTCCGTGCTGCCTAAGGCTAAGGGGAGGCGCAAACAAATATTGTCCCTTCTCAGGTAAAAGCCCATAGGTTTATTCTGCTGACCGAGAAGGGAGTGTAACAGTAAGTGAGAAACAAAAAATGTATGAGAAGATAGGACCTTTTAGAGAAAGAGGGAATGGGAAACTTTCCACAGCCAAAATATCAGAATCCAGTATTTTCTTCTAGGTACTTTACCAGTGGAGGTCACTTCTTCTAAGTGACGCGCTAAGGTTATGGTAGTAATGAAGGGCGGGAGTTATCCTATGTATTTTGTATTATCATTGCCGCAATGGTTTTCAGTGCTTAACAATATTACAGCTGACTTTGTTTATACAGATGCCACACACTGGCAGACAAAAACCAGGAAAACTGGAATTTTGACACATTTCCCCAGGAATTTAACATAATATAATACAGAAATATTGGAATCAAAACCAGAAATTCCTGGTAAACCAGGAAAAGTGGCATCTCTGTTTATAGAAATATTGTTAAATCAACAGATGCGATATTGTTGTCCCAACCCATCTGCAACCCATTGAAGGTTATTTTTTCTTTTTGTGAGGTTTATGAGCATTAGTGGAGTGTTACAGGGATTTGCTATTTAATGCTCAATAGTGAAAATTTTATACATTCCTTAAGCCCAAGTCAACTGGGCCTCTACCTGCTTACCGGAACTTGACTGATAGCGGATTTAGACGGGCTGTACAGGCACACACCCCCATGATTTTAATGACCGAAATCTCTTGCGTAGAAGACGCACCCCCAACTCAAGAAAGGCTGGTTCGCGTATAAGACGCACCTCTTAGTGGTGATTTTTGTAAGTTCAGTACTGTTCTATAGTAAAAATACCCTGCCTCTAAGACACACCCCCTTTGGGAAAACCTCTAAGACGCAGTAGGCATTTGTTTGGCGTAGGAGACGCGTCTTATATGCAAGAGATTACGGTAAGAGTTTATTTGCCTTCATTTAAAGAAAGGTGTGCACAGGCTGTTATTACCGTTTAAGAGGGATGCACCCCTTCTTTTTGAAATCCGCTACTGCTGGACTATACCGCTCTTCTGGGTATATTGAACCGACAGAGGCCCTGTGGACGATGGTATAAAATAATCCATGAACAAATCTAGGAGATGTTTGAAGGGAACAACAGATTTTTTACATTTTGTTACAAAGTCGATCTCTTTATTATGTCTCACAAACAGCAATAAGTGAGGATGTGACTCAGTGAAGGCTCCAACATCAGGTACCATGTAAAGGTCTAAAGCAATCTCAATAAAATGGTGTAAAATACTCCCAGTGAATTCTCAACTTTTCATTTGTTATAAGGGTCATTTATGGTGCCTACAGATTAATATTATTCATCTTGTTGGACCAATGGCACTAAAATTACCAAAGCTACATAGATGTGATTTCTTAATAGGGGACGGGGGCAAAAATATTTCAGACCACTCCTAAAAGAGGACCTTTTTTCTATCCCTTTTTAGCAAAAAAAGCCTGCACCCTATTAAAAGAATAAATATAGAAAAAAAAAGAAAGGGGAGGGGGAGCGTCCTCCCAATATAAAATGGAATTGTTTGGCATGATGATTAAGATTTCAACTGCATTCGTCAACATTAAATGAACCCTACCTGTAGGATGAAAGCCAAAATATAGACTGCCTCCACGCCAAAGCATGGAATGAACGCAGCGGCAGAAGATTGCTCGGCCCGGTAGCTCCACTGACACATGCCGATCGTCTCCCTGTGCGCTCACCATATTGGAATTTTCTCCTCATTGCTTGTGAAAATGTTATCAGCAAGCCTTGAAGGAGTGTTCATACTATCACTGCATTGAGTGGGACAGCTCAAATCGCTTTTACTAACCTGTTATGAAGCCATTTCGATGTTACAGGTACTCCTCTCCCCCCATCCGCCATGTTTGTATTGTCTCCACCTCTTTGTGAACAATTCTGTTCAAAGTGTCAATCTCTAAACCATAGACCTATGGTATGGGCATTTAGGGTCAGCTTGCACCACCTCTTGTCACTCCTCGCAATATGCATGAGATATTGCGATACTTAAACCAGTCTTAATCCAAGCGTCTTATTTAGGAAAATTTATAACTTCTTTAACTTTTTTTTTGTATAATAATATACTGTTTCGCAAAGAAAATATAAGGTTTAAATTGAGGTCCTACATGTTCCCCTTCGATTCCACATAATTAAAACACAGGATGGTTGAAATTTGTTACTTTTAAGGCAGATTGAAAAATCAATACATCAAGCTTCCCTATACGATGTCATGGCTTTTTGGGTGATACCAGAAAAGTGGCTCCGCCGCGTTAACTGCAGTATGGCTTTATTTGCCTAAAATCAAAGGGAAACAAAAACATGATCATTTCTAACCAAGTTTATTGCCTCTAATTTCTCAGAATGAAATAGGGCACACGTCCTAGATACAACGTGTAAAATATTAGTATATTTCCTGAGGCTGATAATCAATATGGAATTCAGTACATTTAACAATGATGATTGGTGATGGAAAAATGTAAATTTTAGGCATTACAGAATGCTTGCTGGTTTGAATACCGTATTCAACATAACTCACGCACAATATATCTAAAATGCATTCCTAATAGTTAAAGAAATTACCCGCAAATTTTTCATACATAGTCAATTTCATAATAGAATATTGATACAAAATTACAAATATGAAGATGTGTGTGTATAGGGAGATTCAGGCTAGGCCCCACCAAAAAATGTTGGTCTACGGATCGCCCTCTCCATATTTTCGGAAATACAATTTTTTTTTTCTTTGAAAAAAATCTTGTCTACAGATTTCGCTCGCTTCACTTTCTACAAGTTTTCTCTTTGTGATGTTTGGCAAAAAAAAAAATTAAAATAAATTTTTTCGCTCACCTCACTTTTCCATCCATTGGATGCCAAAAAATTCTTAGAAAAAAACAACCAAACTTGCTCGCTTGCACCATTTTTTCATAACCAAAGTCCTGTAAACAAACTTATTTTTTTGGTGTGGCCCTATAGCTCGATACAGCAAGTTGGGAACCTGAGTGTTTTCCAGTTTTGGAGGCAGCTGTGCATGTAAAATGCCTTCATTCAAGGGACATTTTTGCATATGCTGCTGAAGACAAGTCTTGTGTATGATTCTATCTCAAAAATCATAACAAAATATGAAAATAGAACCATTTGCTATACATTATTCTCTCATAATATATGACAGACTAGACAAAATGCCTTCTGTAGGTCCCATATGGGCTGGAAAAGCACCATGCTTGTAAATGTCTTCATCATTTCAAAGATAAAAATATCTGAAGACCTAAACAATGTGAACAGGTCCATGGTGCAAAACCCTTTTGTTTCTATTAAATTCCATCATCAATTGTTGTTTTGACCTGTCGATTCATTGAAAACCATATTGAAATGCTATTGGAACCCCATATTAGGCATATGAGGCCTATTATGATGCACTATTGAGCTAT
The DNA here is from genome assembly GCA_949317995.1 of Acholoe squamosa. Classification (NCBI taxonomy): domain Eukaryota; kingdom Metazoa; phylum Annelida; class Polychaeta; order Phyllodocida; family Polynoidae; genus Acholoe; species Acholoe squamosa. Next base: position 17,735,571 of record OX439041.1, read on the forward strand.
TTAGCTGTAAATAGCAACAAAGGTGTTGTCAGCACCAAATACTAGAATCATAAGATGTGCCTAATTCTTCTCACAATTATTGTATCACTTAGATATTTCACATGCCTTTAAATATGATCAAGTAGAACATAAAAATGGATAATTCTGATATCAGTGGGTGATCACGCGTCCATATATGGTGATCTTTGTGGTCCCACGTCCAAAACCAAGCAGAAAATCACAGTTTTTGCAAACTACCGTAAACTCCCGCGTAGAAGACGCGCTGCGCGTATAAGACACACCCCAAACGCAGCACATGCATTTTCGCGTATAAGACGCACATTTTAAGGCTGAAATTTGTAAGATAAGTACATTTCTATAGTAAAATTACCCCTCGTATAAGACGCACACCCAACTTAAAAGAAAGCTATAAGACCCCCCAGCATTTTGTTTGGCGTAGAGGATGCGTCTTATACGCGGGAGTTTACGGTAACAAAAATCACTTCTCTCCCATAGTGTAATGAGCCACTATAGAGGAAGGGAAAAAAAACATACTCATTTATAAACTTGATGGGTCAGTATTATGCACTCTCTATGATTAGAATATTTTTTCACAAAATATATAGGGCCAAACCTTGAAAAACAGCAATTTTTTTAAACTAATGATTTTTAAATTTATAATTTGTACTTCAGTGGTAAACTGTGCACTATATTAATGTAATACCATCTACTCTGGCCTGAAAGCAATGAGTTTCATTTTTCATTTGCTGCAAATTTTGTGTAAATCGGATAATTTTTGGCTAAACTACAGCATTTTAGCGAAAATTCAGGAAAAACTAAGTTTTAGGTTCCCAACTTGCTGCATCGAGCTGTAGTAGCCAAGTCATTTCTCTTTGTTTTTCCACATCATGTAGCACTATCACATATGGCCTAATGTGTTCTAAGCATCTTATAGTTTTAATGCATTCTTGAAACTGTCCTTCATAGGGTAACAGTGCTTCAAAACCAGAGCAATAGTGTAAGTCAACTTTATCCAGAAATGTGGCCAAGGGAGAGCATGTGTGATTATAAGGTACATAAGGATTATAAGGTATGTGCGCCCATTGTGTCGAATGCAGTATTTCATTACCGTTGTGGCCCTTATATCTATCAATCCCACTGTACCCCCGGCGCTTAAAACTGGTTAACAGGCGCTTCTTTGAATACTGTGTTTATTGCCTAAGATTAATTTCAATACCCTATACTCCTTTGCTTATTCGCGACCGTTGCTTATTTGAGACCCCAGTGCTTAAACGGGCCATTATAGTAGTATCATCAGCTTTATAACCAACATCCTGTTACTAACCCAGAAATGATAGGGATGATGACAAATGATAAAGGCATGAAATGAAAAACAAAAAAAAAGAAATGGGAATGATAATGGAACTGTTCAGGATGAAGCACATGTATACATGGTTATGTAAATCATTTAGCTGCGTAGGCGATGACTCATATTTGGTTCAAGCAATATTTTACGCAGTCATATATGCAAGTCCATTCAAACTGTTTTGATTTGACATGCTATCGAGAAATATGATAATATAGGAACTTTATCTGAATCTATTACCATACGTATGTACGATATACCGTCCACATGAACATAACTTGACACTTTGAATTAAAATCTCTCAACAACAGTGATATTAGAAAAAAACATACCACTCAAGGATAACACATACTCTGTACAATTTGTTCCCTTTCTCAAAAAAGGAACAAAAATAAACAAAACATTGGCAAGTAGCATTGGTTAATTGCATTAATGCAGAATGCCTTTTCTTTGTCATATTGAATAAATGCAGCCCTGGCAACTAAAATGCCCAAACTGTGGTTGGTGCAGCCCAGGCAGATTTAGTTAATTTACTAACCAGGGCTGCATTCATGCATTAAGAAGACAAACCGTCTTTCTTTTTCTCTAAAAAAATATGCATAATACAGCCCCTTCAGGCATTTAGGCTTAGATGTTGTTTCAGCTATCTATTGCCTTTAACATGTTTCCGGCTATTACAAGACGCTGGATCTCACTGGTTCCCTCGTATATCTCGGTGATTCTGGCATCGCGGTAGTGGCGTTCTGCTGGCATGTCGCGGACGTAACCCATCCCTCCAAGGATCTGTATTGCCTGGTGAATAAATAAGATATGCCAGTTATTATTCAGTTTCTGCATGTTTTTCCACCTTTATGTTTACATCTGGATAACACCATCACATGACAGTTGCTAGATTTTTACCTTTTGAATTCTAGTGAATAGTTCCCTCTTGTTGGCTTAAGGGGGTGTGCTTAAGGGTGACAGTTTTAGAGCTAGATTTTTTCTACAACAAAGTAACTTAAACACCTTACCTGATGTGCACAAAATGTGGCTGCCTCTGATGCTGCAAGTTTGGCCATGGCGGCTTCCTACAAGTAAGTAAGAGTTAATAGAGCTGGGGGCCATACTTCATACTTCATATAATGGTGTCATTTCTGGGCCACTTAAATAGAGAAAACTACAGGTGTGCACTTCATGTTACAGGCCGTTGCCTAACCCTGCAGAAACCTCTAACAAACCACCTAAAACCCCACAGACTCCAAACTCAAACAATAAGACTCCAGCGTTTTACCCCTCTCAAGGGGTGAAAATTGTGCGCAAACGTGCTATTTTAACGTCTAGTAAAGCGCGGGGTTTTCCACTGAAAACAGGTGAAATTATTTTGACCCCCCCATGGGAGGGGTTGAAAAAATGTTGACCCCCCCCCCTCAAACCCACCAGCCCCTTCCCCATTGTTAAAAAATGATCACTCCCTAACCAAGGCCAATTTTTATGTTGACAGACACCGACGGCTTATACAGGGGTATTTTGCCGAATAGAACAGTATAACACCTTCAATTTTCAAAACTTATGTGCAGCTTATAGCTTCTCATAAAGTTGGGCTGCAGCTTACCTTAGTGTATGGCATTCCGTTGTCCTTGAGCATACTTGCGCGCCACGTGAGGAGACGAGCGCTGTCCAACCGTAACTCCATGTCTGCTAACTTCATCTGTAAAACAATTCATCAATTATACACCAGTGTATGGTGTATAAGCACTCACGTAAAGGTGTAATAACCTTTGACGCTCATACCGTAATCTCCCGCGTATAAGGCGCAGCACGCATATAAGGCGCCACCCCCCAACTCACAGGGGGGGGCTGTTTCGCATAGAAGGCGCCCCCCTGAGAGGAGATTTTTGTCAGTTTAGTACTGTTCTATAGTAAAAATACCCCCCCCCCCCTCTATAAGGCACACCCCAAACTCAAGGCAATTTACCTCCCACATATAAGACCCAGCAGCATTTTGTTTGGCGTATAAGACGCGCCTTATACGCGGGAGATTACGGTACACAACAAAACATGTTGGGAGGATGTTTTTGAGGTCATGAGAAAATTTCTCATGAGCTCACTTGGAGTGAGTTATTATTTATGTATACATATCAAGAAATAGGATCCTCAGTTTGATCAACTTTGGGTGACTTACTATTGTGAATTGTTAGAAATTTACCTGTATCGTTTGTAGTTTAGAAATTGGCTTCCCGAAGGCGTCCCTCTTTGTTGCGTAGTCAATGGCACAATCTATGGAGGCCTGCAACATAGTCACACCAAATACTATTATCTGCTATTACTATCAGTATATTTATGCAAATTATTGTTGCAAATCATGTTGTGAAATGTTCATTGTTTTTAATATCATAATCAAATCATAAGTCACAGCGAAGCAGATATGCTACTGGGTAAGTTTGCGGAGGGGTTTACATTGTACTTGAAAAGTTGAGCTAATTTCAAACAAATGAAATTCTTTAATTTTTGGATGATCTTTGGTGGAACTGAAAGGTATATACTCTTACCTGTCCAATGCCAAGTGCTTGGCTCGCTATACCTATACGTCCAGCATCGAGTGTTTTCTGTGGTAAATAAAAAGACTTGTGAGATTGAGGCTTCTTCAGGAGCAGCATAGTACCTGGCCCTTTAAGGGTCGCTCACACAGTGACGCTGGAGTGCATCACGCCCATTGGTCGTCATGATGCACTGATGAAGTACTGGCGAGTCTGCTCACCGGCACTTCATTGGTGCATCATGACGACCCCTTTAAGGGTCACTCACACAGTGACGCTGGAGTGCATCATGCCCATTGGTCGTCATGATGCACTGATGAAGTACTGGCGAGTCTGCTCACCAGCACTTTATTGGTGCATCATGACGACCCCTTTAAGGGTCACTCACACAGTGACGCTGGAGTGCATCATGCCCATTGGTCGTCATGATGCACTGATGAAGTACTGGCGAGTCTGCTCACCGGCACTTCATTGGTGCATCATGACGACCCTCCGGGGCTGCATCAATCCCATAGGATCAACATGATGGATGAATGAAGCCCTGGCCCTGGATGCATTCATGCATCATGACGACCAATGGACATGGTACAAAGATAAAATACATAAACCACATTTCATGATATTTATAAAACCTTCCCCCGTGATATATGGTCTCTAATGACTTCTCCTCAAATATCATCATTAGGCCATAGGATGATAAAACATAAGGACTTGGGACTCGTCATCGCCTTTCCTCATTCTTTTACCACTTATCTACTCAACCTAACAACTTATTGATCTCTACAGCTAATACATTACAAGGTTAAAACAATATGCTGAATGCAGGGTATATAAAATAACCAATGGTTACAAGATAATCAACGCGTTTTAATTTAAAAAAATACCGTAATGAAGCAAATGCCACATTGAATGCCAGCCAAGGGGGTCCGCCACTGAAGCTTAATCTTTTTTAGACTAAAAAAAAAACTTACGAGATTACTCAATGTTCAACTCAAATAAGTTTCTTTTGTTAAATGAAATTACTCACCATAGCAATCTTGAAACCAAACCCGGGTTCCCCGAGCATGTTTTCCTTTGGGATCCGGCAGTCCTCAAAGATGAGACTACATGTACTGGATGCACGGATACCGAGCTTATCTTCCTTCTTACCCAGACTGAGACCTTCTGTAGGCATGGGTACCATAAAGGCACTGATACCCTGGAAGTATCATATTGATACATTATTACTACAGTTGGTACATGGGCACCATGAAGGCACTGATACCCTGTAAGTAATATATTGATACATTATTACTACAGTTGGTTCATGGGCACCATGAAGGCAGTGATACCCTGTAAGTATTATATTGATACATTATTACTACAGTTGGTTCATGGGCACCATGAAGGCACTGATACCCTGTAAGTATCATATTGATACATTATTACTACAGTTGGTACATGGGCATCATGAAGGCACTGATACCCTGTAAGTATCATATTGATACATTATTACTACAGTTGGTACATGGGCACCATGAAGGCACTGATACCCTGTATCATATTGATACATTATTACTACAGTTGGTACATGGGCACCATGAAGGCACTGATACCCTGTAAGTATCATATTGATACATTATTACTACAGTTGGTACATGGGCACCATGAAGGCACTGTTACCCTGTAAGTATCATATTGATACATTATTACTACAGTTGGTACATGGGCACCATGAAGGCACTGATACCCTGTATCATATTGATACATTATTACTACAGTTGGTACATGGGCACCATGAAGGCACTGATACCCTGTATCATATTGATACATTATTACTACAGTTGGTACATGGGCACCATGAAGGCACTGATACCCTGTATCATATTGATACATTATTACTACTGTTGGTACATGGGCACCATGAAGGCACTGATACCCTGTAAGTATCATATTGATACATTATTACTACAGTTGGTTCATGGGCACCATGAAGGCACTGATACCCTGTAAGTATCATATCGATACATTATTACTACAGTTGGTACATGGGCACCATGAAGGCACTGATACCCTGTAAGTATTATATTGATACATTATTACTACAGTTGGTACATGGGCACCATGAAGGCACTGATACCCTGTATCATATTGATACATTATTACTACAGTTGGTTCATGGGCACCATGAAGGCACTGATACCCTGTAAGTATCATATTGATACATTATTACTACAGTTGGTACATGGGCACCATGAAGGCACTGATACCCTGTATCATATTGATACATTATTACTACAGTTGGTACATGGGCACCATGAAGGCACTGATACCCTGTAAGTATCATATCGATACATTATTACTACAGTTGGTTCATGGGCACCATGAAGGCACTGATACCCTGTAAGTATCATATTGATACATTATTACTACTGTTGGTACATGGGCACCATGAAGGCACTGTTACCCTGTAAGTATCATATTGATACATTATTACTACAGTTGGTTAATGGGCACCATGGAGGCACTGACACCCTGTATCATATTGATACATTATTACTACAGTTGGTACATGGGCACCATGAAGGCACTGATACCCTGTAAGTATCATATTGATACATTATGACTACTGTTGGTACATGGGCATCATGAAGGCACTGATACGCTGTAAGTATCATATTGATACATTATTACTACTGTTGGTACATGGGCACCATGAAGGCACTGATACCCTGTAAGTATCATATTGATACATTATTACTACTGTTGGTACATGGGCACCATGAAGGCACTGATACCCTGTAAGTATCATATTGATACATTATTACTACAGTTGGTACATGGGCACCATGAAGGCACTGATACCCTGTAAGCGTCATATCGATACATTATTACTACTGTTGGTACATGGGCACCATGAAGGCACTGATACCCTGTATCATATTGATACATTATTACTACAGTTGGTACATGGGCACCATGAATGCACTGACACCCTGTATCATATTGATACATTATTACTACAGTTGGTACATGGGCACCATGAAGGCACTGACACCCTGTATCGTATTGATACATTATTACTACAGTTGGTACATGGGCACCATGAAGGCACTGATACCCTGTAAGTATCATATCGATACATTATTACTACAGTTGGTACATGGGCACTATGAAGGCACTGATACCCTGTAAGTATCATATCGATACATTATGACTACAGTTGGTACATGGGCACCATGAAGGCACTGATACCCTGTAAGTATCATATCGATACATTATGACTACTGTTGGTACATGGGCACCATGAAGGCACTGATACCCTGTAAGTATCATATCGATACATTATTACTACTGTTGGTACATGGGCACCATGAAGGCACTGACACCCTGTATCATATTGATACATTATTACTACAGTTGGTACATGGGCACCATGAAGGCACTGATACCCTGTATCATATTGATACATTATTACTACAGTTGGTACATGGGCACCATGAAGGCACTGATACCCTGTAAGTATCATATTGATACATTATTACTACTGTTGGTACATGGGCACCATGAAGGCACTGATACCCTGTATCATATTGATACATTATTACTACTGTTGGTACATGGGCACCATGAAGGCACTGATACCCTGTAAGTATCATATTGATACATTGTTACTACAGTTGGTACATGGGCACCATGAATGCACTGACACCCTGTATCATATTGATACATTATTACTACAGTTGGTACATGGGCACCATGAAGGCACTGATACCCTGTATCATATTGATACATTATTACTACTGTTGGTTCATGGGCAACATGAAGGCACTGATACCCTGTAAGTATCATATTGATACATTATTACTACAGTTGGTACATGGGCACCATGAAGGCACTGATACCCTGTATCATATTGATACATTATTACTACAGTTGGTACATGGGCACCATGAAGACACTGATACCCTGTAAGTATTATATTGATACATTATTACTACAGATGGTTAATGGGCACCATGGAGGCACTGACACCCTGTATCATATTGATACATTATTACTACAGTTGGTACATGGGCACCATGAAGGCACTGATACCCTGTATCATATTGATACATTATTACTACAGTTGGTTCATGGGCACCATGGAGGCACTGATACCCTGTATCATATTGATACATTATTACTACAGTTGGTACATGGGCACCATGAAGACACTGATACCCTGTATCATATTGATACATTATTATTACAGTTGGTACATGGGCACCATGAAGGCACTGATACCCTGTATCATATTGATACATTATTACTACAGTTGGTACATGGGCACCATGAAGGCACTGATACCCTGTATCATATTGATACATTATTACTACAGTTGGTACATGGGCACCATGAAGGCACTGATACCCTGTATCATATTGTTACATTATTACTACAGTTGGTACATGGGCACCATGAAGACACTGACACCCTGTATCATATTGATACATTATTACTACAGTTGGTACATGGGCACCATGAAGGCACTGATACCCTGTAAGTATCATATTGATACATTATTACTACAGTTGGTTCATGGGCACCATGAAGGCACTGATACCCTGTATCATATTGATACATTATTACTACAGTTGGTACATGGGCACCATGAAGGCACTGATACCCTGTATCATATTGATACATTATTACTACAGTTGGTACATGGGCACCATGAAGGCACTGATACCCTGTATCATATTGATACATTATTACTACAGTTGGTACATGGGCACCATGAAGACACTGACACCCTGTATCATATTGATACATTATTACTACAGTTGGTACATGGGCACCATGAAGACACTGACACCCTGTATCATATTGATACATTATTACTACAGTTGGTACATGGGCACCATGAAGGCACTGATACCCTGTATCATATTGATACATTATTACTACTGTTGGTACATGGGCACCATGAAGGCACTGATACCCTGTATCATATTGATACATTATTACTACAGTTGGTACATGGGCACCATGAAGGCACTAATACCCTGTAAGTATCATATTGATACATTATTACTACAGTTGGTACATGGGCACCATGAAGGCACTGACCCTGAATCATATTGATACATTATTACTACAGTTGGTACATGGGCACCATGAAGACACTGATACCCTGTATCATATTGATACATTATTACTACAGTTGGTTCATGGGCACCATGAAGGCACTGACCCTGAATCATATTGATACATTATTACTACAGTTGGTTCATGGGCACCATGAAGGCACTAATACCCTGTAAGTATCATATTGATACATTATTACTACAGATGGTTAATGGGCACCATGAAGGCACTGATACCCTGTAAGTATCATATTGATACATTATTACTGTTGGTATATGGGCACAATAACACATTGTTACCTTGCAAGTATAACTGTATTACCTGGTAACATAAATTGAGTATGACGCTATAGACTCGTACTAAACTGTCCAAAATATGACCTCAGGTGCACCTTATAGATCTGACATGAACTTGGGGTGGGACTTATTTACAAGTAGACCCGTAAACGTGATGGTGTTAAGCTAATGCGTTTAAGTATCAACCAGGCCTCAAGGGGATAGCATGTCGTTGATGCTTACCCTGTGTTTCTTAGACTTGTCTGTGGTTGCGAATACTACGGTGGCACCAGCATCGTACCCGTTGGTGATCCATGCCTTGGTCCCGTTTAACAACCAGTGGTCGCCCATATCCTTAGCTGTGGTCGATGCTGCACCTGCGTCGCTCCCATTTCCTGAAGGTAAACAATGACATAGACTTGAGGCCACCTTTGAAAATAGGGTCTGTTTCCTATCCAGAGGCCTGTGTTCTGAATCTTTTTTTCCTTTTTTTTGGCCTCAACATGAGATTCTAGGTTTCCGATCCCTCAGATTCATGCTACCCCTGCTTACCATGTTTATGACATGATAACAAAATTCCATCTGAAAAATCCAACCCTCTGGACAGGAACTGGACATACTTTTAAGGGTGGCCTGATGTTGTTTTTTTTTTTGTTTTTTTTTGTGTGTGATACACCAATCTAGTAAGCTATTAAATCTTATGCAAAGACCAAGGGGACAGCAGACTTTAAGAACATTTGTATAAAACAAGTCACTTTTGTCATCAACAGGGAAAACAGAAGGCAGCGTACTGACCTGGCTCGCTGAGTGCGAAACAGCCAATCTGTTCTCCTGCCGTGAATGGTGTCACCCACTGCTCCTTCTGTTCTGCTGTACCCCACGCCATGATGGGGCCCAGGTACAGGCTCTGGGAGGGTAGAGAAAAACATGGTTAATTCCTGCATTCTCAGGGGCGTAGGAAGCAAATTTTTATTGGGGGGGGCCAGGGGTCTTGGTTGGGGGGGGGCCTGCTATATATTTATATAGGCTTATATAGGGGACCTCCTCATTATTGGGGGGCCCAGGCCCCCTGCCCCCCCCCCTTTTTCCCACGCCCTGATTTTTATCTAAATAAGGGTAATAAATCTAGTCAAATCTAGTCCTACATGTACTTATCAGACTACTTACATTATTAACACTGGTGATGACTCCGAGTGAACCACAGCCACGGCTGATCTCCTCTATACCGATAGCGTATGCCAGGTAGTCCATGCCGGCCCCGCCCAGTTCAGGTTCCACGTCCACGGCCATCATTCCCATCTCACCAAGTTTCTTCACCTGACACAGCGAGGTGATGCAAGGTGTTAAAAAAGTTATCTATAATATCTTTAAATTTAACTTTATCATTTTACTAACATGATTACTCTGCACTTAATGGAATAATGTTGGACCATTGTTTATTTCTATGACATACAGTTTACCAATCAGTGGTACCATGCTGGTACTAGCAAACCAGAAGATCATAAAATAAATACGGGAGCCGGTCTCTTCCTCTCCTCAGAATATAAAAATGATCATGACAATAAGGGAATTGATAACAATCGTCTCCAGTTAAAAATGTCACACCGATAAGTCATCTTAAAGTAGCAATGAGGTACTTACAAGCTAAACAACCAGTGCTTCATGCTGCATGAATACAGCACTGGCAATATATAAGACTGACCAGCGCTGTATCCATACACTAATTACATATACATATATATATATATATATATATATATATATATATATATATATATATATATATATATATATGTTTATTCAGTTTTGATTGTACATAGGATAGGCTATGCACCCTTAGGTCATGCCTGTTTTTCATCCAGTGGACAATAAATGTCTCTAAATCCAGATATTTCTTTAGTTGAAGTACAATAACATGTGTTAAATATAGATCACTAGTTGTTAGTAACTTCTTTGCACAATTTGAATGGTGTTTGATGGCCTGTACCATAAATAAATATGGTTAGTAAACGAAAGAGCATGAAATTCAGTAGGTTTATTATCTATTCCACTTTAGAATTTGTTTTGATGGAGTAAAATATGTGGAGAATTATTATAGTATTTATGGAGGCTGGATACATCCTGACCACCAATGGTACCTTAATACGATGGCAATATCAAAGGGTTAACAGGTGCACTTACCAGTTCTGCAGGGTATCTGCTTGTCCTATCTAAATCCGCAGCAATGGGAGCAATTTCTGCGTCAGCAAAGTTCCTGCATGACTCGTGTATCATCTGGTGGGTCTCTGGTAACATGGCCAACGAGCCGAGACGTCGCGATGAAGCACCTGTGAAAATTGATATATTACATTAAGATAATGTGAACACAGAATGTACTGCCTCGGTGTATTGTTCCTATTTGTCTTCATGATATAGCCCTGGACAGTATTTCACCAACCAGTGCTGTTTTCATGCCCACCCTACCGATATGTGCGCCTACTCAAAAAGGTTGGGTATGATGCACTTTCACAATGCTGGCGAGTTACTCACCAGCGTTGTAATAGAGCATCAGGACAACAAAGTGGGACAAGCCCTGAGGCATCCAGTGCCCCTTAAGGCTTAACCCTTTAAAAACCGAATGGTTCATGCAGCTTGCTCGTCATGATGCGTTTCTTCAGTGCTGCTGCTTCAAATCCACACCTGTCACTTCATTGGAGCATCATGCCGATCCCAAACGGGGTAGTGCATCAATGCCATTGTAGCAACATGATGCATTAATGCATCCAACTTCAGGGAGTACATTTCGTTTGTTCAAGGTCAATCAATGAAAACAAGCTTTCTAAAAATGTCATGTTTCTTGGCTGGTGCTGGTGCGGGCACACCACTGCATTGGAGCATCATGCCTTTCCCCTAACATTTTATCAATCACGATTGCCACATGGTAAACATGATGAACTAATGCTCCCCTAAAGGGTTACAAGTCAATGAGAGTACATCACTTACAGTGGCTATCATGAATGAGCATAGATTAACCAGACATGAACCCTATACACATACCCTGTTATCCATTATCTAACACAGATAACACACCAGGCTGGCCCCAACTCACCCCTCCCTGCACACACCAGACAAAGCAGATTGAGAGGTATAATATCAGGTCACACTTCTAGAAGGTGATAAGAGGATGCATTTATAACCTCGTGACCTTATCAGTTTTAGTCACCGATACAAAAACCACCTACTCGGGTCAAATCAAGTACCAGCTGATAAAAACAAAAATAAATCCATATTGATATACCTTTAGATTCTGACTACGGGAGTAGTCATTTTTTCAAGAACCGGGGATTTGGTGGGTTCAGGCGGGGGAAATGTCAGACCCCCCTCTTTTTTTTTTCTTTTTTTTTTTGGGGGGGGGATGTCAACCCTTTTAAGCAAAAAACCCCACACGCTACTCAAGAGCTAAAGGGGGGGGGGGTACAGAAAAAAATGTCCACCCCCAACATTGTTAAAAAATGACCACTCCAAAAATGAACCTATGGACTCCTGTTGTGGAGTAAAGAGTGATTGTAGAGTGACTATCGGTGAGCGGGGTCAGGGCGCTTGTATAATTATATTGTGCTTTACATAACCACTGCCTCCATTAGCTTATCAAAGGGTACACGCGAGACAAAGAGATGGTAATTTGATGACATTTCCAATCGTAAATTCTGGAGTATGGATATCTTAACCATGGATATCTTAACCAACTATGAGTCTATGTACAGGCATGCGACTGGGTTTTGAAATTTTCGAGATGATGCCTTAATCCTTTCGATAGATGGTATTGCCATTGTCCTTTCGATAGATGGTATTGCCATTGGAGATGAATTGTACGAGTTAATAACTATCAAAGTTTGATAACCCCACCCCAAAGATTAATGCTAAAATATTTTCTCATCATATCTGTGCAAGTCACAAGAATGACCCATCCAGGCCTCAAATTTCCAAAACTCCGGAAAAATACCATGCCTGAATATTGGTTCAGGGATGGAATAACAATCCCTTAAATATTTGTTATGAATAGGAAAGTATAGGTCTTTAAAACTTAAAAATCTCTGAAATCAGGAAAATCCCTGGGCCTGGAGACTTCCTCCCCTGTAGGTTGACATGATATATACCGTAAAACCCAGTGTATAAGCCCCGACTTGTAGACCTTTTCAGACCCCTTGTGCGGTTTATAGCACGTCCAGCAGTTCAGGGTGCGCCTTATATGCGGGGTTTTACTTATATAGACTTTACTGAGTGATGGGCATCATTTCAGACCCCTCCTGCGGCCTATAGCATTCTCCCAAAGTCAGGGTGCGGCTTATACGCGAGGTTTTACGGTATTAATCTTTTACAAGGTTGGTTTCAAGTACCCCTTTAGCTGTTTCCGGTAGTATATAATTGAAAAGTATGCTAAGGATTTCCAACCAGCTATGCCTCCATTCAAATCTACCCGTATTTAAAGGTTCGTCCTTATTAAGTACATGTGGCTAAAGTAAAACACTGAACCCCTATACTTCATAGAGAGTGGAGACAACAGCGGCATATATACATTGTATTAGGTCTTCAACAGGGCGCATTATTAACACGTGTTTGGGACCATACTGGTCCTCATATGCCTCACCATACCCCTATAACAAACACAGATATAGACTATTATACTGATGGGTCGGGTTTCTTTGTTTGCTGTCTTTGCCAACCAATCACTGCGTCGTATGTATCTGCTCTTATGATTGGTCAATTTTCAGTAGTGTTCACCACAGCGCTGACAAAGTAGTAAGCTTAAATTTAGATAACTTGTAGCTGACCTATGTTAGACATAAAATTGATATCATGTCGTTACTGGGAAGTGCTTGTGCACATGTCTCTGTCACGAACCTGGCTGCTATCCGCCCCCCCCCCCAGGCTTCCCTATCCCACTTAAAAGGGTCTATGTATCTGTCTTTGCTATACCCTCGGATGTCTGTGGTGCGATAGTGTGGTGCACATATACGTGGGCACCGACACATTCCTTTGTGATGTTGTGTAATGTAATTCTCGCCTTGACTATATGACCTTAGCTGTTAAAATGGCATTAAACATCCATTACTCACTCTCCCACCCCCCCCCCCCCCCGACCCCCCTGTCTAGATCCCTAGCTCTGATGAGGTGTGTTACTTTCTTCTATTTTCTTTTCCCTCCAACAAGCCGCTTTGCTGACACCCATCTCCGGTTAAGGTACATACACTGAGGTACATCTCTGGTGCTCTTGACTTGCCCCATCCCTTGGGCTTTGCCCTAGATATAACTGCCATTTTTTTTTTTTTTTTTTTGGACCACAACATTCATGTTCACTTCAGGCCCTTTCATGTTTTAAACATGATAGCTTTACTAGAAATTGTAGCACATAAGTATTTCAACTGAACACATGTTAGAGCCGGTTCATTTTTTGCCAGGTGGGGGGGGGGGATTTGTTAGATATGGGGGGGGGCATTTTGAATAAGAGCGCCTTGGTGGGGGGACCAAAACCCAATAAATCTTCACACTGGCTGGTCAATACTAAATATGGGCGATTCAAATACCCATCGTGTCAGACACTTCATTCCACACGCTTTTCTGATTTTTGGGGGGTCATTTTGCAAAATAAGTTCTTAGTGGCGGGGTCACGATCATTTTTGTCATAGTGGTGGGGGGTCGGAAAAAAAAAATCTGCCAATCCGCCAAAATCCATCAAGCCCCCCCCCCAGCTGCCAATAATGACTCGGCCCATAGGTGACTGCAGACAAGACTGACTCAATTGGACGTTCCAATAAGAAAATATCAAACATACATGTTTGATCATAGACTCGATCAGGAGGACTTCTGCCCCATTATCCATTCTTTTATTATATTCATTTGAAGCAACATCCATTGTGTATACTGTATTATGTGAAAATTGAAAGATTGTACTCTAGGTGGTGTTAGCTTCACACCCCACTGGTTTTCACTGGGTAGAACAGTTGAACTGAACAATGTAAACCAGGACCAAATAAAACCGTTTAAAAAAAATAAAAATAAAAAATGCAGTGACTGATTCCCTCTAGTTAAGTCACCGGGCAAATCTGCCCTGAATCAGGGCCACGGAGGGGGTGGAGTTGATTGATTTATTTGATTAACGTCCAAAAGTGGGATTCCCACTTCATGGTACTGCCTCATTAGTTTACGGACATTGTCCAGCACAACGGTGACCGCATCTATGTATGAAGGATAGCAAGTGTTCTTTTATTTACCTGGTCCCATAGGCAGGGCCAGACAAACCAGGGCCTTTGATCACTTGAGTAACCTTGAGTTTGTCACCTTTTACAAATGTTACTACAGAACGGGACTACTTAGTAACTCCTTCGTGGACTCCCGATGGTATTATTCTGCTCCTTCATGAAGGTCCCCACTCCGACCGGGGGTCGGGGCACTTGAATCTTTTTCAGAATGTGTGGCTGGTCCTCTGATAATCCTTATTATATAGGCTTATAATAAATAGGCTTATAACCCTTGCTCAGAGGGATTGGAAAGTGACCCTATTTTGGAGTAAAATTTGGGGAAAAAAAGCGCATACTGATTGATTGATAATAGTCTTTAATAACAAGCTAAACATGGAATTAGCTTGTCGTTTTCCATCTAGTATAAAGAACAAGGGGACTTATATAAAGGTTTAATTAAAGGTACCGGTATGTACAATCCAAATTTGATGACAATCAATTGCTTTGGCATTGCACGTAGGTAAATAAGATCTGTCGATTTTGGTAGTTTATTGATTTACCGGTAGTTGTTTTCCTAGAGAACAGGTACAACTTAATTGTTACATATATTATTATTATTATATACCCAGGTAATTTATATTGATGTCAGACTGTGAGAGACTGGGGCCTGGGCCCTGCCGCCTCTGAGGGTTACTGGAACGATGATCCCAAGGAACGATGATCCCACAGGAACGATGATCCCATTTTCTCCTCCCCAGGAATGATGATCCCATCTTAAGGAACCATGATCCCACATTAGAATATCTCTCATTGCTTATATTTACTGACCCATCTGCACTAGTATTCCATGATTTGTTGGTGATTTACGCATGGAAATTGATAGAAATGATGATTAATAATGATTAAATGCCCAGAAATATCTGAAAAGGATTTTTTCCACACTGCAGGCTACTTCTCCAGGCTACTTACATACCTTACACATAATAGGCACAGTAATATCCAATTTTTAATGATTTGTTGGTGATTTATGCTTAGAAAAAGATAGAAATGATGAATATGACTAAAATGCAAAAAAAAAAAAAAAAAATGTCTGAAATTGTCTGTACCTATAGAACTAGATCTATCATTGGAGTGATTTTTTTCTCGTAATTATTTTACATAGAAGTAATTATTTTGTAAATATTTATTTTACTTATATTTCTTTTGATTATTGGGGATATGTATCATTTACATGGATTAATCATAGGGTTTCATGGATTAACAGACAAACTGTGAGTACTGTACCTACACACACACATTAGCATATTGTCACTCTCAAATTCTTCCCAGATTTCATGGAAAACTCTTCATCTAAATACCACTTTGTCAATTACATGTTCAGAGATAAGATACAAACACAATATAGCCATATTTGAAAAGTGGGGCCATCATTTCGTTAAGATGGGATCATGGTTCCTAAAAAGCTGGGATCATCGTTCTGGGATCATCGTTCCTTGGGATCATCATTCCCTCTGAGCAGGCTGAGGCTGAACTGCCTCAGACTCAGTCAGAGAACTCTCACTCTGTCCCGCTGTAGGCATAGAGACACAACTTAAACCTTAGGCTTAGCTTAAAACAGTGTCGAGTCCAATCTTGTTGGGCTACCGCCGTAGTTAGTACCGGGAAGTCAAAGTGAGAGTGTCTGCAATAGTCTTAGTTTAAAGACTGCAGTGACAAAAATGAGAGACGACCAACTCACCATTTTTCACTGACAGCAGCCTGGAAACTCTCCCAATCTGCTTCAAACCTCTTCCAGCCAAGGCTGCCATTGTGTTCTTCTGAATAATCTGTTTGGTTACTCAATCCTACTGTAGATGGAAGTGTATTCTGTGATGACAAGAGTTACGACTTATGTACGGACTGAGATGAACTCTTACGTTGGGCCTTGCTTGCCTTGCCGACTGCCGACTGGGGGATAAGCAGCGGGGGATAATGTCAAGGACGCTGTTTAGGTCTCAACACACCTTTTTACAATGTATACTGTCTATGATAATTACTTCTTCTTAAGTTACATTATATTTTCCCTGCATTTTTTTGAGTTTTAGAATATTAGAGAATAAACGATGATGAATATTCAAAACTAGTCAAAATTTATTTTTATATGTTTTGAAATTGACACGGCTCTAGTTAGCGCGTTGAGACCTAAATCACACTTTGAACTTCCGGTGCTAATTTTGTTGACAGCTAAGCTCGAAGTAGGCGGGTCCGCATCTAACTTCGCGATGGCCGGATAGTTTTAGTTCACACCTAAGTACAGGTCAGTCACACACAATGTGTACAACTAATATCCAAAGTTTTGAATTATAATATGGTGTTGTCAAAGAGCATGCATCTCTTGATTGGTGTCATTTTTCAGAGATGTCCACGCTGAGACTGATTGTGAATGCTGGATCATGGCTGGTCTGACTGAGGAGTGAGGTGAGGCTGAGCCCTTAGCGCTGTCCCAGTTTTCTCATCTTGAGAATTGTGATGGTTGAGTGCCTGACGGGGTCATTGCAGCCCTTGAAAGGTATACGGGAAAGATGCACACATGTTCTCGTCATGTTCTAATTGTTTCTATACCCCCCCCCCCACCCTGAATTAAATCAACCAAGCAAATTGGTGTCACTCTGAGTCATTTATGTGTGTGAGTGCTAACTCGTGCGCTCTACAGAAAAAAATTGAGCCACTTTGTGTCACTGATGACACCGACTGGCACATACTGACACATGTGTCATGACGCAGCCCCACCCATGCTGATACATGTCATGACGCACACTAACCCATACTGACGCATGTGTTATGATGCGGCCTCACACATGTTGATGCATGTGTTATAATGCAACCTCACCAGAGCTGACACATGAGTTATGCCACATACTCACACATAATGACACATGTGCCATAACACACACTCACACATTCTGACATTTCAATATCCCTTTATAATGGGGGAGGGGGTTCTTTTATTCAAAATCAAATATTATCAATTCATCCTGTTTCCATGTCCTTTTGATTTGTATGGGTATCTTGCATGACCTTTCTCCATGGATGATTCTTTGAGGTGTTCTTCATATACCTGTCAAAATATAAAACAGACAACAGACAGAACATTCAATAAAGCATAGCATAAACACATTTTCAGGACCACATATTTCTACACACCTGAATCCCCCCCAGAAGAGAGTAATCCTTTTTTTAACAACAGGGGGTGTTGGATTTTCATGTGGAAGCAAGGAGGGTCGAATTCCCCTCCCCCCCCTCTCCCCGACGTCTGGAAAATCATGCACAAACACGCCCTTTCAACCTCAGTAGTAATGCACAAGCTTATTCCCTGAAAACAAGTCAATTATTTTGCCTCCCCCTCAAAGGGTTGAAAAAATTCCCCACCCCTTGAGAGGGTCAACAATTTTTGCCCCACCCCCCCACAGGACCTGAGCGTTGTGTGCAATTGCACCCTTTTGACCTATAGAAAGACACAGGCTTTTTCACTGAAAAGAAGTAAAATAACTTTGCCCACCCTAGAAGGGTAGAAATTGTTTTGAAAAACCATGCGCGAACATGCCCATTTAGCCTATAGTAATGCACAGACAAGAGGCTGAAAAAAATTATCCCCCTGTCAAACCCACCAGCCCCCCCCCCCATGTTGTTATAAAAGTATTACTCCCTTATGTGCCATGAAATAGAAATGGAGTAAAATGTACTGCATTCTCAACCCATCCAGCCTAGAAATTACCAACATGAAATGTGCTATCAACCAGGAATTTATAGATTAAGAAAAAGACAATGTCATGATGTGCTTCTGTAAAACTGCAGGTCTGCTGGAATTCCAAGAAGAATCTGTACTAGGACTGTAAGACTACTCACCTTGTATGTGATATCCACATGTGTCACTTTATGCCTTCATAAATGTGTCAATATCATGTTTGGATCAAACCTTTTTGATCACTGTGCATCAAACTATTGATCATTTATGAAACCAAGACAAATCTGTGCTTCAATACTACATGAGATGTTGATGATTCCAATTCAGTGTTAAATCCCATAGAGAAATGAAACTACCTTTTAATATGTCAAAGCCAAATTTAAATTCATGTTTTCAGGTATCATTAGGTTCCCTACATACATATCAATGCATATCATCTATCAACACATTGATTCATTAGGCAATATTAGTTGAATCAGCATTTATCTGATTTCCCCATGTCCCAAAGTATACACATAGAGTGAATCCATACAAGTTCTCTCAGACCTGACACCTATGTTGTCATGTGCTAACCAGTGTGACTACTGACACAGACCTACACATTCTCACACATGTGTCACTTCATGCCTTCATAAATGTGTCAATATGCGTGGGATTGAGTTAATAATGACACCTACTGACACATGCTCACATGTTGTCACCTCACACAAATATCTGTATGTGTCACTATGAGTCACTCTGTGTGACTACTGGTATGGACTGGTGCCTGCTCATGCAGTGTCACCTAACACAGATAGCAAAATGTGTGAGCAAATGTCACTCTGTGTGACTACTGACACAGTCTGGCACATGCTCACACAGGTTCACCTCACACGAATCGTGAAATGCGTCACCATGAGTCAGTCAATGTGACTACTGACACAGATTGGCGCATGCTCACCCTGCATAATCCTATGACTTTTGGAGATGAGTCACTATGTGTTACAATATGTCACACATCGTGACTATTGGCATATGGTAGCTCGAGCTGACGCTCCATGTTATCACGCAAAACCTGCTCACACTTGGTGGCACATGCTAGCTCAGACTGACGCCAATTTGCTGGGAAAGGGAGGGGCCCAAATAGTGTGGGAGTTTCCACACCGTCTGCCGCTAAGGGAGCTCCGTATCATATGCCTAGGGACCGGTTGGCAGGTCTAGGCCCAAAGTGATTCAGTGCAAGTGGTCATTAAATAGGGATCAGTTAAGGTCCATCTGCGGTCGCCTTTAGACACCATTTGTGGGGTACCGGTAGTGGAAAAGTGCTACAAAGACATGCGACAAGTCACAGCAACACATAGTGACTCGCAGAAGACAAAACTTTGTCAAAAGGCCACGTTTTTTGTCGTATGTTTGGAAACGGACAAAGTCAAAAGTTTTTGATGTTTGTGTTTTCTGTCAGATGTCTCTCGCCCGTCACTGTGTCTTTGTTGCAGCAGTGGATCTGCTGCTCTGACTCTCTGTATGTTTCCAAACATACAACAAAAAATGCAGCCTTTGTCGATCCCTAGCTTAAATTGACTAAAAGATAGCCCAAAAATGTATGATTTCTTCAAATTTTCAAAAATGAACAAAATCTAGGGTCGGCCCTGCTTGCTAGGTAGAGTCAGGTTCACTAAATGAAACAATTTTTTTTTTTTGCTTTATCAGATGGGTATCATCTGCACCCGAGAAATCCGCATTGAATAGATTGGATGATTGCATTGGGTGATATTTAATCAACATCCCGCCAAGTCGGTATCAGTATAGAACCAATGGGAGGGGGTGGAGGATGCCAGACCCCTCCTAGCCACCTTCTTTTACAACTTTTACAGACAGGAAGTCTCTGTTAGCTTTGAGGAAAAAGATGAAAAAGAAGTAACGTTCTTAAAAACATTTACCCTTGAGATGAATGATATTATATTAGTATCAATTGTAGCAGAAGAACCAGGCTGCCCTCATTTTTCTTTATTTCCTTCTGCATAGTATATATAGTCATTAACTTGAAAAGAGTTATAGGAGACGACTAGGGTCCCCTCATTTTTAGTCGTTTTGGTGGTGTGAATAAGTTTTAAAAAAAAATGGAAATTTTATATATAAGAGGCAGAATTACTTAATGAATTTGTAGTGCCATTAAAGGAGGAGATGTAGGGGTCTTGCAGGAAAAGGTATTTCAGTACCAACTATTGTAAATTTTGAGTAATTGTCTATATTCTACAGAGTCAGTTGGTTGGTAACCATAAGACACTTTTTGCCTCAAATGGTGAAGGTATATGATGTTGATCCATGTATCAACTTTCCCGCCTTTGCAATGTGGTGTGAAGAGCACAATTTTGGCGGGAGTTACGCGAATAGTGGCTTGGTGGTGCCAGTAACCTGGGTGAGGGAGTGCTGATGCAACAGGATGAGTGCACAACTCATGGGAGCCAATCACAGTCAAGTAGCGTCTGTCTTACATCAGAACCCCCTTCTCCCTGACTTACTCCAGCAGTGCCTGCAGCCCCATCCCACATTCTAATTTATTGATTGCAATATTTATCTCCTGCTCTGTTGAGCAAATAAAGAAAAAAGACTCCAATGAATGATTTAAGTCAAAAGCAATAATGTTGTGGTTTATTTCATATTCACATTCATAGCTCAACAGTACAGGATCAATTACTTCAAACAAAAAAAAAAAAAGCTTTTCACTTTTCAAGTTATCAGCAATTTACATTGCTGCATTATATTTTGTATATATGTCATGACTGTTGAATATTGTTGATAGAAGAGCCTACAAATTGCAGCGAAATTTTGGCTTTCATCCTATTATCAAGTGCACCACAGAGAAGTGCACTGGGTGAGCTGGCAATTTTGATTAGGAAGATCATGTGCTCTGTGCCGGATTACTCATCAAATAAAATAAAATTGGGTGCGGTCTAGTCCAAACTTACTGATATGTAAAACTGTCTCCATAAGCTGGGTCATACCAAAACCAGTCATATTACGATATTCAAATTGCTGAGCAAAAGGTATAAAGATATCAATGCAAGAGGCTGTTGGCCACATAAAATGGGCGCTACCGCGCCTGGTTGCACGTGAATAGCACAGTTGCATATACCAGCTACCGCCTCACCTACCATCTTAGTCTGAACCAGCCAACACAAAACCAGCCACCGTGAAGTATATTACACTACACTACAACCCTGGTAAATTCAGAGAATATACAGAAGTCCTCAGATGGAATACTGAGAATATCAGTTTCCACAGGACTCTCGCATGGGGATGACTGTCCTGAAAGTGAGTGGAATAGCCATTATTTTAGTACCTTGCATGTGAAGCTCATATATAAGGTACACTCTGAGTCAAAAAATGCTATAAGTCACACCTGGGGCTTGATTTTAAATAGCACCTACCAAAGGTACTTACTCACCCCTTACTGCGTCTTATACAGAGATGCCACTTTTCCTGGTTTACCAGGAATTCCTGGTTTTGATTCACAGAAATCTGTATTAAATTATGTTAAATTCTTGGGAAAATGTGTCCAAAATCCAATTTTCCTGGTTTTTATCGGCCAGTGAGTGGCATCTCTGCTTATAGAAGCCTGAGGTCGGAGTGCATCTTAAATAATAGGTGTGCCTTGTATGCGAGTTTGGTACAGTTCAGAAAGATCGATATGTGTTTTGAAGCGGGCTAGGGAAGCCCGAATTATAAGCAGCAACTTGGGCTTGAAAATTAGCAATTGTTAAAATGTACTAATTTATGGACCCTTGTATGAGTTGTATCCACACTTTATGGGCCTCCTATAAACTACAAAAAGCATTCAAGATGCGAGTGTGGTGACGTCTAAGCCATGTGTAAAGCCTTAGAGTAGGACACAGGGGTTATGAGAGCATGAATAAATAGCCTTTTATATATGTAACATACACCTGTGACTCAGACTTGAGGTCTAAGAATCTATACATATTTCAGACACAGTCGTTTTAAATGAAACAACCCATTTTTATATATATTGTGTAATAATACTCTTTTCCCTTTTGACTTGGTACAGTAAACCATATTGTGGAGTGTAAAGATTAAGGGATATTTAATATGGGTGTGGACCACTAAATTCGACATGGTGACATGGCCATTTCTTAAAAACGACATGTGACATGAGCCTTAGTGACATGAGGCAAAATATTAGTGACATAACATAAATGCTTTCTTAAATTTGACATGGGACATGATGGGTTCTTATAGATGACATGGGACATGGGGCTTTAAGTGACATGTGACATGGCCATTTCTTAAAATCGGCATGTGACATCGGGGACCCCCCATCCACACCCCCCTTTAATGACATCATGGTCTTTGTGTGATTTGATAGGCATACATGTCAGACCATAGTGTTGACATGAAGGATATTCAAGTGTCCATTTCAGATAATTTCTATGACCCTTTTGTTGAAAAGTACTGGTACATTTTCTTTTAGCATTTTGCTGAAAAACGGTAGTGCTAGTGGCCGCGTTGCTGTATGGGTAATTTTCTACTCCTAACCATATTATAAAAAAAACAACTACCGTATTCTCCCGCATAGAAGACGCAGTGCACGTAGAGGACGCCCCCCTCACTTTTCAATGATTATTTCGCGTATAAGACGCACCTATTAGGTACCAATTTTGTAAATTCAGTACATTTCTATAGTAAAATTACCCCTCGTATAAGACGCCCCCCCCCCCAACTTGAGAGAAAGCTATAAGACTCCCCAGCATTTTGTTTGGCGTAGAGGACGCGTCTTATACGCGGGAGTTTACGGTAGTAACGGGCACTGTGCTCAGCAAAATGAGAACCTGGGCTTGAAAGAATGGTTTCAATATGGAGGTAGCGGATTACCCTATGGGCGCGGCCATTACTGAAGCCAGAGACATGAAGATATGTACCTTTAAATCTCTGCTGAAGCTGATCACCAGCAGTTACCACTGATAACAGCTATCAGATGGGTACTAACTGCCCCCCCCCCCGGGAGGACCGCAGTGAATAGTTGGGATTATTTCATTGGCTGATAATCAAACCAGCTAAGTCAGTTTCTCACTTTAATTTGTTAATTCTTTAATTCTAATTTGTTTTATTGGCATCTCCATTGCATTGACATGGGAGGTCGATAACACACGAAATCGGACAGTCCACTTACCCACGAGTCGACCTGTGCAATTGTGAATTACCTTATTTGATCATTTATGTATAGGAATTTAGCTAGATTAAAACTGTTTTACATTACAATATGAATATAGTATTAATCTTAAGCTTAAAGGTATATATAGGGCTTCATTTACTATTTTTGTCATATTTTGTTAGATTATTTTGTTCTTATAAAGCTGGTCGTAACAGGGTGATACTATCCTCTGCCCAGGCATCGTAACTAGTCATACTTACCAATGCACCCATAATTAGGGTGAATGTGAACGACCTGTTGATGGTATTTACGCTGTTAGAGGCGCCCTTAGTGTTATGGACCAATGCACCCATAATTAGGGTTAATGATAACGACCTGTTGATGGTATTTACGCTGTTAGAGGCGTCCTTAGCCTTACTGACCAATGCATAAGAATGTAGGGCCTACCGCCAGCACTGTACTAGTGCATTGTACACAACACCATGATGGTGCAATATAATGCAGGGATGAAAGTCTTCAGGGAATTCCCTGATTTCAGGGATTCTGAAGTTCCAGGGCACTATACATTCATTAGACCCGAGTTCCGAACTCGGGTCTACTTCTACTGTACACGTTTTCGCCAGAAGCTTTTTGCTGAAAGGGGTGAAGTGCACCATAAATCAACCATTGCAAATTGGTATGGAATAATTGGTAAATTGTATTGGTATCAGATACATTTTAGGACTATTTATGATAGGTCTACCCATGCCACAAGTGGATTGCCTGCACGCAATGCTCCCTACACTACAGTAGGGCCTAAGCTGCCAAACTGTGTATGCCTTCCCCCTTCACTTTCATGCTGGTGTAGGTGTCCTTTGTCTTACTAACCAATGTACCTCTCGCTTGTCTACAGCGTCCAGCCGGTCTGTGTGTGTGTGAGGGGGAGGGGGTACATATAGGTCCTCTATATACCGATATTGCAGGATGTAGAATGTGTGCAGCCATTTCTCGAGCTGATTTCCAGTATGCTACACTGATAGCTATCAGAGAGCACTTGGCGTAAAATTTTCAGACCCCTCCCAAGGGGGGCTAAAAAGATTTTGACCCCTCTTGAGGGGGGCTAAAAAAATTCACCCTCTTTTTAGCAAAAAAGCCTGTGCGCTACTATAAATCAAAGAGGGGTGCCCGGCGCTGGGGGGCGCAAACAATTTTGACTGCCGTCGAGGGGGGGCGTAAAAAAATTCCGCACGTCCGCGCGAAAACCCACCACCCCCCCTCCTGTTGATAAATAATGACCACTCCCTAACTCAGGGCTGAATCTATCAAGGCTTTAACACTTCTCCGTTCTATGGTGTTTAATTGAAAATGTTGACGTCATTCTACCCAATTCTATTGTTTTCCATGTGTGTCGGCCATCTTGGTTTTCAGAAACACAGGGATCCAGGCCATATATGGTGAATTTTAATCTTCAAAAGTGATCAGATTCATGTTAGTGACCATAGGGACACCTCAACTACCCAATTCTATTGTTTTTACATGTGTGTCGGCCATCTTGGTTTTCGGAAACACAGGGATCCAGGCCATATATGGTTAAATTTGTTCTTCAAAATTTATCAGATGGATGTTAGTAGCTATAGGGACACCTCAACTACCCAACTCTATTGTTTTCCATGTGTGTCAGCCATCTTGGTTTTTCGGAAACACAGGGATCCAGGCCATATAATATTATGGTGAATTTTGATCTTTAAAAGTTATCAGATGGATGTTAGTGACCATAGGGACACCTCAACTACCCAATTCTATTGTTTTCCATGTGTGTCGGCCATCTTGGTTTTCGGAAACACAGGGATCCAGGCCATATATGGCGAATTTTGATGTTCAGAAGTTATGAGATGGATGTTAGTGACCATAGGGACACCTCAACTACCCAATTCTTCATTCTCCATGCCCTTGTCACTAAGCTCCATGTCACATGTCAATTTTAAGAAATGGCCATGTCACCCTGTCGAATTTAGGGGTCTAGGCCCATATTAGCCCTCTAGGGATGACATGATGCCATAATGAATAGCTAGCCCTTTATGGGTGGCACAGTGCATTAATGTACAATTAGCCCTTCAGGGGTGACATGATGCTTTGATGCACAGTTGGCCCTTTAGTGGTGGCATGGTGCATTAATATACCATTAGCCCCTGGGCATTAGACCTTTAGGGGCTCCATGATGCCAATATACAGAGTTAGACGTTAGGGCCAGCCTGATGCAAAAATGACATGATGCACTAATTTACCTTTATCCCTTTATTATAGTTTAGGGATATGTACCATTAGTCCTTTAGGGACGGCATGATGCACTAATGTACCATTAGTCCTTTAGGGACGGTATGATGCACTAATGTACCATTAGTCCTTTAGGGACGGCATGATGCACTAATGTACCATTAGTCCTTTAGGGACGGCATGATGCACTAATGTACCATTAGTCCTTTAGGGACGGCATGATGCACTAATGTACCATTAGTCCTTTAGGGACGGTATGATGCACTAATGTACCATTAGTCCTTTAGGGACGGCATGATGTTCTAATGTACCATTAGTCCTTTAGGGATGGCATGATGTTCTAATGTACCATTAGTCCTTTCGGGATGGCATGATGCTCTAATGTACCATTAGTCCTTTAGGGATGGCATGATGTTCTAATGTACCATTAGCTCTTTAGGGATGGCATGATGCACTAATGTACCATTAGTCCTTTAGGGATGGCATGATGTTCTAATGTACCATTAGTCCTTTAGGGACGGCATGATGCACTAATATACCATTAGCTCTTTAGGGACGGCATGATGCACTAATGTACCATTAGTCCTTTAGGGATGGCATGATGCACTAATGTACCATTAGTCCTTTAGGGATGGCATGATGCACTAACGTACCATTAGCTCTTAAGGGACGGCATGACACACTAATGTACCATTAGTCCTTCAGAGGTGGTGTGATGTACTAATAATTATTATATGCACTTTATATGTCAGTAATTACTCACTATTTGTCAGTGATTAGTCAATATATGTCAGTACTTACCCGCATTTAGTCAATATGTGTCAGCAATTAGTCTTTGTCACTCAGATGTCAGCACTAACCACTTGGTCATTTGACATAGCGTTGAGAATATCATTGTCCCATAATAGTACAAAGGACATGCTGAATAATTTCACATTGAGGGGCATCTCCTTAGGACTGAGTCCTTCACCTGTGACATTTTCATTTGTCTTTTAGGTTCTATGCTACTAAGGAGGTGAGGCCTGGACTTCCCTCTTCGAGGTCTGTTACAGAAACTGCTCCATGGAGTAATGAAATTTCTCGGTGGTCAACATAAAAAAATCCCCGCCATGTTCAAGTCGCTGAAGATGCCACTTAAGCGGTCCTTCTCCCAGGAGGTGCAGAAGGTGCCGCAAGGGTCTATCATCATACAGTTATATGGCGATGTGGACACACCCGAGTCTCGGTGCCTTCTCGTTGAACATCAGCCGGGGAGGAAATACACCGCCGAGGAACTCGTTCTCATTGCTGTGCGACATAAGAACATTGGGCCCCTCGCTATGCATCTATTCGGCCTAGTCACTCCAGACCTCACCCGATGGTTCCCACCTAACGAAGAGATAACATGTCCTGAAATTGGCCATGTCAGGTTTTTGTTCCGTATGCGATTAAAGCCGCATGTAAAACACCTAGAGGGGTTGACCATTGGTGTCGAGGCCTTTGAATACATATTCCTGCAAGTAAGAGATGACTTTGTAAATGACATCCTACAGAACTCTATAAGTCACTTGGAGAGAGAGCGGATTCTCGGTATGGGTGTCACTGATGTACACCGATATGGCAAACAGGAAAGTATGACCATGGACAAGGTCCAGGAAGTGGACCCGGTACGGTTCCTCCCAAAAAGTGTCGCAGATACTTACAAGAATCTAAAGAGGATTTTGTTGAAGAATGGTTTCAGGACTGAGTTGAAGCGGGAGTACGGATTGAGTGTGGAGCCACGGAAACTGAAACTGCAATATATTAACGGTATTCTGCTTTACATACCAAATTATGCCATCGAAGCGTTTCTCCTGCGCGAGGAAGAGATGGAGATTGTGGTGGATCCCTTCCACAAAAAACTACCCGGCATCTACCTACGTAACAACTCCACAGTAAGTAAAAGTTTACATTTCAATTACTTCTTTATCGTTTAGTGTTTTTTTTTTTCAGTAAATATTACACATTATATTCATTTCAGGAGAAAGAAGCATAAACACAGGTGTATATTATATGTTCACAAACAACTGCACTGAGATCCTCTGAGACTTAAAATATGTTGAACTTCAAGACGAAATAAAAAAAAGCCTTATCGTGTTATATTTTGTCAAAGGAGAGCTGTCTAAGAAGGTTAATAGTGAAGTCGTGTAGTCATTTGGTGACTGACCTCCTTAGAATGTATGTAATTGTATATAATAAGTCTGACAAAACACAATCTAAAACATAGTCAAACCACAAAGTACATGTACACACCTCCAAATACCTAGACTAGTACAAATAATTCATCTGAAAAGCGATCACATATTGATGCCCATTACATATTTCATACAAGATATCACATATTGATGCCCATTACATATTTCATACAAGATATCACATATTGATGCCCATTACATATTTCATACAAAGTATCACATATTGATGCCCTTATATTACATATTTCATGCAAAGTATTTAAGTATACCTTGTAACATTGCAGACCTTCACCTTCAAGGTAACATTACATATAGCTTTAACTATTCATGCACCCTTCTCATGCCTCACGTTGAGTTGATAGATGTGAAAAGCTTGATTGATTAATTGATTGAGTCTGATTGGCGATGTGCGCATCACTCACTCTACTGCGCCTTGCATGTTAGTTGAATACAAGGTGAAAATCAACAGTGTAGCTGAAATGACGCTGGCACGCCGACAAAAGCTGGCATGGTATCTTAATGGCAGTGTAGAGCTTTGGGGTACAGGCCACAATAGCCTGTCATGATATCAGCTTTGTAACGGTGCCAGAATTGTTCAAATTGGCCTAATAGAAGCAAAGATACTGATAGGGCTATATTTGTGAATTGTCTTATATTCAAACATATTCTGATTTCTTTTTAGAAAGAAGTTTATTTGGGAGCTTTAAAACATCAATGTTCATATGGCTTGTGTGAGAGGGAAATGGCCTGTTTAAGATGCCATGACACAGGCCACTTTGGCCTCTGTCAAGAAAAAAGTTTTCGGCAACACTGAATTAAAGGGGGGCTAGCACCGCAAACCAACAACATGGGTACCGATTCAAAGAGTGATCATAAAATTGCGGGAACTAGCGGAAAAATTGTGGCGCCCTGATTGGTCAAGGGGTGGTCATGTGACTTTTTAATGCTGGCATGCATTACCATGCCATGGCCGCTTTAAGGTGTGTAGAAATTTGTCACTTTCTTATAGTCGCCAATATCACCGAAGGATTGATGTGATAGGGGTGACTAAAGGGCTAACCCCACTGCCATTGGCCATTCTCAGAATGATTCTGTCAGTCACCATTCTGTCATCATTCTGCCATCATTCCCTCACATTTCTGTGCACTTTTATGGGCAGAATGGGCATTCCATCAGCATTCCCTCCAAAATAAACAACGGAACGATGACTGATGGAATGGCTGACGGCAGTGCCACGAGTTATCCCTTAAGACCTCACATATGAACAGGCAGTTATTAATGGTTTAGGCCTAAAAATGTTGTTACGTTCAGCTAACGCTACCTATCGGTACCTTTTTTGGGCCCTACACTATCTTTTCTATGGTCCTTTTGGATGATAATTTGATTTTTTGGGGCTTATGGACTTATGGGCTTTTTCATTGTTGGTACTGAATTCAACTTGAAGGCTTGAAGCTATGGGTAGCTGTTTGGTTCGTTTATGGGTGTATACATGTATGCCTTTGGGATGATAATTTGATTTTTTTCTGGGAGCTTATGGAGAAAAATGGGAAAAGGTTTAGGACCCCCTGACGTCATATTCGCGTTCATGAATACAGAAGTTTACAGTCAGTCTTAAAAATCTTCATAAAAAATAAATAAATTCCCTACCTGTGGTCCATAGGTTTAGGTTACCTGAACGCTACGTGTCTTTATGTCTTATTTTCAGTCACGATGTACCTTGGAAGCACCAGGGTTATAAAGCTAGCTCTGGGTGTCTTGTTGAATGGTTCAGATCTCGAGGGTTTATTGTCAAATGATCCTCAAATCCTTAGGATGTAAGTCAAGTCCATGTGACTCAATATCAAGGCCATGGCACATTTGCTAGGGAAGTCATTATTAACCCCTAAAGAGTCAGAAATGTGACCTCGGGTCCAGCGGGATTAAGAAAATGTCCCCAGGAAAAAAGAAAGAAAGCAGCGGGTTAATCTCGTCCACCAGAAGTAATTTCTCATTTCTCATTTAATTTTTTTTTTTTACTCATTTCTCATTTAGAGAATGAAACATAGAATGGTTAATATCTCAGGCATCTGGATGTATCATGTTCTTTTCTTGAAGATCAGAAATAAGTGAATGATATGGAAGCCAATATTTTGTTATGCTTATTCCATAAAAAATGCTATACCAGGGTCAAATATTCATTGTACTGCTATAGATCTATATGTATGCTAATTTTAAGGCTCAATGATGTAAAAAGAAGTCTTATGATTTGAATGTACAGTACACGTACTGTGTACGGCGTACCAATGGATATTAAGACACAATCCATCTTTAAGAAACCTCACTAAGTCACACCTTGGAGTTGCTATTTGAAGCTTTTAAGAATTAGCACTGTTCTATATATAGCCTATATCTTGCCTGCAAAGCGCACCCTGACTTTGAGTTGATCGTTAAGCTGCAATTTTCCCGAAGTCAGGGTGCTGCTCATTTAACCCTATAGAACTTTGTTTTGTGAAACCTCCACAAACTAAACTTCAACGACCGAGCTTGAGTATTTCCAGTTTTTATTCAGTGAAGTCCAGATGGTAAACGACAAGATACATGATTATAAAGGCACAACGTTTCGGGTATCTTAACCCTTCTTCAGGAGCCTCATGTACGCAATGAGAGGTGGTAAAAATGACACTAGCTTTTACACTTTATTCTGAGTAGCCATGGAGAAATGCATTATGGGTAGTAGCACAGCATTATGGGTAAGAGCATTCTGGGTAATGAAGGATCATGGGGAAAACCTTTTCTCACCTTTTTTTCTCTTGAGAAAAATGCATAAATAGCAAATTGCTAACATGTTTTCAATGTTATCATGGAATTTAAATTAGCAACCTAATAAAGTCACAGTAGGGATTGGTCACACACCACACAACACATCAACAATTATTTGAATTAAAATGGTATCAATTGAACAAAGTCTGGTGTTATATATAAAGTATTTATATATAATGGATTGAAAGAGTTTAGTCATGTTTTCAGAGGCTGCCAAAGTCTCTAGCCCGTTCAGAGAACTTTATAAAACCATGAACTTCCAGGGTCCAGTTGCGGTTTTTGTGGTGTATTTTATATATATATATATATATATATATATATATATATATATATATATATATATATATATATATATGGGACTATATACACCCGTGTATATATATATAATTAATATGTGCAGTGGTTGGATCTACTTTTCCTCCAGGGCGCGCATTGGTATGTGTGACGTCACCGTAAACATCCTGCGCCTATATAAGCTGCGGGATCCAAATTAACCGTCAGTTGGCGTATATCCTCCGAGCTGCACACACCGCGCTGGGTGGTGCCAGGAATTTTAACTTTATTCTTGGTTTTTTCGAATATTACGGTATTATACCCTGCAATATGGGTAGGAAAACAACCGGTAGAGCATCTACCAAGCCTGGTACGAAGAAAATACCAAAGAATACGAAGAATAAGGCCAACTCTAGGACTTCGAGCAGCTCTGATCCAAGTATGGGTGACCCGGTGTCACCTGTTCCAAAAGCTTCAGGAAAGAACTTGGATCTAGCTGCTGACCAGACGTTCGTCAATCTGGAGGAGAGGACTACGGTAATTGAAGACCAGCTCGCAGATATCAAGGATCTTTTAGAGACTATAGCGGATAGACAGAGCAATCCGGTAGAAGGGGCGTGTCAGGCGGACTCACGTGGTGATGTTTTGACGCTGGATTCGAAAGGCGCCGTGACCAAGCAACGGGGGAGACGTAGACAGCGCTCGCCTAGTGACCGTGGAAGCCATGACAACAGGAATCCAAGATGGCGACGGGACCGTTCTACTTCGTCGGATTGGGATAAAGATTCAACTTGTTCAAGGGGTTCTTCTGCTGATACTACACGTTCTACACGTAAAAGGCACCGGGGTGAGTTCGATCAAAAGAATTTTCTAGAGAAAAATTCCAAAATTGATTGTATCGAACGGTTAATGCTGGTAAATGTACGTCTTGCAAAGGACAAGTATGATGAGGGCGAGGACATTTTCCATTTGCTTAGCCACCTTGAAATGTTAATCGAAAAATCCAGTACAAAGATCTATACGGTGTCAGCTTTGTCTAAATATGACAAGTCGGTGAAGGATAGGGCGAACAAGAATGGATTGAGAGCATTCGAGAGGGTAGATAATTCTGATATCCTTAGATATTTATCTTACGACGGGACCGTCCAGGCCCAGAAGGGGCAGGTGGTAAAATCCAAATCCATCAAATCTAGGTCAGCTCGTACTTGTTTTGCTTTCAATAGAGCTGAAGGCTGTAGGGAGGATCCCTGTAAATACCGTCATGTTTGTGATGTATGTAATTCTCCTACCCATGGCAAGGAGAAATGCCAGAAAAACAAGAAGGATTAGTGTGTAGCCCTTAGGCAGGGTCCTACTTTAAAATCTGAAAAATTTGATGCCTGATTTTAATTTAGTATGTACGGTTGACCCTCCTAAGCCCCCCGTTTCTATCATTCCGGGTGATAATGGTAAAAATGATAGTGTAGATATTTATAATTCTTGTGATTTGTCAAAGAATTTATTTATTTCTCATAGTTGCCCAGTACAGGGCGAGGTTGAGCCACTTTTTACAGTGGAGTGTTTGAATAGACCCAGCATCAGGGTCTATGACAGTTGTGTAAATGGGGTATGTATGTGTGAGCATTTTATTTATGGTAGGAAAGCTCAGATACTCCCGTGTCGGCTGGCCAGTTTTCTCAGGCAGTCAGACCTTATTAATATCAATCAGATTGAGTCTGATTTTCTATGGTGTGGTTTTACCGAGGGATTCAAAATTATTGACCCAGGGTGTGATACAACGTATGATTGTAAAAATTATAAGTCTATTTTAGAAGATAGATTTTATAACGAGATGTGTGGTATTATTGTGGAGGAGTTGAACCAAGGCCTGGTTACTAAAACGGAATGTAAACCCAAATGTATTCACTCCCTAGGGGGTGTGGAAAAATCCAATGGTAAGCTTCGTCCCATCACTGATTGCAGTATGCCAGCAGATATCTCTATTAATAACTTTATGAGTACAACGTCCAAAAGCTTCTCGTATAACTCTATTAACACTGTTACCTGCCAACTTGATAGGAATGATTTTATGTGTGTGGTGGATTTGAAGTCTGCATATAGAAGCATTAACGTTTATGGCCCACATGTAGGCTACCAAGGCTTCAGGTGGAATTTTGGTAATGGAGATGAATTTTTTGAAAGTAACCGTTTGACATTTGGTCTAAAGTGTGCTCCATATATATTCAGTAGAATATCTGATTTTTTGACTGTTATTGCAAAATTTTATGGTGTAGATAGGAAAGTAAATTACCTGGACGATTTTATTATCATAGCTCAGACTGAAGAGGATTGTTTACGTAAAAGGAACACCCTAATTGAATGTATGGAATATCTAGGGTTTGTGGTATCTAAAGAGAAGGTTACTGAGCCCAGCCAGGTGTGTACTTTTCTAGGTATAACCATTGATTCTACGGCTATGGAGTTGTCGCTTCCGCAGAGTAAGCTAGATAAGATGACTTCAGCTATAGACGAGTGTTTGCAGAAGATTGGGGGTTTGATGTCTTTTTGTTCCCAGGTAGTACGTGGTGGTAGGACTTTCAGCAGGAGATTGTTTGATCTTTGTGCAAAGGCCAGGAATAGGGGTGTGATTAAACTTAATGAGGAAACCCAAAATGACCTACTGTGGTGGAGGGATTTCTGTAGAATTTTCAATTGTAAGAATATCATTTTAAATGATAATGATTGTACCCCTATGTATTCTGACTCGTCCATACGGGGCTTTGGAGCCTGGTTTGATAAGGATTATTTGTATGGTACCTGGGGCGATTCTAACCCTATGTTGGACTGTGCGGGTCATTTTGTTCATGCCCCTAAACTTGATAATCTGAAAATTCACCATAGAAATATTAATGTGTACGAGCTCTATCCCGTAATGGTAGGTCTTAAACGCTGGGTGAAGAATTTCTCCAACACTAGAGTTCATTGCATTACGGACAATATGCAAGTCTTGGCCATGTTGAACACTGGTAGATCCAAGAATAAGTTGTGTATGTCCTGGTTGAGGGAAATTTTTTGGCTATGCTTTATACATAATATTGAAATATATGCAACATATATCAAATCTGAGGAGAATGTTTTAGCGGACCATTTGTCTAGACTAGATTACAAGGGTGTTCCTCTGAAATGTAAAAATGTTTTAACTAGTTATAACATGTGTTGCTATGCTTCCAGATCTGAGGGGTCTAGAGCGGAGAAGGAGAAGGTTGTTGTACAGGGGCGTGGCTGAGTCCACACGTAAGGTTCGCAAACAGCAGTTTGGCAGGTACAAAAAATTTTGTAAAGTTTTTAACTTTAATCCCCTACCGTGTTCTCCTTCTCGAGCCTCGTTGTATAGTGTATATTTATCGGATAAAATGAAACCTGGTTCTGTTAGGAACTATTTGTCCGCGTTATGGTATTATCAGAAATTGAAAGGTTATTCTGATTATAGTAATAATTTTATTGTAAAAAAGACTTTGGATGGTATTGAACGTAACTATAAATGTTCTTCTATTAAAACTAATCCTTTGACTCCAAGTGATATGCTGAAGATCAAATCTAAACTGAAATTGTCTGTGTATGAGGATGTAGTCTTCTGGTCAGCTATCCTATTGTGTTACCGAGGTGTGTTTAGAGTGGGTCATGTTGTAGATTCCCCTCATAACTTTAAATCTAAAGATGTGTCTTTGTCGTCTGATTGCGTTCGCATTGATGTTAGGTCTTCTAAAACTGACCAGTATGGTAGGAAACCTTATGTGGTATATTTAAAACGTAATGATAATTCTGGTCTTTGTCCAGCTAGATACTTGGAAATTTGTAAGGAGTCTAGAAATGGATTATTGTTCAGTATATGTAACAAACCTTTAACTTATAATTATATTAATACCAGGTTGAAGGCTGTGTCTCTAAAATGTGGTATTCCCCACAGAGTTTCAACTCATTCACTCCGACATGGTGGAGCAACACTTCTAAAGAACTCTGGGTTAAAAATTGATGATATTAAAAAGAGAGCAAATTGGAAGTCCAATGTGGTATATAATTACTTACATGATTCTAAGCAAGACCTACTAGCTCTAGATGTGATGTTATAGTGGAATGGTGTATCCATTGTGTTTGGCGGTTTTTTGGCATGTACAGAATTGATATTGACTAGGTCAATTCTCACCAAACCCACTGTCTCCTTCTTATTCCACTCGTTATATTAATATAATATCTATTACATTATTATTACTACTATTTATTCCCAACGAACATGATTAACTTATGGGACTATATACACCCGTGTATATATATATAATTAATATGTGCAGTGGTTGGATCTACTTTTCCTCCAGGGCGCGCATTGGTATGTGTGACGTCACCGTAAACATCCTGCGCCTATATAAGCTGCGGGATCCAAATTAACCGTCAGTTGGCGTATATCCTCCGAGCTGCACACACCGCGCTGGGTGGTGCCAGGAATTTTAACTTTTATGATTGTTATTGTATTATACTGTGATATTGTACCTTTTTTGTATATATTGTATTTTTATTGTTATATTGTATTACTGTATTACTCAAAATATTGTCTTATTAATAAAGGCATGTACAGAATTGATATTGACTAGGTCAATTCTCACCAAACCCACTGTCTCCTTCTTATTCCACTCGTTATATTAATATAATATCTATTACATTATCATTACTACTATTTATTCCCAACGAACATGATTAACTTATATATATATATATATATATATATATATATATATATATATATATATATATATATATATATATTCCACCAGTTCTTCTTGGCCAATACAAGCAGAAGTACAAATGAGGACATGTACTGTTGTATCTGTTTAAAACTAAGGCATAAAGTATGACCTGACAAGAAGGAAGCTATAAAAGAACAGAACTCTCCAGTTCGCTTGGCTTTATGAGAAAACTGCTAGAAAAGAATAAAATCAAGGTCAAAATAAAATTATTTGTTTCAGGTCACCCGACCCTACCTAGGGCCGACCCTAGAATTGATTTATCAATTTTGAAGGAATTATACATTTTTTAGGAGACTTTCTTTGTCAATTTAGTCTTCCACAAGTCATATGTGTAGTACGGATAATACTAGGAGAGTGGATAAAGGAGTCTTAAAGATGTCCAGTTGATTGAAGATGGTGTTTATTAATGGTGATACACCCTGGAGTCCAAGGGTATCCCCCACACATGTGTTACATGCTTTTATGATGCAACGCACATGTATAGGACCATGCTCTCATCCCAGGTAATTAGCATACTGTGATTGGTTATTATGTGATTGACTAGACGTCAATCACATACTTATATATACATAGACCGAGGCACAAAACCACATTGAAACAAAGAGGGATTCTGACAGACATAGGAACAAAGAGGGAAATATGGCCCATACTCTGTCTCTGTACACATTGCTATTGGTGTATATTTTTGGTATACATGTATAATATAGTTGAAGGTAGCCCATAGGCCATGTAGATGGTATGGATAGCATTTACACCTCAGAGACAGAGAATAGGTTGTGTACCAGTTCAGTGGCCATGAACAATAGGGGATTAGTCTATTTCTTCCAGCCTTCATGCACCAGTGGTCATTAACCATTTCAGTGTCACATAGCACCAGTTCACCTTTAGATACAACGGATCAGGAAATGGCATCACATTAACCCTTGAAGGGCAGCAGAATGAATAAAAGAAGAGAGATTTTGTGGTCGCCATTGAACATAGGACATAGTAGTCAATTACACGTAGGCCTAAGGCCTAGCCTTTACCTTCATATCATGGCCAATAAGGCATGTTTGCATAATGATGATGCAACTAAGCGGAGCCATCACCTGGTGGTCGTCGACAGAACTATAATCTGTGTGACATATGGGGGGTTCGCTTGGCTTTATGAGAATTGATACAATCGTGAATATTATAATATATATATATGCATATTAAAGATATCGATTTGAAATATAATATAATAATTAATAATGATGATGTAATGTTAAGTAATATCCGGTACCGTAATCTCCCGCGTATAAGGCGCGTCTGATACGCCAAACAAAAGGCTGGTGCATCTTATAGCTTTCTCTCAGGTTGGGTGTGCGTCTTATACGAGGGGTAATTTTACTATAGAAATGTACTAATCTTACAAATTTCAACCTTAAAATGTGCGTCTTATACACGAAAATGCCTTTGCTGAGTTTGGGGTGCGTCTTATACGCGCAACGCGTCTTCTACGCGGGAGATTACGGTAGTTCTTTAAGTAGTTTGTGAAAGGAATCAGGTGGA
Source organism: Acholoe squamosa (assembly GCA_949317995.1). Classification (NCBI taxonomy): domain Eukaryota; kingdom Metazoa; phylum Annelida; class Polychaeta; order Phyllodocida; family Polynoidae; genus Acholoe; species Acholoe squamosa. Next base: position 17,773,756 of record OX439041.1, read on the forward strand.
TTCTTGACTAACATAATTTTATGTCTACAAAATCAAAAAAGAAAGAAAGAAAGAATCGACTTACCCTACCTTATTTTTCTAGCATGTTACCTGAAACACACAACTTTATTCAGCCTCATCATGTATATTTCATGTGTAGTCAGTTATCAGAGGGTTAATAATCTCCAATCAATCAATTTCTCAATCAAATTTAAGGTAAAGTCAAATCAGTCAACTCATATACACAAGGTTTCAGTTTAATCAAATGATTCTTTATGCCTACCATAAGCATTGATATTTCTATAAACATTCTCTGTACAGTTTATTTTATGTGGTGATCTGTGTTTGGCAACTCAATCATTCAGCAAAAAAATGTTCTAGCTTGGCTTCCACATTTTAAGTCACCAAGCTTTTTATTTCTTTTTTTATTTCTCACTTTTGTTACCTAAGAGTGACGGCAGTTTAATTTCCTTTTTTTTCTTGGCTTGAGTGAATATCATACATCAACTCTCAAAAATGTTAATGAAGTCAGCACATAGTGAGGATTTCTCAGGTCCTCCCTGGGCTATTGGCGTCACCCAACTCTCCATTTGTCACCATTGCAATTTTTCAGTACTTTGCTTACCTTTTTGACTCTCCTATGTGTTCCATAACACAATTTGGATCTTCCTCTTTCATCCTGTTGAATTGTAAGTCCATACATGTGACATTTGGTTCCAATAGTAAATTGCAGTTAAAAATAGGTAACATTTATCAAGCTATACTGACTACAAAATCGCTCCAGTACATTTCCATAACGCGATCGTTTCGAGATTTCTATTCAGGGATGTAAGTCTTCAGGATTTATCAGGATTTCCTGATTTCTGAAAATTTTGAATGCCATGTACTTTCCTTATACAAGTGGTAAGGAGGGCTGTTTGGAAAAATAGAAGGCTTTTTGTGTTATTGACTGTATAAGTCGGTTCCTACAGCCAGAAGGACTGTATAAGTCGGTTCCTACAGCTAGAAGGACTGTAGAAGTTGGTTCCTACAGCCAGAAGGACTGTAGAAGTCGGTTCCTACAGCTAGAAGGACTGTATTAGTCGGTTCCTACAGCTAGAAGGACTGTATAAGTCGGTTCCTACAGCCAGAAGGACTGTAGAAGTCGGTTCCTACAGCCAGGAGGACTGTAGAAGTCGGTTCCTACAGCCAGAAGGACTGTAGAAGTCGGTTCCTACAGCCAGAAGGACTGTAGAAGTCGGTTCCTACAGCCAGAAGGACTGTAGAAGTCGGTTCCTACAGCCAGAAGGACTGTAGAAGTCGGTTCCTACAGCCAGAAGGACTGTAGAAGTCGGTTCCTACAGCTAGAAGGACTGTAGAAGTCGGTTCCTACAGCCAGAAGGACTGTAGAAGTCGGTTCCTACAGCTAGAAGGACTGTAGAAGTCGGTTCCTACAGCCAGAAGGACTGTAGAAGTCGGTTCCTACAGCTAGAAGGACTGTATTAGTCGGTTCCTACAGCTAGAAGGACTGTAGAAGTCGGTTCCTACAGCCAGGAGGACTGTAGAAGTCGGTTCCTACAGCCAGAAGGACTGTAGAAGTCGGTTCCTACAGCCAAAAGAACTGTAGAAGTCGGTTCCTACAGCAAGGAGGACTCTCCTGGCTGACTTATAAAGTCGGTTCATCTATATACATGGGCCAGCAAGCAGAAAGGACAGTTCCTGTGGGATTTAGTACCAGAGTTAGCCACCAGGGGGCACCACTATGGGCTAGAATAGGAAAAATATGCCTAAAACTGTTATAGGCTACTTTTTTATGGAGAATTAAATGGTTTTTGATAAAACGTTCTATTTTGGGTGGAAAGGTTCCAAATTTGGCATGCAAAAAGAATGTTTTTGGGCCAAAATAGACGTTGTTGATTTTGTTGATTTCTGTTGCCATGGAAACATGATTTTCAATCTCAATAGGAAAATCAATGATCCCATCTGAAGGAACATTCCACAGGGTTTACTATGGTGAAAACAGAATGAAAATACCATTTCTAGATCAAAAGTTATGGGCAAAAGAATAAAAATTTATGCTAATTTAGCTAACTAGCATAAATTATGCTAATTAGCTATATTTCTCATGACCAATTAGACATAGAGCTTATTGACATTCATAAAATGGTCACACCTACCGTATTTTGCAAGCCATTCCTCCAAAACTAACAGGAGTATCTTCTCATGTAATATATCACTGTAAATCAAGTGATTTGAATTTTAAAGTCGACTTTTAGCACGGAGAACCCTTTCTTCTTGGCTCTACACATATTATTATTATTACACTGAGAAAAGAAATCTTACTCACTTGAGTCTAGATCCAGACTCAGGCAATGTTGCCAAACTGAGTATGATTTGAGACTGATCCTTGAGCCTGATCCTTAGATGATACTCAGGCAGGTCCTGAGGCTGATCCCGGGATGATACTCTGGCTTTTAATAGTTGGTTCCTTCCTTTGCAGACTTCATTGCTCTATAACCAAGTCCCTTCAACAGTATTTCTCTTAATAAATCGTACATACCAAACCCTAGGATATATATATATATATATATATATATATATATATATATATATATATATATATATTATATCACACATTAAAATTTGCAGTTCAGCACTGTTTTATAGTGTCAAATACCCTCGTATAAGCCGCACATTAGTTTTGGAAACTTAACGGTACTATAAGCCACAATTAGCATCTGGTTCTTGTATAAGATGCGGCATTCATGGGAGAATTTACGGTAGGTGTAGTAAGCATCCGAAATACAGCACTTAAAGAATCATATTGTCGTTACTGTATGATACACTCTTTTCGTTACAGACAGAACATGTGTGTGAGATTAAGGACATTATGGACATCAGCTTTCTCTCTGACGAGGCCCGCGTCCAGATCAACCGTTACGAGGGAATGCCTAGGGTAAGCTTCTCATGAGCCCATAATTTGTTTTCTTATTCTTTTTCTCTTAGCTCTTGTCAACTAAGCAGGGGTCGGGCTCACTGATGATCTGATCAGGCATGGGATTCTTCAGGATATATCCGAAATCTTGGATATTTGAAGACTAAATTGGCTAACCTTGTAACTTGTACGGATCCAATGAGAAAAAAAATGTAACATTTAAAAAGGGGGGATGAGGTCATAGACTTTTTGAAGGCTTTAATCCTTTAAGATCCATCTCTAAAACCCCAGAGAAGGGACTGGATTACCACCTCTGATATTGCTTGAAAGCCCAATTCCATGCCTGTGTGATACATTAGCAAAGGTTCATGAGTGGTAGTCTGTATGAGGCTTATTGCAAACACAGTCAGGCTGCTGTATACAGCCTATTGAGGTTCCCGAAAACCTAGCACTTTCTCGCTTCCACTCTCCAATTTGGTTGAATTCCGATCGCGTGACCTGTGTATTTCATGTTTATTTACACCAAGGACTACAAAGTATCCGCATATACCTAGAGCCTGCCGTTGAAAGGGTGTCAAAATTGAGGTTTCGTCTCTTTAGATTCTAATAGCAGGGAAAGGGGTACTTTTCAAAGTAATCCCCGTTAAAAGGGGTATACATTTAGGGAAAATGGCCCCTCTATAAGGGTCTCAAATTTGGGGTGATGTACGCACATGGTTACTATAGAAAAGATACAGAGTGCCCCCCCCCCGGGCACGACACCCAAAGGGCGGAGTGCGATGCGGTAGCCTGACTGCAAGTGCGATAACCCTCACACATACTACCTCCTTTGCATTTATCTCATGGTCTGGTTGCTTACATAATCAAATCACATCATCTAAGAACAATATCATAATCTAAAACGTTATGCACGGTTTGTTAACGACGCCATCTTGAATCTATGACATCATCAAAAGGTCACATGACCAGCATATGAAATACGCACTAGACATACTTCATGGCCTCCGTGAAATACAGCATCGTAATGCTACAGGGGCGTAGGAAAAGGGGGGGGGGGCCTGGGCCCCCCCAATCATGAAGGAGGTGGGGCCTGAGTATGTCTGGGCCCCCCCAATATTTTCCAAGAACTCATAAACACAATGGAAAAGAAGCTAAAACTTTACATCTCAAATTAGATTATTATGGTGATGTCATAGGGAAAATGGGGGTCTGAGCCTAAAGTCAGATCCAAAATTTACTAAAAATTACTTTTCTATATGAATTCTATATACACATTATATAGACGCCATCACGCATCAGCCGACAATTCAAGGTGGTCGTGATGGTGCCCTCGCCGGGCCCCCCCAATGAAGAATTGCTTCCTACGCCTCTGTGCTATCTCTATGGCACCTAGTATTTGAACGTATGTTTACCATGAGATCAATCCAATTCCTGTTAGCCACTCACTTGTGAAATGTATGTGATATTTCGGCTTTTCTAAAAAAATATTTCAGACAAAATATCGGGCAAAATATATCTTGATATGTGACTTGTAGAGCGTGATCCTTTCCATATTTAACAAGCCGATTGACCTGTTTCAATGTCCTAGTTTTATTTGGTATTCCTGATACTTATATTGTATGATGGGGTATAACTTTGAAGGCGTCGGTGAATACAGGTAGACTCACTTCTTGGAATATGATGCTAAATTATCACATGCATGTTCACAATTGTTAATGTCCATGGAAATTACCGGTACAAGTTTATATAGGAGTCCTAATGGGTCTATTACAGGTGTTAATAAAGGGAGTCGTACGTGTATAAACTCCTTAATGGCCGCTGATGCATTATTGCATCATGCCCATTGGTCATCATGATGCACCAATGAAGTTCTGACGAGACTGACCCTCTGGAAGTATATGTATCAACCTAGTAGGGCAGGCATGATGCACCAATGAAGTGCAGGCGAGTAGTCTCGCCAGCACTTCATAGGTGCATCATGATGACTAAGGGGCATGATGCACTCCTCAGAGATGCCACTTTTAAGAATTCCGAATTTTGGAATTCATTTCCTGTAGGCATTTCCTATTGGGAGTCCCGAAAATTAGGATGATTTCCAAATTTACATTGACCAGTGAGTGGCATCGGTGACTCCTGCATCAGCCAACTTTAAAGGATTAAGATGTATCTGTATGTTGTAGCTCACAGTACATGTATACATTTACCCGTACCATACTTTTAACTGAGGAAAAACAGTATGCTCTGATAGCTACAAAACTAAAGCTGCTACATGCTTTAAGATATTCTATTAGGGAGTCAAACTACCATGTTCTATGGCATGATTGGAACTGTGAGATGTCTCTTAAGTAAAATAAGTTTAACCCTTTATCATAAGGGCCGCCGATGCATCAATGCATCATGCCCCTTTTCATGATGCATGAATCCAACTCTGGCAAGTTACTTGGACTCCCAGAGGGTCGGCATGATGCTCATATGAAGTGCTGGCGAGCAGTCTCGCCAGCACTTCATAGGAGCATCATGGCGACCAATGGGCATGCTGCATTAATACATCAGTGGTCCCCATGATGCTCCTATGAAGTGCTGGCGAGCAGTCTCGCCAGCACTTCATTGGAGCATCATGGCGAACAATGGGCATGCTGCATTAATACATCAGTGGCCCCCAAACAGGGATGAAAGTCTTCAGGGAATTCCCTGATTTCAGGGATTTTGAATTTCCAGGGCCCTATACATTCATATAGAAACCCAGTTTTTTGGGGCTAATATTGGACCATTTCAGGGATTTTCATGCTCTGTGACTTTCATCCCTGCCCAAAGGGTACTCTATGTGGCCTTTAAATGTTAGCTGTGACGTAAATGGCATGTTTGAGTGTTTGGAACAGGTCAACCATTTTTCAATGGTTGACAACACAGGTTCCATGGCAGAAACACCTTTCATAAATGGTCTGACTCTTTACACCTCCTCCGTGTAAAGCAAATATCACCTCACCTAGGCTAAAAGTCGCATTGTTTTGTGGGTTTTTTTTGCTGAAGTTATTTAAGTTGGTGGAGCCTAGGACACACTAGGACATTTATCTATGGGTGCTTTTAGCCTGAGACTTAATTGCTGTACCCATGGAGCATGAAATTTCTTTCTTTCCGCCCCATGATAATTGTATCTATTGTGTTCTGATTCTTTCCCGCATCTTGTGAATTGATTGCCACTGGTTGTGTAGTACATTTATATGTACCATCCTCTCAGAAGCCCACCTTAAATTGGAAGAAAACTTGTGAGATGATTTTGGGACCATTTGAATTGGATTAAAATAGAATTGAAATACAAAAATCCGAATTGCAGCCCTTTCAAGTAAATTAGTCCATGCTAGATTAATGCGTTATACCTACCAAACACCCAGTTTTGTAGGACACTTTTTATCGATGCAGGCTGAGGTGGCCTACGTCATGACATCTTACACAGGCCATTTCCCTCTTACGCTGGTCTCCGCAGGTATTTGAGGGCATAATACCCGCTGGCCATGCCTGATGACATTCTCCCCAGATCATGGGGAGAATTACTCTTGAACTCCACTAGATGGGAGTTTTTCTATTCTCCAATCACAGACTATATCCAAACATCTGTATAGGAGAGACAGGTTAACCCTTGGGGTACTAGGGTGCCCTCTTGTGAGTAAGGGCTAAAACAGGGGATGATTGACAGCTAACTTCTTAGACATGGCCTGCCTCTATGATGTCCCCAACATAGAGGTAGGTCGCCAGCCAATTTCCCTCTCACACAGCCCATATGAACATTGATATCTGAAGGTACCTGTATAAACTCCATTGCAGCTAACAAGAAATAGGATTTCTTTTTAATATGAACAAATTCACAACAATTTCCACAGTTGCTTCTAATAGACCAATTTGAAAAGTTATTTCACCTGCATCCCAAGGGCCTACACCAGCCATTAAGATCCTATGCCGGCAAAAGCCAGCGTGCCGGCGTCATTTCCGCATCAACCACCTATCTAAAATCCCACTTATAAGCTGTGGCTTACTGGCCCTTTCAGAGACAGACACAGACTATACAGAGGCATAGGGGGTTGTGGGCTATTTTTACATGTTTTTTTTTTTTAAATTATAGATACTTATGTATATGCAGGGGATTTCACAGTATTTACAGTATATTCTAATTTTCCCACAGAGTTTCATCTTCAAGACTCCTGACGAGGCTCAGTCATTTATCTCGTTGGTGGACGGTTACCATCGTCTGACCGTCAACTTCTACTACCACCTGTGTTCTGCTATTAAGTCTCCGCTCATAGAGATGCTCAGCCGCCACCGCTTCCACGGCCCCGTACAGTAAGTCAGACATTTAGACTTCATATATTAAATTCAAAGGCCCCTTGAATCCACTCATACCAACTCACTGCTTGATGATTGCATAGTTTCTTTTTCTTTTTTTTTTTGTTCTTGCTCTAAATTGTTGGCAGTAAGAGGATCAAAGAAGGACCCGTGGTTCACCACCAGTGATAGTGACCTGTGTTAGGGCACTATTCTATAAATGAGAAGAGTCTGTCTTGGTTCTGAAGATGGTGTTTATTGTAGACTGGTAGAAGGAGTACAAGCACTGTTGTCAGAGTCTGTATATACAGGTCTAAGTCTGTTTCTGCAGATGCTCTGCGAGTACCTATAGGCAGGGGCAAATGGTATTTTTCTCTCAATACTTATATCACACCTTAACTTAAGTGACCTTCTATTTATGTCATGGCTGATACGATCGTTACTATAGATTAGTACTAGAACCGCCATATTCAATGGGGGGCATTGAATACAATGTGGCCGTATTCAACGGCTGACGATCATGTGACTTAGTAATAGTAATAGCTGTTACTGATAGATAAATGGGGGTAAATGTCATTGTGTTTCTCTATTTAAAGCAAATTCATCACGTACTGCCATGACATAAATGCAAATGTTAACTTTGATGTGATAATTTAGCATCGTATTCCCCGAAGTAAGTCTTCCCATATTCAACGACACCATATATGCAAAATTATCACATGAAAGTTGACATTTGCTTATATACTCACCATAAACGAAGCATCATTAAAGGGGGAAGTTCACTATGGCTGAACGTATAAAAACTGACCCACAGCTTGCTGCTTATCATAATAGGACCCGCCTATATGTCACTCAACTCAATGATATGCAGAGAGCCATGGGTTGGGGAGAGAGTATCAGCCAGAATAGTGTGGAGTATGCTATATTTAGCAGGGTGGTGGCAGTGGTTGGGGTAGGGTAGTTGCCTAAGATCATGCCTTGGACATACTTTTCCTGAGGGGGGGCACTCCCGCATATTTTGATACCATGTGAAAATATGACTTCAAGGGAAAGGGGTCCTATCTGGGCCCAACATGGGCCCTGGGCGTGACCGCTACAGGGGCCTTGAATAGGAGTGCTGAATGCCTAATTCTGGGACATATATCATATCTATCCTTTACCTGAGATTCAAACTTTACCATAGACAGAGCAAACTTCAGTCTGGGCCCCCCATTTGTGTGCAGCAGCATGGGATTTTTAGGCCTATATATAGTGTAATATGTCCATAGATAATAATTTTGAATAACACTTTTGGGTTAATAGCATTTGACACTTTTCCAGAAAACGGGTATATGGCAGGGTATATGGATATATTTAGCACAGATCTCACTTGCAAAGACTACCGCACTAACACCGATGGGCACACACACATGCATGCTATATATAGCCAGAGGTCTATGTAGCTTGCAGGCAAACCCCAACCTCATTCTACCAACTGATTTCTTGGGAGTGGTCATTATTAGGGCTGGATATATTTTCTAAGGTTATTGAGGTATTCACATCACAAGCCTCTTACTGAGCCTCCTCCCTTATAACCTTAGCCTTTATCCACTTGTACACACCTATCCTGGCTTATGTGAAATAATTCTAATAAAAGTACCGGACGTTATGTAACGTCCGGTACTTTTATCATCATGGAAGAGGCAATCTACTGCGCATGCATAAGTTAAATTTTGTTCCGTTTTGTAATTGAAGCCAATAATAGACATGTTGGCCATGTTATTTCATGTGTTTGTTATGCATAATGGGCATTCTTATATTACTGAGAGCAACTTTAATTACCTCCATATTTCATCATTTTGGTACAAAACGTTACATGACACAAAATAAGCAATAAAAATGGAACCGGACATCCTAAGTTGGTATTTTTTGGTTTTCTGAGCTGAGGGGATGTCCCCTCATAAATTTGTTCAGGTTATATAAAGTAATTAGAAAAATAATTTTTCAGGCCCTTCAAGGGCAGAATCTTACACTTTTTGGCGACCTGACCCATATTCACTTAATTTACTATGCCTATGATCTAAAAAGTAATGTTGATCTCATTGACAATAGGGATTTACCAACAAGCCGTTTCGACGGTACGAGGTACCGGTACACTCGCATCAAACATCCTGTATATATGGTAAATCAGCCAAATTTAGAGCGATATACTGCTGTAATAACCTCTGTGCAAATACACTAATATTCTGGAGAAAGAATTATTCAAAAACACAATCCAAAAAGATTTTCCAAATTGTTTTATTATACCAATTAATTCAGACTGGTTCAGGTAAGTCCAGTAGCTGGTATTACCACTTCTAGACAATAATCTTATAATTCGCCACTGTAGCAGCTGGTATTTACCACTGCTCATTGTGTCATTATCTATCTCTTTTCATACTGTATTGTCTATGATATTGTCACTGTTTTACTGTTTCTCCATATTTATGTCTATGTCCTTAATATTGTATTCTATATTCATTTAAGGTATGACATGTGGTTTTACCACAGTCATTATGGATAACTGAAATTTACGCTTGAGACTGATATGGGCTTTTCTCCTATGATAAGAGTTTTTTGGCAATGTAGTAATTACTACTATGCCTGATGTTCATACTATACACATCTACATATTTTTGCATTATATTTATCTTATTTTTCAAAATACCATATACTAAGTTAAATTCTCCAGGCACAGTATTAGATCTCTTCCTCATGGTAATTTTCTTTTTGCTTCCCTCTTTCTCTGTTCCTATGTTGATGTCATCATGCTAACAGCAATATATAGATATGATAATGTGGATTTTTCTAGCACTGATCGAGCCAAACCTGAGTGTACTGGAGTCTCTATGAGCTACAGGAATTATACTTCAGGATGTAAAATATCACACTATGACATTATACTAAACCCCTTCCACAATTTCAATCTCCCTTCATCCCTCAACTTCCCCAAGGCCACTAAGAGGTTTCACCAATATTATAATGCAAATGCCTGGAGTCTTGACCTTCTCTGATTTTTCTGATTTATCATGTGTGAACATGATTGTTAGAACTGAAGCTATTTTCTCTGCTTTATAGTCCACTGAAGATAAAATTATTACTGGCTGCCATACCAATTGTCAATAAAGGGGGCTGAAATGTGGGCCCAGATGGCAGATCAGCCAGACCAAATTCTGGTATTTAATGTTAGACCCAATAAAACCTTTTAAAAAAAGCTCAGGTAGAAGGCAAACTTCTTACTGACCCATGGATGACCTATTTATACTTTGAATCCTCTGTTGAATAATTCAAAATACCAATGCTACCAATATTCTTATTGTTATTAGCTACATGTGTACATTCTGAGCCCCATACCTACAAATACCAAAAGCTCCTCAGCAAAAGGTTCTGTTCAGTGTGGTGCATAAAGTCTGACTTTCTAAATATAGCATGACCTCAGTTACAAAATATCAGATGGTTCTGCCCCTTCCCACACAGCTTTGGCTGAGGCCCCACCCACTATGCTACAGAGACATCTGTTGTGTCATATTGGTACTGTAAGACTAGGTCCCAGTGGCACCAGGAGTCTCTCCCTTTAATAAATTGTAACAGTATTGGTCAGGCAGAACACTCTCCTACTTACCTTGTTTGCTGATTGTCTGTAATGATTGATAATATTTACTCATTGGCATATCAGGGTATCATTAATCAATATAAGATGAAGAATTATCGGTGAGCATTTTTTCTGCCAAAAAAAAGATAATACCGTAATCTCCCGCGTATAAGACGCGTCCTCTACGCCGAACAAAATGCTGGGGGGTCTTATAGGATGTGCTGAAATTGGGGGTGCGTCTTATACGAGGGGTAATTTTACTATAGAAATGTACTGAATTTACAAAATTGGTACCTAAGAGGTGCGTCTTATATGCGAAAATGCATGTGCTGAGTTTGGGGTGCGTCTTATACACGCAGCGCGTCTTCTACGCGTGAGATTACGGTATTAAAGGTAGGTACTAAGCTACCAGTATTTTCACAACCCCTTTCAGCAAGTAACCAATACATTTCTCTGCGTACAGTACTGAGTGGGCCAAGGACCAGTTAAAGGAGCAGCACAGAAAGACGCCAGACTTGAACTACCTGGTCCGACAGCGCAGTAACAGCGTCGACATCCTTGTACTCATCTTTATACGCCAATCAGACAAGGACAAGCGCGTCAACATGCTGCTCATCAACAAACTAGCCAGCGGATACCAGGTTAGGATTGTCTATGTCTGATTCCTGAATGGACCCCAGACTTAAACTAACCAAACAAACAAACAAAAAAGGGTTGTCAGTCATACTGGGTAAATGAACATATTATCGCCTTGGTGCAAGAAGGTTGTAACTGCATTTTTCAAGTATTGCAGGAGAGGCAAAAGAACTGTTACAATTACTGAAACACCAAGTGGACATAACCTTATTGCAGGCTCACTTATCACAGAAACAGAAGAAAATAAATTTTGACATGAAGTCAGTCACATCGTGAGAATAAATCATTGCCGTAGTGCAAGAAGATTGTAACTGACATTTTGGCCAAAAAAAAACACTCCCCAACACTCACCTTCCCCCGCTCCTATAGAAAAAATACCAGGAGAGAATGTGCAAGATAACGCTAACTATATCAATATATTTTTAAATACTGTAGGGGTTTGTTCCCTCCCCGGGTGTGTTGAGCCTCCAGAGGCCAGCTCACTTGGTGGTCACTCCCCCTATGTATACCATACCGATCCAGAGGTAGGTGGAAGGTGGAAATGTCAGTGGGGCTGTGTTAGTGACAGGGTATGTCAGGCCAGGGGATGTAGCTCAGCAGACTCATGGATGAAAGAGTTCAAGGTTTTCCTTGATTTCAAGGTTTTTTTCACTCACTTAAGAAAAATAAGTTTTCTTGAAAATCCTCTGAAAACAGGATAAAGGAGTCACAAATTACTTCCAGAGGTTGCAAACATGCACACAGTCAGGTCCCACAACACTGCATACAGTGGCAGCATGCCAGTTTTTAGTTCAAGGTTTTCAAGGATTCTCAAGTTTTTCCTTGAAAACTTTCCCCTCTTTATTGGTGTTTGTTCCACTCTTCAGTGTAGGCTTAGCAGCAAGCTATAGTTCCTATGCTAGAAGAGTGTCGGATAGTATATCCTTTTTCTGCGCGTTATGATTTCACCATGTAACTATATTGGTCATGTATTCCCTGCACCCTTTGACCTATCTCTATACAAAACATTGTAATTGGTCCCTAGGTTGTGTTGTGCAAAGGCACCACTACCAGTAGATCAGGTGATGCATATTTTGGGTCTGCTATCCGAACAAGTCCTTGGAAAACAGCTATACAGTAACATAGGATTTTTTCAAGTTGGGGGTGCGTCTTATACGAGGGGTAATTTTACTATAGAACAGTACTGGATTTACAAAATTGAGCCCTAAGAGGTGCGTCTTATACGTGAAAATGCCTTTGCTGAGTTTGGGGTGCGTCTTATACGCGCAATGCGTCTTCTACGCGGGAGAATACGGTAACAATAGCGGTACAGGCTTCTGGAAATGGCCCAGAAATAAGGGTTTGCTCCCGAGGGCTGACCCCTCTCCCGCTATATGGGCCAAAACTCGGGGACTATTTGGAATTTTGAGGAAATATTTGGGGAGAGTACTTCAGATAAATGGACCAATCATATATATGAGTTAGAAGAAAATCTGAGATGGTCATCCGGAAGATTGGTTGAACTGACACGGAATAGGCCTCCTATGAGGCAGTTATGAGGTTCTTCAATAATGAAAAAAAGAAAAAGAACATTTCACCAACGTCTTCATTATGATAAGCTTAGACAAACAGGGACAAAACACCATTTTGAAACTTTATTGTATACCTACCGAGGTAGCTGATTGTCCAATTTGCGCGGCCATTGGTGAAGCTGGTAACCAGCGGTTATCACAGGTAACAAATATCAGATGGGTACCATCTGCCCCCCCCCGACAGGCCTGCAGTGAATAGTTGGGAGTATTTCATTGGCTAATACTTGATCCATTCCTTCTTGTTGTTTCAGATTGCTATCGCAGAAGAGCCAATTTTCGAGGAAGTTTCAGATTTGTTGAGACACTATGAGAGTGGCAAAAATCAAGTCATTCCTCTCAAGTCACGACTTGGCCCCAAAATGGTTCACAGTAAGTGTTTTTCTATTGCATCTTGAATACTGGTACAAAATGTAGTATTAGTGGAGGTAAAATCAACCAAACCAAACCATTTGAATGAAGTGTGGTTAATTGTAAAAAAGATGGATTTCTGCTCTTTAGGCCATTCCAAATTAAAAAATTGGTCTATGGATTTTCTTTTTTAGAAAAAGAGGCGGGAGGGCGAAATTTTTATTTTATTTTTCTAGGAAAATTTATTTGTCTATGGATTTTGCATGGCCAAAATATGGAGAGGGCTAATTTATTTTTATTTTTTTTGGTGGTGGGGGGGATCCCTTTGCTGAAAATGTTCATTTTTTTCCTAAGTGTAGAATAGGCCTATATAATGAAACCGGGGACATCTTTACCTATCCAATGAGTGGTCTGCCATTTCCGTACTTTTATAGATTGATTCTGTAAGCTCCTTGGTAAAAAAAAAAAATCTGCAATTTTCGCGAAAATGATGCGGGCGGAATCCATAGACCAATAAATTTTCTTAAAAAATAAAAATTTGTAATTTGGAAATTAAGGTGCGGGAAATCCATAGACCAATATTTTAATCTAGTGTGGCCTTATATTCAATTGACGCATCTAAGATTCCGACATGGGGAAATTTACATCAATAGTCTAATGTTCGAATGAAATGTCTAGTGCAAGGCATACCCTTTGAAATGGTAGATGCCTGTTCAACCTTTTTAGTGTGCGAGTTCTTGTGCCATTTGGTGGGAACCATCTGTGTGGATCCTATCTGTATACAATATATCAGATAGGGTCCATTTACCAGCTGGTCTGTAGGTGGTCCCTATCAGTCAGTCAATGCCTATCTGGCGAAAATTCACGATAGGGTCATATTTTACTTCACACAGGCTTTATGCTAGATTAGGGATTTGCATGGCCCATCAGCTGTGGCAAAACTAAATGTATATGATTATCAAGTATGCCAGGGTCATACAGATTTCATAACATGAGAAAGATTTGACAGGCATTCATAAAACTTCTTTAGGAGCCTCCTCCTTGCTGGAGGTACTATCCAATGTGTAAGAATACCGAATACAGCCATACATCACGCGGGAGAACCCAGCCAGGTTAGAGTGAAAAGAGGGAATGGGGAGGGTTTAAATGGAAGTAGGTGTTCAAGACCACTGTCAGCCTTTGCCTACAGTATCTGATCTTACACCCCTACTACCACACAATGGTGTGGTCCACCCCCTTCCCTGCCACCAAGGCACCTGTCTGTGTGGGTGGTGCTTGGTGAGTAAGTGAGTGGGCTGTGGTTGTAATACAGTGCACTTGACAATTATCTAGACGCAGCTCCCGCCCATACAAGGCTCTATCTATACACCACAGGGCGTCTCCCTACCATCCTCTAGTACATACAGGCTTTTAACAACTCATAATGACCTACACAATCATGTAGCCTACTGTTTTTCATGATGCATGAATGCAACATTTTAATGCATCATAATCATTAACCATGACAAATACAATTCACCTCAGCTACGCTGAGCTTAACTCAAAATATTTCCTTGACCCATCCAATACAAGCCTCCTTGTATGGACAAAAAACCTATAACTCCAGTAGTCTATATAGTTCGGGGTTTGGCATTCTGCTACATTATTAGAAGTGAGGGATACAATCATGGTTCTAAGCGCTTTCTGACTTCTATTAGAAGTAAGGGATACAATCATGGTTCTGAGCCTTTTCTGACTTCTATTAGAAGTGAGGGATACAATCATGGTTCTAAGCCCTTTCTGACTTCTATTAGAAGTAAGGGATACAATCATGGTTCTGAGCCTTTTCTGACTTCTATTAGAAGTGAGGGATACAATCATGGTTCTAAGCCCTTGTTGACTTCTATTAGAAGTAAGGGATACAATCATGGTTCCTACCCCTTTCTGACTTCTATTAGAAGTGAGGGATACAATCATGGTTCTAAGCCCTTGTTGACTTCTATTAGAAGTAAGGGATACAATCATGGTTCCTACCCCTTTCTGACTTCTATTAGAAGTGAGGGATACAATCATGGTTCTGAGCCCTTTCTGACTTCTATTAGAAGTAAGGGACACAATCATGGTTCTAAGCCCTTTCTGACTTCCATTAGAAGTGAGGGATACAATCATGGTTCTGAGCCCTTTCTGACTTCTATTAGAAGTGAGGGATACAATCATGGTTCTAAGCCCTTTCTGACTTCTATTAGAAGTAAGGGATACAATCATGGTTCTAAGCCCTTTCTGACTTCTATTAGAAGTGAGGGATACAATCATGGTTCTAAGCCCTTTCTGACTTCTATTAGAAGTGAGGGATACAATCATGGTTCTAAGCCCTTTCTGACTTCTATTAGAAGTGAGGGATACAATCATGGTTCTAAGCCCTTTCTGACTTCTATTAGAAGTGAGGTATACAATCATGGTTCTAACCCGTTTCACACTTCTATTAGAAGTGAGGGATACAATCATGGTTCTAACCCGTTTCAGACTTTTATTAGAAGTAAGGGGATAAACTCAAAGTCTGGTTGCGGCTTATACGAGGGCTTATACGAGGGATGCGGCTTATACAAGAGAACTTACGGTTTATCCCTTACTTCTAATAGAACTCGAAAAGGTGTTAGAACCATGATTTTATCCCTCACTTCTAATAGAACTCGAAAAGGTGTTAGAACCAGGATTTTATCCCTCACTTCTAATAGAACTCGAAAAGGTGTTAGAACCATGATTTTATCCCTCACTTCTAATAGAACTCGAAAAGGTGTTAGAACCATGATTTTATCCCTCACTTCTAATAGAACTCGGAAAGAGGTTGGAACCATGATTTTATCCCTCACTTCTAATAGAACTCGGAAAAGGGTTAGAATCATGATTGTATCCCTCACTTCTCATAGAACTCAGAACGGGGTTAGAACCATGATTGCATCCCGTACAAGGCAGCTTATGCATGAACCTATAGAGATTCAGTAAAGAGGGGGTTTGCCTTATAGGTGGGGTGGAATTACATTAGGTATGTACATGGAAGTTAAGTACCAAACTCAAGTTGAAGTCTACTGTACAGCCTCATGAAGGTATATAATTAAAATATTCACATTAGAGTTGATATTCCAATAAACACAGTGTTACTGTACCATCTTCCGATCTACAAGGAGGCCAAATACTACCTTTTGGATGCTAGAATTTTTCAATGTGAGATGATGTTATGATCCAGCTAGGCTAAAAAAAGGCATATTTCCATCTTTCTGCTGCGATTTCTGGTTGCATCTTATACACAGTCGCCATATAGATCCTGTGCGGTCCACTATAGTACCTCTCTAAGCTAACAATACAAGTTAAGGGTCTAGAACCATGATTGTATCCCTCACTTCTAATAGAACTTGGAAAGGGCTTAGAACCATGATTTTATCC
This sequence comes from Acholoe squamosa, assembly GCA_949317995.1. Lineage (NCBI taxonomy): Eukaryota > Metazoa > Annelida > Polychaeta > Phyllodocida > Polynoidae > Acholoe > Acholoe squamosa. The sequence continues at coordinate 17,790,551 of OX439041.1, forward strand.
CTCACCTTTCATAGAACTTGGAAAGGGCTTAGAACCATGATTGTATCCATCACTACTAATGTGGGATGATGTTATGATCCAGCTAGGCATAAAAAAGGCATATTTCCATCTTACTGCTGCGATTTCTGGTTGCATCTTATACACAGTCGCCATATAGATCCTGTGCGGTCCACTATAGTACCTTCCCCCTGTGGAGTGGGGACCTTCATATGAGGGCATGAAGGAGCAGAATAACTTCATTGGGAGTCCACAAGGAGAAATCTCCTTTCATACTAAGAGTGGGCATACCAGATTCGTAAAAGGTGACAAAGTTGGGATTTCTTCTCTCTTGGGGTGAGCATGTGGGCAGCTGGTGTCCATATGCGCGGGCCCGGGCTTACATGCTTGTCTTTTGACATGGGATTCCCTCTCCGTGAACCACGTCTGAGTGATCAAAGGCCGTGGTTTGTCAAGAACACTTGCTATCCTTCGAAAAGAGTAGGGGAATGAAGCCCCGGTAGCGGTTTTCCCCCTCAACCCTCCTCATAGATTCGGTCATTCATCTCATAGATTCGGTCATACATAGATTCTGTCACTGCTGTGTCGGGCAAGCAGCATTTAAATACCTGTCCAAAAAGAAAAGAGAGGACTTAATGTCTGAGAAACCTTGAATGTCTGAGTTCCTCGATGGCCCCCGGATGTAAAACTAAACAGACTATAGTACCTCTCTAAGCTAACACAATACAAGTTAAATAAATGTATTCAATACTACTTCCAGCAACTAACTTAGCATACCCATATAGGTATCATAGTGACATGAAAAATTGCCTTAGTTTTTACATGATGACCCCTATATGTGATATTGTTAGTACTAGAGGTTGTAGGTACATAGGTGGGGGGAGGGCAATTAGTGTGTCGGTGTTAGGCACTGTTGGAGTCAGTATAGGTGATATCATTAGTACTAGAGGCTGTAGCTATGCCAGGTAAGCAGAAGACAATCAGGGTGTCCGTATGAGGCACTGCTGGAGTGACTATAACTATAAATGATATTATTAGTACTAGAGGTTGTAGGTACATAGGTGGGGGCAGGGCAATTAGTGTGTTTGTGTTAGGCACTGTTGCAGTCAGTATAGGTGATATCATTACTACTAGAGGCTTTAGGTACGTCAGGTAGGGAGAGAGCAATTAGGGTGTCCCTATATAAGCGTGTCTTATACTAGGTGCTTATTATTGATAGGACTATAACTAGGGTTAAAGTACTAAACTAATGCTATGAGCAAACTATAAATAAGGAAGTGGTCTAAATGTCTAGCATGGACTAACAGATGCAAATGAATTGGATCCAATTCAATAATAGAAGCTTTGGAATGGAAAGCCCTGTGGGGCAAACTTCTATTCTTTTCCCTATAAGTATCAATTTTAAAGCATAGCCCTGCAGGGCAAGATTCTATTTTGTTCCATATTACTAGCCCTGCGGGGCAAGCTTCTTTCCTATACTTTATATATAGTGTAGAATTCTATTCTGCATATTTGGAATAGAATAGAAGCAGCGCCATAGAAGCTTATAAATATGGCAGGAATACTGTTCCATGTTTCATATACAACAGTGACTCTTCTGGTAAATATGGAACATTGTTATTCAGTCATATCAGTAGCCCTGCAGGGCGACCTTCTACTCTATACCATATATACATTTGTATTGCATAGAATTATATTCCATATATTAGGTATAGCATAGACTGTTGTACAGTAGAAATACTACCCCAGTCCTTATAATACACCCATAGTAGCTGCCACAGAAAACATGCTTTCAAAAGCAAATCATTTCAGTTGCACTTGGGCATTCCATTTTTACATTCTATAGACCGCAACACCAAGATCTAACAACATTTAGAGCCCTTGGAGTCCGGTGCGTGAGATATGCCCGAATACATTAGGGCTCTGTGCTCAAACCCTTTCCTTTATGCTTTTCACTCCTTGAGAGATGTTGATAATGGAGTATTGAATGTGTCCAGGACTGTCCTGAAACCCTTTTTTCAATTGCAAACATGTATATATTATTATACTGCAGGTACAGATGACTCTGGCCTGTTCCTGTGCTCTGCGCCCCACATACTGGAGGAGGGTGAGGAGGAGTTACAGGAGGAGGCGGCCAAACACCAGGCACCCGCCCATCAGCAGCAGCGCTCCACTGTCCGCATCATCTCCGGTATCAGCCTCTACCCTGACGTCATTGGTATGTGAATAATCACTTTTATCATGGATATTAAGTAAGACAAGGCACCCTTTGTAATTTTGCATTTACAAATTAGATATCCACACAAAACCAGACAAATTGATATAAGCTTATAGTATTTTTATTGGGGTAATTTGACATCGAGAGAGGGGCGGAAGAATGGACAAATAATGCATATATGTTAAATATACTTCATGAGGCAAGTTTTGCATTTAGATAGTAAACAGGTTATTTGTTCTTAAGTTATGACATGTATTTTACTTATTTCAAGAGGATCACAATGCCACATTTGTGTTTTCTCCCCATTTTTTATTTTTTGAATGAGGTGATGATGATAATGATAAAAAGAATTATACTCCTGAAGGGCGTGTGATGTCTCAGGTGTACACTAGTAAGGTACTTCCTGGCATGTTGCTCATGTACCATTATGGTATACGTGCACGGAATCCTTTAGCGGATGTCATACCTATGTGGTTAGGACCGGCCCTTGGCTAGTTTGTAGGGGGGGCTGAGGGCTTAAGATCAGAGAGAGTTGCACTTGACATTGGAGATTGGTGTGGTAACTGACCCATGATGAATGGCACCAGAATATTTTATGACTGGGGAAGGTACTTAGTACCAAGTCTGTAACATGATATCTCCATTACCGTAAAGTCTTGAATGTAAGCTCCACATCGACCTTTGAGAAAACAAGACTGTAAGCCTTACAGTCTTTAATGGATAAGCCATGATTCCAGATGTTTGATTTAATAAACTGCAGTCAGTTCACAGAGGTGTCTGTTATGATGGTTGGATGTCCTCATGGGCCTCACACTTCATGGGGGTGTACTTATTTTTTGTGTCCTTATGGGTCAGACAGTTCACAGATATGTAAATTATGATGTTCCATGTCCATAGGGGCTTAACATTCGTTGATGTTCTTAGGGGCTAGACAGTTCACTGAGGTGTACTCTTACATTTTCTATGTCCTTAAGGGCTGGACAGTTCACAGAGGTGTACATTATGATTTTTCATGTCTTTAGGGGCCGGACAGTTCACAGAGGTGTACATTATGATTTTTCATGTCTTTAGGGGCCGGACAGTTCACAGAAGTGTACAAAGGTTTCTGGAACAAAGACAGTAAGAACATTCAGGCTGTGGCTGTCAAACAACTCAAACACAGCGTGGAGACAACGACCACATACCAGGTATGTCTCAGCGCTTACTGTGAATTTGTAACCGCGATGCACCAATGTCGTGCCCACAAGTCTTATTCTGGCACAACATTGTTGCATTATTCCAGCTCGAAAAAAAGGGTTAGGCTTTGACTAAATCCACAAAGAGAGAGTGCGGTTTATATGCAAATCCAGGAGGTTTAATGGCATTTCACTATCTGCATGCCCTGATTCTACAAGAAACATCTTAGACCAATTAAATCAATACGAAAAGGTAACACATCAATACATCTTAAATTTCCACAGCCATTAATGGTAAGTTTAGTGTTTCTCTATTATCTCTATTAAAGATATGTGCTTTGCAGCCATTTAGCATAAATGTAATAAGAAAGGACTGTACATAAATCTCCATTTTAAAGTGTCACTCCTTTAGACCCCGGAAAACTGATACATCGTCGCCTTAGTGCAAGAAGGTTGTAACTGCATTTGCATTTTTCAAGTTTTGCAGGAGAGGCAAAAGAAGCGGTCCACTTACTATAGCACAAAGTGGATACAGCTATATTACTCTGGGTCCTGTAAGGCCATATATCAGAGACAGAGCTTCAATACTCTGATAGAAGCTATATAAAGTCCAATAGATGTTAAATTATAAGAAAACTCATTTTTGCCAAAATGTCAGTTACAAACTTCTTGCACTAAGGCGAAGACATAAAGACTAATTTGTTCCAGAAATTGAAATTCACTGTAAATTTCCAGAGATAAGAATAGCGCAGACATGAATTAAGTCATTTATTTGCATCATAAATTTAGATTAGAATTAGTGAAATAAAAAAATGTCGATAAAAATAACATCCACATGTTGACGTCATTCACCTGGTAAAGTTAGCTCAAAGAAAGAATTAATGAACAAACATATAATGGCTGTTCTCTAGGCTTCACAACAAGCAGAGTATCATAAGGTCATATCATTTAACACTTGTGAACTCTCAGTTAAGATTACCATGCTCAGTTAACAGCATAGTTTCACCTACATCAGTACCATTTCTTACCATAGAACCATACCTTTGATATTGCTGGAAAGCTTACTTTAGCAGCCACTGCTTTGGTCTACTCAACATAAGCACAATGTCTATCTGCTCTGTTCAGCACATAGAGAATGGTGTATTCTGAGAAATGTTAATGTAAAGGGCATGTTTTCCTTTGTAAGTTTAATCTTAAGTAATGACAATGGCCTTCAAAAGGACCCCTGCGAGCATATCAGAGCTGTTGCCAAGGGTTAGATGAATGTTAGTATATTAATGGGCTTTGGATTCGTATCAAAATCATTTTACAAAAGCTCTTTCCCTGTTTGGCTCTTGTGTAGAGTACAATGTATGAATTTTAGGCCGGGGGCTGATAGGGCCCACCATGCACCCCCCCCCCAAACAACCCAACGGGCCAGGTATTTTTTTCAATCCTTAGGGTCCCCTGAACAAGATTCAAGATGTTAACATTGATTATCTTGGGATGCACTACCGGTTTTTGCTCATTATCCATGTGCGGGTTCAGACCACTTTTGGGTCAATTTTGCTACCATGTTATTCAAGGGGTATGCTCAATCCCTAAGCTCTTAGACTATCTTACCTTGTCTGGATCCTGAAGCTATTGGTCTTGTTGGAAAGAAGACATAATAAGCTTTTCATTAAGCCCTAATACATGTTTTTAAGTTCAGATTTGAGTCTACCAGACGGTCGGGAAGACGGAAGATTGAAATCCCAAAGTTCCTTTTTTTAACTGAAAATTTTGAATGCACTCCAGATACATGTATAAAACTTGCTCTTATCCCCATCTAACCACAATATTTAATATGATTTATGTAGGCCACACAACCTAGCATTTAATACCTGAACTTAAAAACATGTATTAGGGCTTAATGAAAAGCTTATTATGTCTTCTTTCTAACAAGACCAATAACTTCAGGATCCAGACATGGTAAGATAGTCTGAGAGCTTAGGGATTGAGCATACCCCTTGAATAACATAATAGCAAAATTGACCCAAAAGTGATCTGAACCCGCACATGGATAATGAGCAAAACCCGGTAGTGCATCCCAAGATAGTCAATGTTAACATCTTGAATTTTGTTCAGGGGACCCTAAGGATCGAAAAAATACCTGCCGCGTTGGGATGTGCGGGGGGTGCATGGTGGGCCCTATCAGCCCCCGGCCTATTTGCCCGTCACAAATTTCTCACTACACCTAAACTAACCAAGGGGACTACCCATCAAGTACAATGGGGACCTTTAAGGGTTAAAGAAGCATTCACAAAATGAAGATTTGAGGCTTTTTGGTGAAACCACTATATATTCCTTACAGGCGTTAATGGAGACAGTTCATGTCATGTCGTTCTGGAGTAACAACACGGTAGTCAGCGTGCTTGACATTTGTCTACACCCATTCCAGGTATGTATGTTGTCATCCTATTACCATCCCAATTTTCAGCATTATAAACCAATGCCACTTACTCACCGGCTTTGTATTCATGTACCATGCCCATTACTCAGGAGTGCACCAGACCTGTAGCATCAGCATAATGCGACAATGATAAAATGAGATGTAGTTCAACAAATTTCATCAGGGCTGCATTTATGCATCATTGCAATCAAAGTGCACCCCTCATAATATAGCTTAGATTCACCGAGAACCTCTACTTCTTAAAGTGTTATTGTTACATGTACCATTTGATATATATTTCAGATGTTGATGGAGCTGGGTGAGTTGGGGAACCTGGAGGCGTACCTTCAGAACCCACACCAGACGGTATCCATCCAGCACCTGGTGACTGCCGTGGAACAAACTAGTCAGGCTCTCAGATACCTGGTAAGTAAAGATCATACCAGTCAGGCTCTCAGATACCTAGTAAGTGTAAGAACAAACCATTCAGGCTCTCGGATACCTGGTAAGTGTAAGAACAGACCAGTCAGGCTCTCAGATACCTGGTAAGTGTAAGAACAGACCAGTCAGGCTCTCAGATACCTGGTAAGTGTAAGAACAGACCAGTCAGGCTCTCAGATACCTGGTAAGTGTAAGAACAGACCAGTCAGGCTCTCAGATACCTGGTAAGTGTAAGAACAGACCAGTCAGGCTCTCAGATACCTGGTAAGTAAAGATCATACCAGTCAGGCTCTCAGATACCTGGTAAGTGTAAGAACAGACCAGTCAGGCTCTCAGATACCTGGTAAGTGTAAGAACAGACCAGTCAGGCTCTCAGATACCTGGTAAGTGTAAGAACAAACCATTCAGGCTCTCAGATACCTGGTAAGTGTAAGAACAGACCAGTCAGGCTCTCAGATACCTGGTAAGTGTAAGAACAGACCAGTCAGGCTCTCAGATACCTGGTAAGTGTAAGAACAGACCAGTCAGGCTCTCAGATACCTGGTAAGTGTAAGACCAGACCAGTGAGGCTCTCAGATACCTAGTAAGTATATAAGAACAGACCAGTCAGGCTCTCAGATACCTGGTAAGTGTAAGAACAAACCAGTCAGGCTCTGAGATACCTGGTAAGTGTAAGACCAGACCAGTCAGGCTCTTAGATACCTGGTAAGTATATAAGAACAGACCAGTCAGGCTCTCAGATACCTGGTAAGTGTAAGAACAGACCAGTCAGGCTCTCAGATACCTGGTAAGTGTAAGAACAGACCAGTCAGGCTCTCAGATACCTGGTAAGTGTAAGAACAGACCAGTCAGGCTCTCAGATACCTGGTAAGTGTAAGAACAGACCAGTCAGGCTCTCAGATACCTGGTAAGTGTAAGAACAAACCAGTCAGGCTCTCAGATACCTGGTAAGTGTAAGACCAGACCAGTCAGGCTCTTAGATACCTGGTAAGTATATAAGAACAGACCAGTCAGGCTCTCAGATACCTGGTAAGTGTAAGAACAGACCAGTCAGGCTCTCAGATACCTGGTAAGTGTAAGAACAGACCAGTCAGGCTCTCAGATACCTGGTAAGTGTAAGAACAGACCAGTCAGGCTCTCAGATACCTGGTAAGTGTAAGAACAGACCAGTCAGGCTCTCAGATACCTGGTAAGTGTAAGAACAGACCAGTCAGGCTCTCAGATACCTGGTAAGTGTAAGAACAGACCAGTCAGGCTCTCAGATACCTGGTAAGTAAAGATCATACCAGTCAGGCTCTCAGATACCTGGTAAGTGTAAGAACAGACCAGTCAGGCTCTCAGATACCTGGTAAGTGTAAGAACAGACCAGTCAGGCTCTCAGATACCTGGTAAGTGTAAGAACAAACCATTCAGGCTCTCAGATACCTGGTAAGTGTAAGAACAGACCAGTCAGGCTCTCAGATACCTGGTAAGTGTAAGAACAGACCAGTCAGGCTCTCAGATACCTGGTAAGTGTAAGAACAGACCAGTCAGGCTCTCAGATACCTGGTAAGTGTAAGACCAGACCAGTGAGGCTCTCAGATACCTAGTAAGTATATAAGAACAGACCAGTCAGGCTCTCAGATACCTGGTAAGTGTAAGAACAAACCAGTCAGGCTCTGAGATACCTGGTAAGTGTAAGACCAGACCAGTCAGGCTCTTAGATACCTGGTAAGTATATAAGAACAGACCAGTCAGGCTCTCAGATACCTGGTAAGTGTAAGAACAGACCAGCCAGGCTCTCAGATACCTGGCGAATGTGAGGAAATTTTCCGTGGTAAAATACAAGACCCCTTATCTGTGATCAAAAATGTCTGTCAAATAATCTACTAAATTGAGAAGCCCTGTTACAGCAGGTTACTATGATAGGCCTGTTTGCAGTACTTTGATTAGGTTCCCCTGCTGCCCCACTATTTACAGCAGGACGAGTGTCGGGGAGCGAGCAGGCAGGTTCATGGTAACATCCGGGCCCGTAACATCCTGGTGTTTGACCACACGACAGATAACCTCAAGGTGAAACTGGGTGACCCAGGCATGGTGCGCCTCTACGCCTCTGAGGACATCTACCACCCCTACAGTCTGGAGAGGTAGGCTGATTCACTACTACTGATACACAGAGATATTTGTTCTAGGATGAATTCCCTTCTGTTTCAAATATAAAAAAAAATCTGAAGATGGATAATTATAAGAAATATCTATTGAAATACTTCATTTGAATTTTTCATGTTTGAGATTTATATAGCCTTGATAGATCCTTACTGTATTAATCCTGGAGCTTTGACATTCTACGTGTGTGTAGACCTGGTGAAGTCTTTAAAAGCTATCTCATTTTAAACTTCAGAACTTCTGTCATCTGGTGTGTTCTGGGTCTATGTACTCACATACTAGTTTAATATATACCCCTGTCATAGACTAGAAGTGTTCCCACACTAGATATGAACCTATCTAATACATAGATATTTAAAGCAAATTCATCTCCCTCTCCACTTTTCTTTGAGAATGGATTCTTGCATTTATCTTAAAATCCAATGTACATTTTACAGGTTACCATGGATAGCGCCAGAGTTGTATGCAGACCTTCGTGCCATGACGACCCATTCGGACCGCTACGCATTTGGTGTTCTGCTGTGGGAGATGTTCAGTTTAGGAGACCGCCCATGTCTACACATTAAACCTGAAGTGGTCAGTAACTTATCATCTATTGTAAAATTGTTTTTTACGTCCGCTTGTAGAATCATTATTCTGTCTGCAAAACCCAAACCTGGAGGTATCATGCTTCCCCTAAAGGGCTACTGCCTTAACATGATTATCGTGGATTATCAGGACCAATTTTTACAATATAATGCTTTTTCTTAAATTTTTGTGGTTCAGATTAAGACGTTGGCGATTAGCGGGAAGTGCCTTGACATACCTAAGAAGTGTCCTACAGAGATCTACAAGTTGATGTCTCGGTGCTGGAACGTAAACCCGCCCGACCGGATCAGTGCCAAAGAGATTGTACGCGACATACGTAGCATCAGTCAGGGTATGCATGTGGTCTTTTTTTAAAATTTAACTGTATTTTATTAATTTAATTGTTCTTCAAAGATAACAGTTTGATCCACTTGACCAGGGTTTCTATCAAGACCAAGGAGTGTAGTTGATATAGAGAACACTGTTCAAGTTGTTTAAACATTTTGCAATTTGAATCCAAGCTGTCAGAATTCCATATCTGTCTTTGATCTTATAACCGGTAATAGAGAAGCCCTGTTGAATATCATACCATAGTAGTGAAGCTGAATTTCAAAATGGGCCTAGAAATCACTTAAGGGGGTGCAAAATGTTAGAGACTGGCAACCATGCCAGAATTTGAGTTTGATCTCTACTGATTCAATTTAGGATGGATGCCACGTTCAAAAATCATATATTATCAGTGTGTTTTAGAAGAACCAGCAAAATCAAAAATGGTATCTCCATTAGGTGTGGGTCTAGAATCCTATAGACTCCTATCTCTACACAATTATGGTAGGCCTGTCTTCATTACCAAGTGATGGTATTGTTGTATCGTTTGTTCAGGAATGGACCGTATGGTTTCCCGGTCTGCAGCACAGAGTCATTACACACTGGATAACGTCGGGGACCTCCCTGAACACGTGCCTGCCTTACAGCATCAAGAAACCACCAAAAATGGTAAAGCAATCAGGTTTATACAGAACAGATAATACACTAATGATAAAGAAATAGTCAAAGTGCCGTTGTAGAGTGTTATTGTTTCGAGGCGGTTTGGGGTGTATCCCATAGACGAATTTTGGCGGCTTATATGCACGGTTTTGACATAAAACACTTTTTTTTTGAAAAGTGAAATTTTTGGTGTATGTTATAAATATGATTTAAAGAAAATATTTATTCATCAAATATTGTCTCCCTCTGACTACAAGGTGAGCACAATGACGTGTCACTGAGTGATGAGCAGACCGCGTCGGACACAGTGGCCGGGAACACGGTGATGGGTGTCGGGGTGGGTGGCCGCTCCGTCCTCCACTCCATGAGTGGCTCATCCACAGCCAACAGTACCACCCCGCTACTCGGCCCTGACTGGAGCGGTACTAACTCACTACAGCTGAACAATGATGTGACCAAACCTGGCATAGAGGTAAGCTCTTAGTTACCATGATGTATATGTAGCCAATCTATCAGCCCTCACCGTTGGAATCTAATCTCTCTATCAGCCCTCACTGTTTGAATCCAATCTCTATATCAGTCCTCACTGCTGGAATCTAATCTCTCTATCAGTCCTCACTGTTTGAATCCAATCTCTCTATCAGCCCTCACTGTTTGAATCCAATCTCTATATCAGCCCTCACTGCTGGAATCTAATCTCTCTTTCAGTCCTCCGTGTTTGAATCCAATCTCTCTATCAGCCCTTACTGATTGAATCCAATCTCTCTATCAGCCCTCACTGTTGGAATCCAATCTCTATCAGCCCTCACTGTTGGAATCCAATCTCTATATCAGCCCTCACTGTTTGAATCCAATCTCTATGACAGCCCTCACTGTTTGAATCTAATCTCTATCAGTCCTTACTGTTGGAATCTAATCTCTCAGTCCTCACTGTTGGAATCCAATCTCTTTATCAGTCCTCACTGTTGGAATCCAATCTCTACAAGTCCTTACTGTTGGAATCCAATTTCTATCAGTCCTCACTGTTGGAATCCAATCTCTCTATCAGTCCTCACTGTTGGAATCCAATCTCTATCAGTCCTCACTGTTGGAATCCAATCTCTCTATCAGTCCTCACTGTTGGAATCCAATCTCTATCAGTCCTCACTGTTGGAATCCAATCTCTCTATCAGCCCTCACTGTTGGAATGCAATCTCTACCAGTCCTTACTGTTGGAATCCAATCTCTATCAGTCCTCACTGTTGGAACCCAATCTCTCTATCAGTCCTCACTGTTGGAATCCAATCTCTATCAGTCCTCCCTGTTGGAATCCAATCTCTCTATCAGTCCTCACTGTTGGAATCCAATCTCTCTATCAGCCCTCACTGTTGGAATCCAATCTCTCTATCAGCCCTCACTGTTGGAATCCAATCTCTATCAGTCCTCCCTGTTGGAATCCAATCTCTCTATCAGTCCTCACTGTTGGAATCCAATCTCTCTATCAGCCCTCACTGTTGGAATCCAATCTCTATCAGCCCTCACTGTTGGAATCCAATCTCTCTATCAGTCCCTCACTGTTGGAATCCAATCTCTCTCTCTCAGCCCTCACTGTTGGAATCCAATCTCTCTATCAGTCCTCACTGTTGGAATCCAATCTCTCTATCAGTCCTCACTGTTGGAATCCAATCTCTCTATCAGCCCTCACTGTTGGAATCCAATCTCTCTATCAGTCCGCACTGTTGGAATCCAATCTCTATCAGTCCTCACTGTTGGAATCCAATCTCTCTATCAGTCCTCACTGTTGGAATCCAATCTCTATCAGTCCTCACTGTTGGAATCCAATCTCTCTATTAGCCCTCACTGTTGGAATGCAATCTCTCTATCAGTACTCACTGTTGGAACCCAATCTCTCTATCAGTCCTCACTGTTGGAATCCAATCTCTATCAGTCCTCCCTGTTGGAATCTAATCTCTCTATCAGTCCTCACTGTTGGAATCCAATCTCTCTATCAGCCCTCACTGTTGGAATCCAATCTCTCTATCAGTCCTCACTGTTGGAATCCAATCTCTCTATCAGTCCTCACTGTTGGAATCCAATCTCTCTATCAGTCCTCACTGTTGGAATCCAATCTCTCTATCAGTCCTCACTGTTGGAATCCAATCTCTATCAGTCCTCACTGTTGGAATCCAATCTCTCTATCAGTCCTCACTGTTGGAATCCAATCTCTCTATCAGTCCTCACTGTTGGAATCCAATCTCTCTATCAGCCCTCACTGTTGGAATCCAATCTCTCTATCAGCCCTCACTGCGGGAATCCAATCTCAATATCAGCCCTCACTGCTGGAATCCAATCTCTCTATCAGTCCTCACTGTTGGAATCCAATCTCTCTATCAGTCCTCACTATTGGAATCCAATCTCTATCAGTCCTCACCGTTGGAATCCAATCTCTATCAGTCCTCACTGCGGGAATCCAATCTCTATCAGTCCTCACTGTTGGAATCCAATCTCTATCAGTCCTTACTGTTGGAATCTAATCTCTCTATCAGTCCTCACTGTTGGAATCCAATCTCTCTATCAGCCCTCACTGTTGGAAACCAATCTCTCTATCAGTCCTCACTGTTGGAATCTAATCTCTCTATCAGTCCTCACTGTTGGAATCCAATCTCTCTCTCAGCCCTCACTGTTGGAATCCAATCTCTCTATCAGTCCTCACTGTTGGAATCTAATCTCTCTATCAGTCCTCACTGTTGGAATCCAATATCTCTATCAGTCCTCACTGTTGGAAACCAATCTCTCTATCAGTCCTCACTGTTGGAATCTAATCTCTCTATCAGTCCTCACTGTTGGAATCCAATCTCTCTCTCTTTCAGCCCTCACTGTTGGAATCCAATCTCTCTATCAGTCCTCACTGTTGGAATCCAATCTCTCTATCAGTCCTCACTGTTGGAATCCAATCTCTCTATCAGTCCTCACTGTTGGAATCTAATCTCTCTATCAGCCCTCACTGTTGGAATCTAATCTCTCTATCAGTCCTCACTGTTGGAATCCAATCTCGCTATCAGCCCTCACTGTTGGAATCCAATCTCTCTATCAGCCCTCACTTTTCGAATCAATGACCCTTTGGTATCAGAACCCCCTGGATTTATAACAGCAAGGCCCTGAGTTCCGTGTAGAAAAACATTGTCAGAGATTCAATATGGATTTTTTTCCCCTTTGAAAAGAAGAGAGCCGATTTTATGTCAAATTGAGAAAGGCATATGATAAGTACTGATATGGTTTCGAGAAGCCTGAACGGCTTGGATATATATTAATTTTTAATATTTCAACAACAACAAAAATATAAATAGACGGCCCTTTATCATTTTATGTGTGTAACAATCAGATGTCAAATGCTAGGCATTTAAAACAGGTCTGATAACTTGAATTCAAACTCTTTTTTTTTCACGCTTCCAGAACCGACCTCTACCAGAGCAACCAGGAGTTGAGTACATTCTAAGGAGAGAACTTTTGAAGGTGGATGAAAAAAAAACACTCGGAAAGGTATAAAAAGTAGTTAATATATATTTGTAAGGCTAGAACTATGGCGTTATACCATCACCTCATATTCTAAGCATATAACTTATAGCAGATCTACCGGTATATCATATTCAGTCTTAGGTAGGGTAAGAGAACGGGGTTGTTTGTTGTACAGGGGCCAGAGGGCTCCTAATTTCTCGTGGGTGTTTGCACATTGAAAACTCACTGCTCAAAACAAAAAAAAACGTCATATAGATTATTTTTTAGCCATCTAGGGGCACCTTACATGCTTCGCACTGCTGTAACCAGTAATTTTCTAATATATAAATCAATTATTATTGGCAGAGGCAAACATTGAGCATTATATTAGACTATGTAAATATCCTTACAATCTTGTTCCATACTCGACATTTCTATCCAGCAGTAGTTTACAGGATATGTTCCTCTAATATCCCAAAACCATCCCCCACCTATTCCAGGGTTACTACGGCACGGTCCATGTCGGTTTATATAAGAAGCAGCAGGTTGCCGTCAAATCGCTGAACCGCATGGCCTCACACATGGAAGCCGAGTTTGTCAATGAGTTCAACATGATGACAAAACTAAAACACCCCAACATTGTCATCATCATCGGGCAATGTCCAAGTAGAGGACAGGGTAAGTTCCTTAAACCCTGCTTACAAGCCATGGCTAATATTATTTCAGGCCTCTGGTATGTCTTATACATTTCTAGCATCTCTAGGAACTCAGGGTGCGGCTTATCTCTGGGGGTTTGCTTACATAGGCTATAGGAACAATAATAATATTCCAGGCCTCTGGTGCGGCTTATAACCCTGAACTCAGGGTGTTACTTATACGCCGGTGCCCCAAGGTCAGGCTGCCCCAAAATCCGGGTGCATCCTATATGCTAGGTTCTACGGTAATATTGTGTGGTTAGTTTCTTTGTGATTTGCTTATACTTATCTACCTCAACACCATGGCTTTTACCCAATCCAAGCACGAGTCTGCCTTAAGGGATTGCCACAAAGTCAGGGTGCATCTTATATATGCAAGGTTAACGGAAAAATCAAGTCGCCCCTGATAAAGGGGTTTCAACCCAGGAATCGCATTCTTGAGAATCATATTGTTTGAAACTGGCTTATCTATCTACTTTTCAAAATGCCAATGGGAAGTCAGCCTAGAAAGGCAGGTATATGTATGGGAAATTTCACAGCTGTTTCTCAGACTTTGACCAGGGATTTTACTTGTCAGTTAAATCTATTGTCTTTTAAATGTCAGATAAAAAGTTATTTTGAGAAAAAGTCTGTTAAAAGTTAAGAGAGATTTCTTGACTGATTTAAAGGATAGAAATAATTATCAATAGGAGGTGAGAATATTTGGCCCAGGTGCGCAGAAATACTTTTACTCCCTCACTTGGGAGTAGATAGCCTTTTTTTTGTGAGCCCCGCTAATTAACAGATTTTCTTCAGTTAAAGTCTAAAAATGTGTGGTAAAAGTTGGTTTAATGTCAGGTAAAACTGTCGCCAATGAACAGCGGTAACCCTAATTGAGCGTCTTGTTGGCTGCAGGCATACCAATGCTGCTAGTGATGGAGTACATTGAGAACGGGTGTCTGCGCAACTACCTCAAGGAACATGAGAAACAACTAGACCCCGTCACCCTGCTCAAGTTCTCTCAACAAGTAGCCGACGTAAGTCAAATTACCAGAGTTAGACAGCCTAGAATGTTATATACAAGTGTTTCATTTTCAATAATGACTTCCATCAAACCTCCCACATATTAAATCTGAGGATCCTTGAGAAAACTATACATTCGAACGCTGCTCGCACAGAATTCAATGGACTAGCCACATTGGTTCCCCCTTAAATAGAATTAACAAACTGACTGGTTGTGCAAATGCAAATTGATGCCCTCTTTAGTAAAATTAATCAGGCTTCCCTAGCCCACTTAAAAGGGTCTATATCTCATCTTTCCTATCCCCTCGGATGTGTGTGGTGCACATATGCGCGGGCACCGATACATTCCTCTGTGAAATTGTGTAATGTCGTTCTCGCCATGAATATGACCTTAGCTGTCAAAATGGCGTTAAACACCTATTACTCACTCACTAGTAAAATTAATAATCTGGCTGGTATTGCAAATGTAGATCTATAATGCTAATACGGAAAGGAATACTGCCAGTGAGAAAGACAATACATCAAAGAGGTATCCGTGATTATTTGCAGGGCATGTATTATCTGAGTAGTCAGAAGATTGTGCACCGGGACTTGGCCACGCGGAATGTGCTGGTTGGGAAGGACATCACAATGAAGATCAGCGACTTTGGATTGTCACGCCTCATCGACCCCAACAGGAACTACTATAAGTGTCAGCGGGGGAGCGCAGAGATGCCGCTAAAGTGGTGAGCAGTGCCATCTGCCTTTCTTCTTGTGATCATGTGAAAAATGGTTTTACTGACATAAGCTACACCCATTATACAATCCGTCCCCCCCCCACATAAAGTGTGTAACATACTTATGTAGAGGCTGGGGTGCAAAATAAAAAACTGTTTAATTTTTTGTGTTTTATGTTGTCATAATCGACTTTCATCCCTGTATCTTCATTCTCTATCTCTGATGATATAACCAAATTCCTTTTCTTTCATCATCAGGTGTGCCCCAGAATCACTCCTCTACCAGAAGTTCTCCACAAAGAGCGACGTATGGAGTTATGGTATCACAGTATGGGAGATCTTCAAGTTTGGTGCTGTGCCTTTCCTCATAGAGGACAAATACATCCACACGGCGCTGTACAAGGCGCAGCGCCTACCACAGCCATCAAACTGTCCCTCTGTGGTATACAAAGAGCTAATGATGCGGTGCTGGGAGTATTACATTGAGAACCGGCCCGCGTTTGAGGTTTTAACTGTAAATGCGAAGGAGCTGGTAAATCAGGCTGAGCTCTATTTGAAAGGCCCTGGTAATTCACCACTGCCCGCTGAGTGGGAAATGCCAGTGACAGTGGTTAACCATTAACTTCCACCTCCAATGGTACTGCCCACCTTCAACCAATGAGATCTGCTCAGTATTTAACCCTGTAAGGGATGCCTAATGCCTCATGTTTAATTTATCCTTTTTTGTCATGATGCACCAATTCAGAGCAAGCGAGTATGCTCACCAGCATTATGCTGATTATTCAGGAGTGTATCAACCCCAGAGAGTTGGCATGATGCATGAATGCAGCACTGCCAAATTACTCACCAGGTCTGTATTGAGGCAACCTGACTGCCATACTACTTAGCATGAGAACTACCGTAATCTCCCGCGTATAAGACGCAGTGCGCGTTTAAGACGCACCTAGAGTTTTGGAAAATTCTCAAAAAAATGAAAAATTGATAACTTTGGTTCTACTGAAGGATTTTTTAAAATTCAAAAACCTATGTATAGCTTGAACCCCCCGGACCCCCCTGGGCCCCCTTATATCTTATTATGACTAAGAGGGCATGTTACATATCAAAAGAAAGGTCTTGATGTCCCCCTTGTGGATCCAATGAGAACTAAAACCCCACGCGGCTTATACGCGGGAGATTACGGTAATGCATTATAGTCTAGAGCCAAATGTGGAAAAGAGGTTTAGTAAAGAGGTGCTAGGCATTTTTGGGTAGAAATGTTTTCAGAGTTGAATTAGGGTAATTTGAGCGTGCCGAATTCAAATCTGTCGTATGCCCACACCTAATCCTTTGGCATATGCCCCAAATCCAAGATGGCCATCACCGAGGCATATTTTCCCTTCAGATTCTAGGATTCTTGCTGCGAAATATGCCTTGGTGGCAGCCATCTTGGATTTAGGGCATATGCCAAAGGATTGTGTGTACCAGAATTGTGAGCTATTGTGCAAAGCTTATGCTACTTGCGTTTTAGGTATCCCTACCTGCGACGGCTTCGAAGAAAACATACCAATCATTTGGGCCAATAATACATTCAATGTAAGTGGCCACTCCTGATAAGTGCCCATCCCCTTTTGGGTTTTCTTTTTCTCTATATATAATTTCAGACTAGAAAAGATAAAATTCTCACAATTTTAGAGTCAACTACAGCCGTACCATAAAACACGGTCACTTATTGTGGAGGTTATGCCATTCACTTTGTAAAGTAGAGGATGAATTATGTCCTGTAAGAGGTCCAGAGGAAGGATGACTCTGCCTCATCTGAACTAATATTAAGTACTGTTTCTGTTAGATGTGTTTTTCAATGCTTGGGACTTAATTTTATGTCATGGCTGATACGACCGTCACTATAGATTAGTACTAGAACCGCCGTATTCAATGGGGGGCATTGAATACAATGTGTCTGTATTCAATGGGTGTCCGCCATCTTGGATTTTGAACAGATCTGAGCTGTTTTTCTTTATTTAAAGGCAAAATAACCCCCTAGGCCATGACATAAATGCAAATGTCCATTCCAGGGAATAAATTTGCATCGTATTCACCTCGGTGAGGCCTGTCCGCATTCAACTCTGCCTATAAGGCATCGTTGAATACGGACAGCCTCACCTCGGTGAATACGATGCAAATTTATTCCCTGGTCATGGACATTTGCTTATATATCCATCTCAGTTGTCATTGTCCTGTGTGCTGGTTTTGTTGTTTTTTTTCCCTGTAGCTATTAATTTTCAAATTTTGCACAATTTTTCTCAAACACTGCCCAAAGATATTTTCCTCACCACATTCCCTATGTATATTGTATGAACACAGGCCTCATGCATATTTTAGATATCAATCATGCAGCTGGCAGAAAAATTACAATAAGTGTTAACAGAACAAAGTAACAAGCATACCTAATTTCAGATGTATGTTCAAAATCCAAAACCAAATATCCTGTTACAACCGGGATACCTTGTGCACACATAGTTGCACATGTGTCACTTCTATTTTTACTGCAATCCCTGCTGCTTTTTAACTGCAATTTCTGTATCAAGTGATGTTTATCAGCTTATGTACAACCTCATGACATTATGAGATTCTTAAATGAAAATAATTTTGTACTGAAAGGTTCAGAGACTTAAACACTACCGTAAACTCCCGCGTATAAGACGCGTCCTCTACGCCAAACAAAATGCTAGGGAGTCTTATAGGATTTTTTCAAGTTAGGGGGGCGTCTTATATGAGGGGTAATTTTACTATAGAAATGTACTGAATTTACAAAATTGGTACCTTAGAGGTGCGTCTTATACGCGAAAATGCTTCTCCCAAGAAGGGGGTGCGTCCTATACGCGCAACGCGTCTTCTACGCGGGAGATTACGGTAATACTTTAAACTTAAATGGTTCAATGCTCATCTAGTTTAGCTGTTATGGGTGAAAAGTGCTTTGCGACACGCTACCTGTTTATGTCGTTACTTGAGTATGCACTTGTGTGAATTGGAAGTGATGAGTGGGTATTTAGCACAAAAACAATGATACCTGTATTTTGTCTGTTGCAGAGCCAAGGTTATTGTGTTAGATATAATGATGGTAATGGTTATGTAGGTTATTATCTTAGTGAATGCATATAGGTGAATATATGTAGAATGGATGTATAAATGAAGTAGGAAATGCCCGTGAATCCTTGTTTTATGACTCTGAAAGAGAGTGTTATGCTCAGAGGCATTGTTGAATAAGTTGGAGAATATGTATGTTGGGTGTTCTAACTGTTGATATTCACCCTAACATCTAAACTCTAATGATTGCACCTCATTCCATCTTATTTAGGAAATTAGTGCAGTTCATTTTAGACTGCAGTGGTTTAATTTTTCTCTTGATATTATTACATTGGCATTTTTGAGAATAGGCCTTATATAGGTCAGAAGAAGGTTGATTGCCTCAAGAAAAAGATATTGACACATACATAAATATTTCCTAAATTCTTATATCCAAATGGTGCTCTTAATATTTCCAACATATATCAATACACCTTTAGCACATCTGTCTTACTAAATTCAAAATAAAAAAGTAAATAAAGAACCCATTATGTACATTCGCACCTAAACGCCCTCTCCCTAATAATAGGGATCCCCCTAAAATTCACTTTTCTTTTAGGGGGGGGGGGCAATTAAAGTCTTGGAAGTGCCATAAAAATTGATATCCAGGTGAATAGAGGACAAAAACATCCATATGTTACTAAAGCATATCAACTCATCCTTGATCTGTTTCTACCTATCTAAATAAGATTCCCTTAGTAGGGCCTTAATGATGAATACATTGTCCTTGAGCCAAGAATCCTTATTTTCACCCATGGGCTTTATGGACCTTTTTGACAGCCTTTCTGAACAAAGGTCCTTGGAAATTACTTTCTTGTTTGTGGGCCCTCAGTACATGTGTTTCCATTGCCTGCACATAATATGGAAACAGTCAAGTGCTGTAATATATTATATCAGAGCACTTGACTGTATCCACCTGATACAAAGATATTATAAATAGGACATAAGTTGGATAGACCAGTCTCCTAATTTGCTGCATGAAATGAATCGTCCACAAATTGATAATTCTAGATTTTGTCACTAACATAAGGGCCCTGACCCTGACCATGGATAAGATGGCCTGGAATCCAGAAAGCACAAAGGGCAGCAAAAATGTCTTTTTCTGATAACACCTGTAAAAGTAGTACTGTGTTATTAGCAGCAAAAGCCATAATTACCTGTACCTGCTTATCCAACATCTGTTACTGCTTATTTTGGAAATGCATGCCTATACTTTTCCAAATACCTGATATTATGATATTTGTTATTGATAATGTTCATGATCATGTTATAAGATAACTTTCATGATTGCTTCATTTCCCACACTGGACACATCTAAGTCATGTATACAGAGGAGTTATTCATGTATTATATAAAGGTATTTTTTTTCAATGGGGCAGGACTCTGAAAGACTTAATGTAACTGGCCTCATATGGAGTCCAGGGGATCATGATGCCATTGGATGTAGCTGTCCATGCTTCTTCTGTAATTGTTTGTGATAAAATAAACATGATATATATTTCTGTGAGTGTGTATTGGTTAGGTTGCTGTAGTATTGTTAGCACGAGCAGTTTAGGAATTATAGGTCCTCGACTTTTGTTTTCGTCCTCTCTCTAAGTCGTTATGTAATGGTTTTATTCAATTCTTTTACCATAGTGTCCTATGGTGGTATATCTAAGTGGATGCAAACATTCAAAATTATAGACGAATATTTTCATGGATTTTTGGGCAAATTTGCTTCAAAATGTCTTCCTTGCGCCCATTATCGCCATGGTTTTGCCATTCACTTCTATAGTTAAATCATGTCCGCTTTTTCTATTCCCTCTAGGGCTTTTATTTCCTATTTTCTAGCTTAATCCTCCTAAATACATGTGAGTTGAATGTTGGTTCTATAGGGGACAACCATAGGATTTGAAAAATTCCCACATTTAATGTGCTTTTGAAGACTGTTGAAATGAAGATCCTCGAGGTTTGGTTTTAGCAATTATGTATCCTTTTCCCATGGCATAGTAATAACAGGTAATCCAAAAGTGGATGGTCGTATATGCTGAAGTAGGTTCGATTAGTTCAAGTGGTTAGCCATCATTAATTGGGTGAGTAGGGTCGTCCAGTGCAACTTCAAAACACTCAAGCAAGTACAGGCGTCCTCAGGTTCATGTGTCCTCAGGTACATGTGCCTTCAGACATACGTGAGGTAGTGGGGGGGGGGGGCAGTCTCTAGGTGTCCAATAAATAGACCACTGTTATGCCCCTATCTAGTTGATACACTACCGTAAGAGGTAGAGTGAGGTATTTGGTCTGGAACTCGTTCTTTGCCTTTACAATGCCCCAGTAACATAATAAAATATTAGGAGTCCTAAGTGACGTGGCATTGCTTTATTTGGAGTCTTAGGGCCATAAAGAAGCGTGTTATTGCAATATTAGGAGCCCAGTCACGTAGCATTGTTAAATTTGGAGGACTTTTTGCATCCAGCAGAACCACAGGGCTCTCAGTGATTGAGTGACACTCAACCATTCAGCGGGGAGGGGAGCGGTATGGGGGTCTCTATATATATACATCGCTATAGTGCTTCAAAGAGCACCAGTAACAGAATCAATTTGATCATATTCTCCACACTATGCATATAGCCCCTACACATCGCTATAGTGCTTCAAAAGGCACCAGTACCAAAATCAATTTGATTATATTCTCCACACTACGCATATAGCCCTTACACATCGCTATAGTGCTTCAAAAGGCACCAGTACCAAAATCAATTTGATTATATTCTCCACACTACGCATATAGCCCTTACACATCGCTATAGTGCTTCAAAAGGCACCAGTACCAAAATCAATTTGATTATATTCTCCACACTATGCATATAGCCCCTACACATCGCTATAGTGCTTCAAAAGGCACCAGTACCAAAATCAATTTGATTATATTCTCCACACTATGCATATAGCCCCTACACATCGCCATAGTGCTTCAAAGAGCACCAGTAACAGAATCAATTTGATCATATTCTCCACACTATGCATATAGCCCCTACACATCGCTATAGTGCTTCAAAAGGCACCAGTACCAAAATCAATTTGATTATATTCTCCACACTACGCATATAGCCCTTACACATCGCTATAGTGCTTCAAAAGTCACCAGTACCAAAATCAATTTGATTATATTCTCCACACTATGCATATAGCCCCTACACATCGCTATAGTGCTTCAAAAGGCACCAGTACCAAAATCAATTT
The DNA here is from genome assembly GCA_949317995.1 of Acholoe squamosa. Taxonomy (NCBI): domain Eukaryota; kingdom Metazoa; phylum Annelida; class Polychaeta; order Phyllodocida; family Polynoidae; genus Acholoe; species Acholoe squamosa. The sequence continues at coordinate 17,812,699 of OX439041.1, forward strand.
GATTATATTCTCCACACTATGCATATAGCCCCTACACATCGCCATAGTGCTTCAAAGAGCACCAGTAACAGAATCAATTTGATTATATTCTCCACACTACGCATATAGCCCCTACACATCGCCATAGTGCTTCAAAAGGCACCAGTACAAGAATCAATTTGATTATATTCTCCACACTATGCATATAACCCCTACACATCGCCATAGTGCTTCAAAAGGCACCAGTACAAGAATCAATTTGATTATATTCTCCACACTATGCATATAGCCCCTACACATCGCCATAGTGCTTCAAAAGGCACCAGTACAAGAATCAATTTGATTATTCTCCACACTATGCATATAGCCTCTACACATCGCTATAGTGCTTCAAAGAGCACCAGTAACAGAATCAATTTGATCATATTCTCCACACTATGCATATAGCCCTTACACATCGCTATAGTGCTTCAAAAGGCACCGGTACCAGAATCAATTTGATTATATTCTCCACACTACACATATAGCCCTTACACATCATCATAGTGCTTCAAAAGGGACCAGTAAGAGAATCAATTTGATTATATTCTCTACATGATGCATATAGCCCTTACACATCGCCATAGTGCTTCAAAAGGCACCAGTAAGAGAATCAATTTGATTATATTCTCTACACGATGCATATAACCCCTACACATCGTCATAGTGCATTTAAGACAGGCATATGGTACTGCTAAGGTGGTTAAGTTGCATTAAAGCATCATTTAAGCCCCTTTATCGATGAATTATAGCATCTAACATTTTTATTCTTCATTAAACTTGAAAATAAAGACCGCCATGACGTTTGCCAGCTTGAGCTACACTTAATCTACAGGTCACACTATGGGAAACTCCTATTATTAAGGGAGATATGATAGTTTTTGTATATGATGCCATTTACGCTCACAGGTTGCCTCCAGTTATGCCCACAGGCTGCCATTGCAAGCTCGGTAAACAATTCATGCACCAAACTTGCAGTACTTGTAGTAGAAATGCATAGAAATAAATATCAGTCGCTGAACAGGTGGACGGACGCTCAAAGCGTTTTTTTTTTCGTTTTTTTTTCCTAATTGAGGTTCCCAATTGATCATTCTACATTTGTGACCTACACACTGCACACTTTAAAGTTATTCCTTTCTGTTTTAATAGTGCACCTTGCTATAGAGGTCATATAGGTGTTCACCTAGAGAGATGCACCTAACAGACCTCCACCTAATTCAATGCAGCATTCTGTAAGTGAGGTCTACTAGTTTTTTGTTGTGTTTTTTCTTCTTTTTTCTTATTCTTTGTTTGTTTGTATTGTCTGTTTGTTTTTCTTTACTGCTGTAGCTTATACCTGTTACCTAGACACAGCCATATATGCTCCATTCCTCCACTGTGTTATTGATGTTTGTTTACCATTCCTCATCCTATCATTATTATCAGGCTCCTAAATGGTGTTCACCTAGAGAGATGCACCGTAGGACCCAGATTTGACTGTTGTCACATTTTCTTATCTTAGAGTTTTGTAGTGTTCACCTAGAAAGATGCACTGTAGTAGCCAGTTTTGACTGTTGTAACATTTACTTATCTCAGAATTTTGTAGCAAATGAACCAACTTGTCCCTGGTGTTTACCTAGAGAGATGCACCATATAATGTTATTATCTAATTTATCTGTGACACACTTATTACTGCCAATGTTTGACCTAAACTTGGTGTTAACTTATAAAGATACACCATTTTTGTCAGGTATATCAATGTATTATTTTGCAATTACCTGTACCTTGTGAAATTTCATTACAATCTGTCTTTACCTTAGTGTTCAGCTAGTGAGATACACAACTTATTAATGTACCCTTATCTAATTATTTCACTGTATAAACTACTACTATTATTTGTCTAGCCTATTGGTGTTCACCTAGAGAGATGCATCAAAATGTTACACCTTCTATTGCCTATATATATATATATATATATATATATATATATATATATATATATATATATATATATATATATATATATAGTTCCTTAGTATGAAGTTTAGTTAGTTAGATAGTTTAGTTTAGGACACTGCCCCTACCTGAGACACTGGGCAAATGACAATGAGGGAAATTACTCAGCCCACTGACATTAGGTCCTCTTAGGTAGTCTGCCTTAGTCCATTTTGTTTATATCTGGAGGCAACTATATGAGAGACAACATGTTCCATTTTGCGATGGCGATTGCCTCCCAGAATCTTTTGTGGGATGCCCCCTTCAAGGCGCTCTCTGGCTGTGTTTACATGGTCAATTAGATTATAAGTTTACTAACATCTTGTTCTTAAGTTATTGTTCATGCACTGAATCCCTGAGCATCAATTACATGTACATTGATAATTCTGTTAAGATCTATACATCCCCGCATCTTGGCAGATTGTCTGGTGAATCACATATTTGCTTACTGCATTGCACAATCCTGACCAGGTTGCCCAAATGACCACTGATTATAAAGATTTCATAAAATTGAAAGGTCTAAAAATTGGTCATTATAATATTCGAAGTCTTCACTTAAAGATCGGTGAACTCTATGACCTTGTGAGACTTTTCAACATCCTCTGTGTAAGTGAAACCTGGCTGACTGAGGAATATTCACATCATAAGCTGCATGTCCCTGGATATAGATTTTTTAGGTATGACTGAGTAATTAACAAGACTGGTGCGGGGCTACTGATCTACGGATGGCGCCCTACTGCAGCATTGTAAGCCCACTCTCCAAATCAGATGCCAATATTGAATCTATGGTAATTAACTTTACCCAAGAAAAACAGACTGACATCATTCATTCATGTGTACAGGCCACCTAATGGAAGCTATGTCAAATGCATGGATTCTGTGGTGGAAATATGTGAAAGCCCACTCCTAATTGGTAGAGAAAGATGGCTGATAGGTGATGTTAATGTCAATCTGTTCGAACCAGATGACAGCAAAACTAAACTATACAAAAAGTGTATTTTATAAACAAATTAAATCTTACAGATATCATTTATAATATCACTAGGCCATATCCAAACAGATCAGGAGGTACCTGTATTAACCTAATAGCTTCTGAATGTGACATTGTATTATATCATGGTACCCTGCCTCTTTTTGCAAGTGACCATCTTTCAGTCTATGCTGTGAAGAAGAAGCCCAAGGAGGAATTTGTTAACATAATAGTCTCTGGGCATTCATATAAAAACTATGACTACCATGATTTCGCAGACTACCTCCTTGGCATAGACTGGTATGATTATGACAAGATCATGGATGTGGATGAAAAATGGTTCCTTCTCCTTAAGTATATAACTGATTACTTAGATGTACATTGCAGCATCCGTGAAATAAAATTCAAGGATCGTAATAAACTGTGGATGTCCCGTGACATCTATGAATCCAAAACATGGCAAAACAGGTCAGAAGGGACATAAATGCAAAAACTAAAGTTGCTGAAGAAAACTTCTTTAAAAAGAAACTGGATGAATTATCCGGCAATCCAACTAAATTTTGGCGGGAGCTTAACATTATACTTGGAAGGCGGGGAGAGGGTGAGCCTGAAATTATTCTGAATCACCATAACTCTGGTGAAGAGTTATGATTATATAAATTCTTTCTTTACCAATATCGGAAGACAGCTCTTTGACTCATTAAGTAATATACCCAAAGTATCCAGTAACGTTTCTCCTGAAAGGCATCAATATTATAAATTTTCAGAAAACACAAAGGTAAGCTATGCAGCTGTCATCAATCTCATTAGAGGTATTGAAGTACACAAAGCCAGTGGTTTGCCAGATATACAAACTGCTGTCCTTAAAGATGCCCTACTAATATTAGCACCCCAATTAACAGACCTCATTAACATGTGCCTTCATTCTGTTTCCTTTCCAAAGGAATAGGCCTCCGCCACAGTTGTCCCTCTCCCCAAATCAGGGGACCTCCGCCAAATTGGCAATTGGAGGCCCATCTCCTTGTTACCAGTCCCAGGTAAGATTATGGAAAGGACAGTCTATGAAAAAATCTATAACTTTCTTGAGGGAAATTCCCTACTTTCTGATAGTCAGTTTGGCTTCTGTACGTCCAGGGGAACAAATGATGCTGTCTTTAAATTTGTTAATGACGTCTATAAAGCCAAAGATGATGGCGAACTTTTGCTGGCATGTTTCCTGGATGTGCGGAAGGCTTTTGATAGTATTCACCATGGTGAACTGATAAGTCGAATGCGCAACCTTGGTCTTCCAACCATATACACTGACTGGTTATGTGCATACCTTGGTAACAGAAGCCAGCAGGTCAAGTGCAATGGCACCACATCTAACATCTTACCTGTTAGATATGGTGTCCCCCAGGGCTCCATATTAGGGCCCTTACTTTTTATCTGTTTCGTAAACAATCTCCCTCGAGTGTTAAGTTATTGTAAGATGATAATGTATGCGAATGATGTGGTGTTCTATATTCAGTGTAACTAGCTAATGCTGTACAGTGTCTTCAGTCTGATGCTACCAATATCTATAATTGGTTTAGCGAAAGTGGTTTCTGCATCAATACTAGCAAAACAAAGATTGTAGTATTTAACTCTGACTCTAATAACCAACCAGTCTCTATAAAAATGGGTCCTACCACATTGGAAGTCTGTACCAGAATCAATTTGATAATTTTCTCCACACTACGCATATAGCCCTTACACATTGCCATAGTGCTTCAAAAGGCACCAGTAAGAGAATCAATTTGATTATATTCTCTACATGATGCATCTGGGGATTACTCTTGATTCTAAGCTCACGTATGAACCACATATACAAACCATGATTCAAAGAGCAGCCCACAAGGTGTACTTATTGGCACTTATTAGAAAATATATGACCATCAAGCAATCAGTATTGATCTATAAGACTAATGTGTTACCATATATACCTTGAATCAGGAGACGTCATTATTGAAGGTGCCAATGATGGGCTAGTTAAGAAATTACAGAATATTCAGAACACAGGCTTAAGCATTGCTTCCCCTCCCAGAACTAGGAATAATGCCAAACATAAATTAGCCAAAATCAATAAATTGGATGAGAGGAGAAAGGCCCATGTACTTTGCCAAGCCCACAGGAGAGTAATCTTCAGGGTATTTTGAGTAAATATGGTAGACATTCAGAGATTCCCTCTATACCACAGAGTTAGAAATATGTATGTTGCTAATATCTGGAATTGATCTACAAAAACACTGTACCACATCAGTAACCCATACTTCATGGTTCAATATCCCATGCCTATGTTGTATAGCTTAGCCAAAATAGCTTGATTAGCCAAGAAACTATCATATTTAAGATCCCATTGGGGCCCTACATCTGCTGTAAAACCTCTATCAGAACTTTACCTCACTATTTAGCCAACCTCTAAGGAAATTTAGAAGCATAATTTTGACCAAAGTAATGAAATATAAACTTGATCCACTGTCCCCCTCCCACTTGTAGAAAATATTTATGATAAATAAAATATATTTCTAAATATAATACATTACAGATACTCAACATCTGCCCATACATGGATGTTGAATATTCTTAACATCGGCCCCTAATGGGCTAAGTACCGCTATTGCCTAAAATCCTTGCTGAAGCTGTACCCCAATTATTACTGATACAATCAGGTGCACTATCGGGCCTATACTTGAGTATGAGGTACGGCCTATACACTGGGTATGACAGGAGTTTTGTTTATGATGGAATTGTATTTTGTCTACCATCATGGCATCTAACAGAGCATGAATGATGGCATGTCTCAAAAGAAAATGATTCTGAGGTACTGTCATACTAGTTATTGGCATGATCAAGTTGTCATATGAGAAATATCATAAGACTAGTGGTATATAGTGTAAATACATTAAGCTCTCATAAAATAGTGTTATTTCCAGTTGTCACTGGTTTATTCAGCTTTAGGCAACATGTAGGAAATATCAATCATACAGTAGTTAGTATGTAGGTAATTTGTACATACAGTAAATATACAGTAAGTTATAAAGTATAATGTTCTGTTCCACTCCACCTGTGAGGTATTAATAATACAATGTCCAGCATAGTTCTAGGTGGGTTCCCACACCTAGCTCCTGACCTGCTGCTTAGAGGAATAATGTAATAATGAATAACTTTACCCTCTGGTGGAAGTCTTGAGGAAGATACCCCTGGCCACTAATGATGGAAACCAATGCCTGTCTAGCATAGTTTCACCATAGTGCAGTGGTATAGCAGGTAGCAGGAGATGACTGGAGATGTTACCTCTAGAGCGGTTCTTGGTGTTCTGTCCTCCTGGAGGTGCAGACAGGCTATTTGTAGCAAATCTTGGAAAAGCACCTCCAGACTGACTGGGGCCAGTAGCATCTGCCTAACTCTACAATTGTTAGAGGGGAGCCTTTCATGTGTCACTGAGTGCACAAAGGACCCCCATGGGCGCCGCTGTGTCCCCCATTGTCTTGGTCAGTTCTGTAACTTCAAACCCTCATAACTCGGTCGTTTACGCAGCTACAGCCGCCATTTTGCGCATGCGCGGAGTTGAATATGCCAAGTTTGAACTGCCTGCTGGATAGGCGCGTAACTCCCGCCGGTTTGTCTGTAGTGCACTCAGAGCTCCATTCAGTCTCCATGGCATAACTTCCTTAATAATGAGAGTTCCGCCTTGATCTTGGGCTCATTCTGACCGTCTAATTATAGGCTTTCCATAAATGCTTTGATATTTGACCTAGCTCGCTCAGGAGCGACGCTAGAGCGACCGGACGGTTATGGCATCGTGCTTATGTAACCCATTGTTCAGTTATTAGAGTGCTCAGACACTCATGACGGCGTCAGCGGTGCTCAGGCACCCGTGACGGCCGGTTGCATTCACTTACAACTTATTAGTTTGTGCACTGAACCATGAGGTCGCACACTGAGACCCTCATTTTTATTATATTGTGCAGTGAACCATTAGGTCGGAGCCTTTGATGTCAGAAAACTCTGTCTAACTGACTCTGGCTGGTGTGCAGTGGGGCATGAAAGCTCTTATACAAAGTTTGAGCGCTCTTATAGCTCTTAGAACCAACCTATGTATTAATTTCATAGATATCCTTTGATTAATACAAAATATGTTACAATTTATGGAATAATAAAATGGTATATGATAGAATACTCCGTCTCCCCCGAGAGAATGCGAAACTCCGTCATTTCGCCGAGGGAATGTACAATTTATACAATTTTTACCTTATTTTGGAGTTATATACTGTTTGTAAGAGGATTTGAAGTGATGGGGAGTGCTTCAAATGCAATTTTTGTGGTAGAGCTTTGTCAGTATAAACAATTTTCTCCTGGGTATAGGTACATTTCCGAGTTTCTATATCTTACCATACCTGAGCTTATTTGCTTATGTAACATCAATTTTGGGTACAACTTTCCATTTTTATGTACAACATACAATTGGCAAATAGTGTGCGATTTTGGCATTCAATGTTCAATTTAGCGTGCAAATTGAACATAAATGACAATTTTAGTGTGCAAATTTACAATTTCGCGTGTAATTGCGTTCAATTGACAATTTCAGTATGCAAATATATAATTTTTGCGTACATTTGGCAATTTAAGTGTGCAAATATATAATTTTCGCGTATATTTGGCAATTTTAGTGTGCAAATATATAATTTCGCATACATTTGGCAATTTTAGTGTGCAAATATACAATTTCGCGTACATTTGGCAATTTTAGTGTGCAAATATATAATTTCGCGTGCATTTGGCAATTTTTGGTGTACAAATATATAATTTTTGCGTACATTTGACAGTTTTAGTATGCCAATATATAATTTTGCGTTCAATTGATAGTTTCTGTATGTACATATATAATTTTGCGTACAGCTTGGATACACATAGAAATGTTGATTTCTAAAAAAAATCTGATTTCAGTGTATGAATTGGGTACAGACATACAGTATAATGTGCAACATACAATTCAAGTGTGTAAATTGGGTACAAACTTACAATCTAGTGTGCAAACATACAATTTTAGTGTGCAAATTGGGTACAAACGTACAATCTGGTGTGCAAACATACAATTTTAGTGTGCAAATTGGGTACAAGCGTACAATCTGGTGTGCAAACTTACAATTTTGTGTGCAAATTGGGTACAAACGTACAATCTAGTTTACACTTTACAATTTTTGGGATTTGAGACAAATTTTTCCGAGGACCGGAAAAACAAAGTACTTTATGTACAATAGGCTTGTTTGTCTCTGAGTTACTCTTTGATTTTGCTATATGGGTGTATTAATTGGCAATTTCGGCAGTGGGCCGCTGCTTAATTGACTTTTCCCTAGCCTTCTTGAGTATGTGTCCCTGGAAGAGATTATTTGGTGAGTATCTTAAGTAAACATTTTTCATGTCAACAATTTTTCTCAACAACAATTTTTTTTTTTTTTTTTCATTCATTTTTCAACAATTTTCTTGGATACCTAAAGTGTGTTATTTTAAGTAAATCTTGGCATAGTATACAAGTGCTAGTGGGTACAAAAACTGTCTTAGTTATCTACCTGCATTCATGTATATTTTGTGTTGGATTTGTACAATTTACAATTTTTAAATTGCAATTTCGCAATTTTGCGCGTATATGCGCGCATTAATCATCGATTTTGTGAGAATACCATAGATTTTCATATTATACATCAACAAGTGGCTGTGTATTTTTTCTAAAATTTTTCTAATACTTTGATAATTTCATTGACAGTGGAGGTGTGTCAGGAGTGAGATGTGAGTCTCCTCCCTGATGTGCTCATGCAGTGGTGGCACTTGAGGTGTTAGGTGCCAGATTCTGGCATGTGTCTGTGGCAGTGCCTAGCTTGGTGTCAGTGGACAGTTCAGGGTGGGGGGGGTGTGTGTGTCCATTTAAGGAGTGGGTGGCTGGTATTGGAGTATCATTTCCTCTCTGGAAACCTCTGCTGTCACACCATGGCCCACCTTCAAACTATCTTTGCTTTGCCTGTCTCCCAGGTGATGGTGGTGGGGAGTCCGGCTAGGGCTCTGGTGGAGGCCAACCAGACCATACATTATGGTTACATAGTGAGGAATTGTAGAGAGATCAGTGAGCATGGAGATGTGTTGGTGGACATGTATTCCTGCCAATATTTCTTGGGCTCAGCCTTGCGTCGGGGGGCCACTGTGGCCCTTTTGGCTAGGGCCTTGAGTAATCTAGGGTTCTGGCCCATGGACTTGAACTTCGGACCGCGGGAGCGAGTCTTGTGGGATTATTTGTTGGCCGTGTCCCTCATTGATCTCGCGGCATCCGGGGATCCATCCATGGCCGCCGAGTATGGACTGGGGATGATGGAGGCCCGGCTCGTTGAGTGGGAGCAGGACCATGGCCATATGTATGGCTCGGACTCGGACTCGGACTCTCCCATCCCTGTTGAACCCGAGGATCTGTGGTAGGATCCCGACTGACTGAAACCTAGGGTGTAAAAACCCGCCATCCCCAAAGGCCCTTTTCAGGGCCGGCAAATTGTCCGAAAAGTTCTGAATACTGTCTCTGATATGTTGTCTCCTGGTGGTGGACTGGGGGCAGCCTAGGCTGTGGGCAGTCTAGGCTGTTTCCACAGTCACCGGGGAGGGCTGGTGGTTTAGAAAATTAGCAATAGTCTGCATGTTTGACCTTGCGGTCTTCTCCTGTTGTTCGTCAATAATTATATCCGTTGTATTTTCCAGTGCTGTCATGGTCACCGGGCTGGTGCCACAATCATTCTGGAGAAGCATGGAGTAGTACAGTCCTTTGTTTTTAAGGGCTGGTATGGTACTGAACCTAGTGCGCCAAGGTAGGTGTATCACCTGAGGGAGGTGATAAGCAAATTCTCCTCTCTGTGTTGTTATAACTGCTGTTCCATTCCAGGTAAATATAGCCTTGGGTAGTGGGAAGGTTTTAACCACTATATCCTTATAGGTCGGGGCAGCTGCTGATTTAATCTCATCAAATTCATGTGGTATTGGCCTCAGGGGCAGCGCGAAGTTCGAGTCTCCACAATATATTTTAAAATATATTGTGGGATTTGTGCGCTTGGCCACATTTTTCTTGCCACAGTGTGTCTGTGCAAATTTCTTAAGGTACTTCATTATTCTGTAGGCTGAGTAGATGGTCAGGGTGAATAATATAGCAATTATCAGGGTGTGAGTTTTCCTGAATTGTGAGGAAAGGGGTGTGGGTTTCCTCTGTAGGGGTTAATTTGGTAGGATTCTTATCTGGGAGCAATTTGTGTAGGGGCAGCTCGGTGACTAGTCTGAATGCTTTGGCTGTAGGCAGGTAGGCTACAGTCCCTCCTAGTCTGTACAGTTTGAGTAGTATGTATACTATAAAAATGTGAGCTGATATCCCTAGGATGAGTGCTAAGCTTTGGAAGATTGGATGCTCTGTAACTCGACGTAGGTATGATTCCTCGTAGCGTGTTTCCATTTCCTTATTAAGGTTGGAGGCATCTTTTAATACTGTTTTGGCAAAGGGCTCTAAATTTAGTTGAGTAATATCATCCATGATTGGATTTTCCTGTAGTTTTTCTAAGGTTCTAGAAAGGTTTACTACTGGGAAATTTGGAAGATTCTCTCTTTCATCTGGTTTGGTTTCAGAAATTTTGTTAAGTGCTGCCATGAATGGTAAATTAATTGTCTTGAGAATGTAATGAAATGATAAGGTTGAGTTACAGGGCAGCCTTGTGTTTGGAAGAGAAAATTCTCCTACACTGATTGTGCACCCACAGGGTACACCTATGATTGAGTAGGACTGGGCTTCTCGAGTTTCAGACGTTTTACCATGGCAGTTGATAAAGTAATGGGGTTCATTCGTAGTGACCAGATACTCATCTTCAGAAATGGAAATAGCATGGGTGGTAGGTGTTTGCAGTGGTGAAACTGTAAACTTGCAATGTTCCTTAATCTGTTGAGCCTGGTTAGTAAAAATGGCTACAGGGCATGTAGGCCTGTGCTTATAAATTCTACCATTTACATCTCTGCATACCTTTACTGTAGTACCTTCACATGCCTGCATATCTGCTGAGTCCAATTCGATGAATAATGATTCGTCGTAAGATACTGCTAGAAACTCAGTTGTGGTTTGTAATTTGGTGACTCCTCTGGTGGGGGTCTCCTGTGTGTCTATAGGCATGGGTGATGTAATCATTTGGTACAGTTTGAAGGTCGAGGTGGTAGATTGAATTATAATGTCCAGATGAATATATATATGGTGAGCTGAGTACATGTATGAGGTCAGCTTCTGTGAATAATAGGAATCTAAGTCATTAATTGCGACTTGTGCTCCAGGGTGTGTAATCCTAAGTTTGCTATTAATGTCAATTAAGTATCTAGCAAGGTCTGAGGGTGGCACTATATCAGGGGTTAGGATTCCTGATGATAGCATCCTCAGGGCTGCATTTGTCCTTTGCAGTGATTGAACTGTATTCATTCTTGCTGCTATGATAATTAATGCATCATTTAATACTTGCATCTTTTCCCTTTGAGTTTTCTCGTGCCTTGAATATGAGTCAAGTGACCTGGACATGTTAGAGGCCCACAGGTTGACGGTGTCACCTATGGTGTTGATTGTGCTGTCCAGTACCTTCTTATCTTGGATGTATGCTTTAACAAACTTATCTTGTCTGTCTGTGATCTTTTCAATGAGACTAGCTGCTTCCTGATCTTGTTTAGCAAATTTTCTTAGTATTTCATCTATGTTCTTGAGCTGTCCCATTACTTGGTTTACATCTTCTACTGTGGCTAGACCTAGCACACCGCGAAACAGGGGTGCTAGAAAACCCAGTATGGCCTCTCTTTTGGCCTTGTCCAATGTGTTTATGGGGTTGGATAGGAACAGTTTGATGGAGGCTAATGTTTCATTTATCTCCTTGTCTGCAATTTCCAGCAAGGTGTCAAGCTCTTTGGCTTGTTGGATAATTTGACCAGAGGTATGATATTGTAGAGTAGGAGTGGTCAAATGGAGTATTCTATCCCTTATGGATCCTTGGGTAACGGGTGCCCGAGGTATCTTGTAGGGGATAGCTAACAACAGTGTTGTGGTTGTATGTCCATTGACCAATGGTTGAGGGCTAGGTTTGAATACTACTCCTATGTTTTGTCTCACCACAGGTGTATAACCTGCAGTAAGTGGTTCTATAGTATATAATAACAGCATAGTTAGCAGTATGGGTGAAACTCTCAGTCTCCCCATGGTGCTTGTGTAAAGCAGGTTTGCTGTTTAAAGTCTTGTCAAATTTGTAGTGATTTGGTGCTGGTAAAGTCTAAGTGTATGGTGTAACACTTTGAATGAAGAGGTTCAAACTGTACCTTTGCAAGATTGAGCTGTCTTGGCAATATGTCCGGTGAGTCTATAGAGATTGACCAGTAAATGGTTAGCTCCTCCTGTCATCCAGGACAGCCATTCATGACCGTCTAGACAGTTGTCTGAGTGTAGCTTATAAGGTCAATTGATCTCTATAGACTGCTGTGTTGGCATAGCGCGCTCTTTCATGTGGGGGTTAGGCTTTAGACACTCCATTGTGTTACCCTTACTCTTCTTAGACTTCATGTCTGCTTTACTTGGAGGGTCCCAGTCTTTGACCATTCAGAGGCAATAACCTACTGATATATTTACAAATTTGATTGGCTTTATATACATATAAGTAATTCATTATCAGTCACACATGTCTTATGTGTGGATGAAGAGAATTTGTAATACATTTTGAAAATCTTATGTTCTTTTGGTATCTCAATTTGTTTCTAATTTCTTGAAACTGCACCACACCTAGATGTTTTTCTTAGTATGTGGTGTGCAGGCCTAGGCTTGATAGGGCCTATGCCTGTGGTTTCTCTTGTAAGGGTGATATCATTTTTGTTCCTTACAATTTTGTTGTAGTATTTGGCTTCATGTGGAATAAGCCTGTGTGCAAATTCATTGTTCCTGACAGCCACAACCTTTTTCAGTCTGTCTATGTGCACTGGTCTGGCCACCAATAGATTGGTGTCCAAGTTTTTGAGTTTGGCACTTGTCAAACTAGGTCTATTCACTACAACATATGGTCCCATAAAAAGGGGTTGAAGTTTCTTACACTCTGTATTGGTCAGGATTCTTGGTATGTTTAGGTACACCATGTCGGTGACCTTGATTTCCTGTGGTGTAAGTTTCTTATCATATCTATCCTTCCTTTCCTTTTGTAGCTTGGCGACCCTTTCTATAGCTTTCCTCCTAGAGGTATCTTGATTTGTTATCATGTTAGCTACATGGTCTGCTACTGTGGATATGTCTTCCTGTATTCCCAGCCCTAAGTCCATTGGGGTGGCTGGGTTTCTTCCATGGAGTAGGAAGAAAGGGGTGAATCCTGTGGTTTGGGATTCAGTGTTGTTTAATGCAAAGGTTATGGGTTCAATAAATGAATCCCAATTGTTTTGGTGCTTTGAGCAGAATGCTCTGAGCGCTGTGCCTATGCTAGCATTGAATCTCTCTACAAGCCCATTTGATTGTGGCCTGTATGGTGAGGAGAATTTATGTTTGATCTTGAGGTGTTTAGTTAACTTTGTGAACTTTGCACCTGTATAACATGTCCCATTGTCTGTTTGAAGAGTGGCTGGTGTTCCGTGATGACAAATTATATTCTTGTAGAACTCTGCTGCTGTTGTCTCAGCTTTTAAGTCAGTAGTAGCCCAAGCTGTTGCATATCTGGTAGCATAATCTATGCAGACTTGTATATGTTTGTTTCCCCTGGCAGTTGTGGGAAGTGGTCCCACCGCGTCGAGGTTTAGGAACTTCATTGGTGAAGCCATGTACTCTCTCACTGTCATTGGTGTTTTGTGTGAGTGTACTTGCCTTTTTGCTGTGAGGCATGTGTGGCAGGTGGAAACATATTTTGTTGTGTCTGCTAGCATGGACTTCCAATATACCCTAGGTCGGAGTGCTGACAGCATCCTACTGGAACCAAGATGGCAGCCGGTAGGTGAGTCATGGAAATACTGTAGTGTACTTGTTACCCATTGCTGTGGTATAACAATTTGAAGTGGTACAGTATTGGTTTTTCTCCAGTTTATGGGGCATATATGGACTAATGTACCATTTACCAAGGTGTATGTCTGGCCTTGGTTGATGATTCTATTTCCTTGTGCTTTTGGTGCAGGCAAGGTCCCATCCTCAAGATATTGTATGAGGGGCAATAGTTCCTTGTCCTTCCTTTGTTCCAAGCCGAGGTTTGAACCTGAGATGGATGTGTCGGGGATCTGATCCAGTAATTGATTTATATCTAGCACATGTTGTTTTATTCTGTCTCTTTCTTTTTCTTTTTCATCGACTATTGGCCTATCTTGTGCCTTTTGTTGGGGTGTGTCACTCTTGTTTTGGTGTGTAGGCTCCTTTGGAGGGCCTATTCTCGCCTTGATGGGAGTGGCAACCTTTTTCTTTAAAGGCACAATTTGCTTTTTGTCAATCTTCTTTGTCTCAGAGTTCTTTGACTTAGTAGATGCAGTGTCTTTTGTGACATTTTTCCTGGCAGGTGGGGTTTTGGTAGGTTTGTTTCCTGTGACCTTTTTCTCATTTAGAATAGTTTGTGATTGTGTGGGGGGTTTTGGTGTGCCCTCCTGAATCATTTCTCTAGTCTTTGAGCGTGTGGTCATAGGACACAAATGGTTTGATGTTTCCTCTCCCTGCATTGGTTCAAAGAATCTCACTGATTTGGAAGTTGCTTGAGTAATAGCATATATTGTGTCTTCTGAATCTCCATCATCTGAGTCAGGTGGGGTGAAGGGTGGCTCCTTAGGAGTTGCCTTCACTATCTGATTGAGTGATGAGAATTCAATAGGCTCGAAGTCGTTATCTGGAAAGAGTTGTGAGTATTCTCTCTCACAGTGGCAAAACACATAGTGTGTAGATTGCTTCAAGATACCCCTAATGGGTGTCTCTGGCCTTTCAATGGTGTTGGGTGGATCATCCCTTTTGAATGGTACCTTTTTTGTTACTTTTGCAAACTTGGTTCTACTGGCTGCTCTAACTCTCCTTGGTGGGGGTGGAGGGTTAGTCATGGGTCCAGAATCTGGGTATTCTCTTCTAGACATAGCATCTGGAGGTATGTTATCATCACCTTTCACATGTTGGATGGTGAATGAAAATTGCTGTATGTCTAGAGCCCATCTGGCCCATCTATGTGTGAGTCCTGTATTGGTTAATAGTGGGATTAGGGCTGCATGGTCTGTGTATAATTGGAAGTGTCTAGTCTCTAGATAGTGTCTGAAGTGTAGTACTCCATACACTACTCCCAGTAGTTCTCTCTCTGTGGTATTGTAATTTCTCTCATGTTTGGAGAGGGTTCTACCTGCAAAGGCTACTGGTCTGAGCACTCCTTCATTATCTCTCTGTGAGAGTACAGCTCCTAAACTCACATTGGAAGCATCAGTTGCCAAACTGAACTCTTTCTCATAGTTTGGATATCTGAGAAGAGCATTGGTACAGAGGGCATGCTTTAATGTTTTGAAAGCATTATCTGCCTCTTCTGTCCAGACGAATGCTTTGAGATGTGTCTGTAGATCATATAATGGTCTAGCAATTTGGGCATAACCTTTGATAAACTTTTTGAAGTATTGGCATAGGCCTGTGAAGGATCTGACATTTTTGACTGATTTTGGTGTTGGGAAGGTTTTGATTGACTCCACCTTTGTGGGAGATGGTTGTAGTCCCATGGGTGTGACTCTCATTCCCAAGAAGTCTATTCTGTCTATGAAGTATTCACATTTTGATTTCTTCAGTTTGAGTTTACCAACTCTTAGGCTGTTGAACACATCTTCCAGGTCATGGAAGTGTTGTTCGATTGATGGTGATAATACCAATATGTCATCTAGGTATGGTAGGGCACATTTGTATTTGAGTTTGTTCAGAATTAATGTGACTAGATGGCAGAATCCCGCAGGTGCGGTCGCTAAACCCATCGGCATCCTTTCGTAGACATATTTTTTGTCATTTGCTATGAATGCGGTTTTATGCTGGTCTTCCTGTCTTATAGGAATTTGAAAAAATCCCTGTTGGGCATCTAGCTTACTGAATACTCTTGGTCTGAGTGACCCTATCATGTCTAGAGTGTCATCGGCCCGGGGTGTAGATAAGGCTTGATTTATCGTGTTTTGGTTCAAATAACGAAAATCTGTGACGAGCCTATGGCCTCCCGATGATTTTTGTACTAAAAAGGATCTGGAAGCCCAGGGGCCCTCAGCACATTCTCTCAGAATGCCCTGTTGTACTAGCCTTTCACACTCTTCCCCTATTGCGGCCTGTTTTTCTGGTGTTTGTCTATATGGTAGGAAATGACATGGTACTGCCTCAGGTTTTACATGTATTGAGTGTGTATACAGGTGTGTGGCACCAATGTCTCCATCTTTTCCTACAAATATATCATCATACTTGGTCAGCAGTGATTCTAATCTATCATGCTGATCTTTGGATGTGAGCACAGATTTTGGTGGAACATTCTCTTCCAATTCTGGCTCGAGGTCATGTGCCTCACTATGTATAGCAGCTATTTCAGAGAGTCTGATTGAGTTGGGTTCAGGGTCAGCATATGTGGACTCACAGTCTGAGTCTGTGTCACTGAATTGAGTTACATCCTCAGGCCGTATGGCTGAGATGGATTGATCAGTGTGTGGGGTAGTGTCTGACACCTGTTGAGGTTTTTCTAAATCAGATTCCTTGACTTCCTGAAATAGAGCTATGATGGCACCCTTTTTGATTTTATGTGGGCGCCTGCTGGTGTTGAGTAACACTAGGGGATGTTTGTTATTTTCCCTGGGGGTTACTGCTGCCCTTTGAACTAGATATGGGGCATTGTTATTTCTTTGGAGGTTATCTACTACTCCAGTTTTGCCTTGCAGTGATTGAGTAGATGTGACCTTACCCAACACTGCAAGTTCAGAGAATGGAGGGATGGTAAAATCCCTCACTGCCCTAATGGGTTTGAGAATTTGTTCAGGATCAACATTAAATTCAATTTGAGATTTTGTAGTGCTTAAGAAATCTGTGCCGAGAACAACGGGCTGTGTGAGGTTGGGTATTACAGCAAATTGGTATTGGAATCTGACACCTTGGATTCTAAAGTTCAGCATAGCTGAATGTCTAACATGACACACCGATCCATCTGCCAAGTGGATGTTGATTTTAGATTTCCTCAGTTGGATATGGAATCTCTTTTGGAGGTCCATGAGGAATGATTGTCTGAAACAGGTGATAGTAGCACCTGTATCAACCAAACATTGTACATCTGAAACATCATATAGATTTGCATTGATACAGCCATTTTGAAGAAGTACAATAGAAAGCTTGGTACTCTCACCTGTATCCTTTGATGATGAATCTGGTGGGGTGATGTGTATCACTGATGGACGTCTCTGTCTGTTAGATGGTAGATTTGCACTAGCAATTGTCTCTGGTTGGATCTTTGTTAATCCTGATTGATTGTTTGTATTTGGGTTGTCACAGTGCACTGGCCCATCGGCACTGTGACATCCTAGTTTTCCTGGTTCTGTGGGGTGGTTGAGATGCTTGCCACCAGGAGCTTGGAGATTTGATCCATTACATGAGGTGGTATTTGGGGGTTACTGTGTTGGTTCCCCTGGTAACCTCTTGTGTCAGGTTTGTAATCCTCCTGGCGTGAGTTGGAACCCTGGTTATATTGACCAGAGTTGCTGTATTGACCGGAGTTGTTGGATCTCTGGTTGTTGTAGGCGCCATTGTTGTTGTAGGATCCACTGTTGTAGTTCCTATGTGGACTCTGGCTCCTACTGTTGGATCCTTGATTATAGGATCCAGAGTTGTTTGAACCCTGGCTGTTGTTGTAGGATCCAGAGTTGTTGTAGGATTCAGAGTTGTAGTTCCTATGTGGACTATGGCTCCTACTGTTGGATCCTTGATTATTATAGGATCTGCCATTACTTGGGGTCCTGTCTCTCCTATCACTGTATGAAGAGTTACCATTGTTGGAGTTGGAAGAGTTGTTGTCTTTCCTACTGTTGTGACCCCCCCGGTTGTTGTTGTTGCCCCCCCTACCTCTACCTCTATTGGATTGGTAGTTGGGGTCATAGTTGTTTCCTCTATATCTACCGGTAGGGTCTCTTGATGTAACCTTAGCTTCCTGTTGCCTTACATGGGCACTAGACATTAGGTTAACATCTTCATCTGCACTAGTGCTGATTTCCTGGACCTTTTTCTTAGTAGGCTGTGGGTTAGACTCTGCATCCCTCACCTTCCTAGATCTCTCTTGGGTCTCAGCCTCTAGGGCTAGGTCTAGGGCCTGGTCAAAAGAGTCTATTTTCTTGTTCTCAAGAGCTACAGAGATCCAGGGCCTCATGCCTTGGGTAAATGCCTTGCTTAGGATTTCATCGCTTTGGCGTTGGGCATTACACACTTTCCTGAGATGGCATGCATAGTCTAGGACAGGTTCATCTATCTTTTGTGCACGGAGTGCTGTCCTTGAGATGATATTGTCTCGAGTAGCAAAATACTCTTTTAATTTATTCACTACATTGGTCCATGTCAACATATCAGGTGTGGCACTTTCCCTGAAGGATTCAAACCAAGCTAGTGCTTGTCCTTCAAGGTACTTGGGTAAATATGTTACCATGGTGTCACTGTCTGTTACTTTGTACTTATCCTTCAGATATTCTGGGAATTTGTGATCAATAAATAATGCTGTTGACATGAGTGGTAATGGGTGTGAGAATGTTTTGGGTTTTGTTACCTCATGTAGCCTGATCTTTCTGTCATCCTGTTGTTTTCTGTCTATGAGTTTGGTCATGTTGGACACCATGGAGATTATGATGTCATCCTTGGATCCAGAGGCAGATGGTGTGACAACAGGTGTGATGGCAGGTGTGGGGGGCTGTGGGGTCTGGGATGATACCATTTTCATGAGATCTGCTATCTGTTGTTGTTGTCTCTCTAGGGACTTCCGCTGATCTTCCATGGCCTTCTGTTGAGCATCTATTGCTGCATTCCTCTCTGCCAGTTGTTGGTTGAGGATCCTCTCCCTTTCCTCCTGCTGGGACTTGTTGGTCTCTAGGGCAGTAACTGCATCTTGGATGGCCTTCTCGTAGGCCCTTATCTTCTCAGCTGTCTGATTAGGTTGGGGGCCTTCATCGGTGTCCATAATGGAGGGTGTGGGAGAAGTGTCTCTGGAGGAGTGGCTGTCAAAGGCCGGAGCTGGGGTGGAGGATCTAGATGAGGGTGTGGATCCACCCCCTGAGGCAGATCCTTCTTCCCCTGAGGTAGATAGCGTGAGTTGAGCGTTCTCTAGAGATCCCTGGGAAATGTTGGATCCCTGAGAACTGGTTGTACCCTGAGTAGACAGGGTGGGTGGTGTGAGGTCTACTGAGTGTGGGTCTGCTGTATTGGAGGCTGGTTTGCCTCCTGTGGGCCTCCTAGATCTCGGTGGGAGGGAGACCTCTTCAACAGGCCCCTGACTACGTAAGGTCTTTGTGTGTTGTTCTGCCAGCTTGACTGATAAGACCTTGATGTGTGGGGTAGACCTCACTGACGTGTGGGAGACCTCACTGACGTGTGGGAGACCTCACTGACGTGTGGGAGACCTCACTGACGTGTGGGAGACCTCACTGACGTGTGGGAGACCTCACTGACGTGTGGGAGACCTCACTGACGTGTGGGAGACCTCACTGACGTGTGGGAGACCTCACTGACGTGTGGGAGACCTCACTGACGTGTGGGAGACCTCACTGACGTGTGGGAGACCTCACTGACGTGTGGGAGACCTCACTGAAGTGTGGGAGACCTCACTGATGTGTGGGAGACCTCACTGACGTGTGGGAGACCTCACTGACATGTGAGAGATCTCACTGATCGTGTGGGAGATCTCATTGGTGTGTGGGAGATCTCACTGGTATGTGGGAGATCTCACTGATCGTGTGGGAGATCTCATCGATGTGTGGGAGATCTTATTGATGTGTGGGAGATCTCACTGATGTGTGGGAGATCTCATTGATGTGTGGGAGATCTCACTGATGTGTGAGAGATCTCATTGATGTGTGGGAGATCTCACTGATGTGTGGGAGATCTCACTGATGTGTGGGAGATCTCATTGATGTGTGGGAGATCTCATTGATGTGTGGGAGATCTCACTGGTGTGTGGGAGATCTCACTGGTGACCTTGGTGGGCATGGTGTCAAGGTCACTGGGTGGGTGGAGTGGTGTTTACTGTGTGTATGATTGTTTTCAGTAGTGTTGCCAGCTTAATTTTTAGAGAGCATTAGGTAATTTGGGATCTTAGTAGGATGTTCTCCACCACTTTGTCATACTAGTTATTGGCATGATCAAGTTGTCATATGAGAAATATCATAAGACTAGTGGTATATAGTGTAAATACATTAAGCTCTCATAAAATAGTGTTATTTCCAGTTGTCACTGGTTTATTCAGCTTTAGGCAACATGTAGGAAATATCAATCATACAGTAGTTAGTATGTAGGTAATTTGTACATACAGTAAATATACAGTAAGTTATAAAGTATAATGTTCTGTTCCACTCCACCTGTGAGGTATTAATAATACAATGTCCAGCATAGTTCTAGGTGGGTTCCCACACCTAGCTCCTGACCTGCTGCTTAGAGGAATAATGTAATAATGAATAACTTTACCCTCTGGTGGAAGTCTTGAGGAAGATACCCCCTGGCCACTAATGATGGAAACCAATGCCTGTCTAGCATAGTTTCACCATAGTGCAGTGGTATAGCAGGTAGCAGGAGATGACTGGATATGTTACCTCTAGAGCGGTTCTTGGTGTTCTGTCCTCCTGGAGGTGCAGACAGGCTATTTGTAGCAAATCTTGGAAAAGCACCTCCAGACTGACTGGGGCCAGTAGCATCTGCCTAACTCTATAATTGTTAGAGGGGAGCCTTTCATGTGTCACTGAGTGCACAAAGGACCCCCATGGGCGCCGCTGTGTCCCCCATTGTCTTGGTCGGTTCTGTAACTTCAAACCCTCATAACTCGATCGTTTACGCAGCTACAGCCGCCATTTTGCGCATGCGCAGAGTTGAATATGCCAAATTTGAACTGCCCGCTGGATAGGCGCGTAACTCCCGCCAGTTTGTCTGTAGTGCACTCAGAGCTTCATTCAGTCTCCATGGCATAACTTCCTTAATAATGGGAGTTCCGCCTTGATCTTGGGCTCATTCTGACCGTCTAATTATGGGCTTTCCATAAATGCTTTGATATTTGACCTAGCTTGCTCAGGAGCGACGCTAGAGCGACCGGACGGTTATGGCGTCGTGCTTATGTAACCCATTGTTCAGTTATTAGAGTGCTCAGACACTCATGACGGCGTCAGCGGTGCTCAGGCACCCGTGACGGCCGGTTGCATTCACTTACAACTTATTAGTTTGTGCACTGAACCATGAGGTCGCACACTGAGACCCTCATTTTTATTATATTGTGCAGTGAACCATTAGGTCGGAGCCTTTGATGTCAGAAAACTCTGTCTAACTGACTCTGGCTGGTGTGCAGTGGGGCATGAACGCTCTTATACAAAGTTTGAGCGCTCTTATAGCTCTTAGAACCAACCTATGTATTAATTTCATAGATATCCTTTGATTAATACAAAATATGTTACAATTTATGGAATAATAAAATGGTATATGATAGTACCATATCCAAATCAACTATGGTACAAGATGTCAAAGATGAGATATATAACCACACCACTACAGTTTTTCGTTTCATCCTTTTAATGTTTGTGTTACTTTGATACCGCACATTTATAAACGATACACCCCTGAAGGTTTGGCATGATGCTCTGATGATGAGAAGATGAGAATATCACTCTACCTTAAAGGAAAACAGCACCCTATTTTCATGATAGCCTATTCTGATGGCATTTATATCAAATAAAAAGATTCTGATATTGTGAAATACTAATCGTTAGAGAGCAAAGATGCAGGCCTATCTGATGCATCTGATACATTGGCCTATCTGATGACATCACCGATGTGCAAAATGCATCCAGTAGTGCTTGCTCAGCATTCAGAGAATGCAATCAGATGTTCATCAAAGCTTTTTATCTGGCAGGATGTATCTATTCCTTTTACAGCATTACTAAATAACCCTACAGAAGTCTCTCCTATACAAGATGACGTTGGTGGAACTTCTCTATGAAAATTAAAACATATTGTATAAAACCCCTTATCTCAAGTTGAATATGAGAGCCCCATAGGCTTAACCAAGAAACTCTGTATCACACCCCACAGTGTGGTAACCCTTCCCCGTATCACACTCCCTGGGAAAACATCCAAAACGGTCAAATAACTGATGATAAAATCATTTCTAATGCCAAATAAATCGAATTTGAACATATCTGACTAGATTAACTTGAGATAAATACAAAGGAGCACTTGAATTGGTCAGCACTGAGGGTTATCACACTCGGCTTCGCCTCATGTGATAACCCTCAGTGCTGACCAATTCTCGTGCACCTTTGTCTATTTATGCATAAACAATGCAGCACCTGATGAATTTGGACAATCATGACCTCATCAGATGGATATGATAAACCTGCTGCTTTCCTCTACAGTGAAAGATTTGTCAATAATTATGCCGGAATATTCTTATTTAACATAAAGGCTATCCAAATGAGCTATCATGAAAATAGGGTACTGTTTCTCTTTAAGCAATACAGATGCTCATGCAAGGAATATCATTAATGAATAAGAGAGGTCAATGAAACTCTCACCACTTGCTACTTTTATTAGACCTGTTCGTATTCGATGCCAGTGCAGAACTGAGACAATATTATCATGCTATTTTAACACCTGATACCCCCATTTTTTAGAGAAGGCCAGTGCTCCTTTTGTGCTTGATAATAGAGCTCAACTTTGTATATATACTTCAAGTAATGAGCCTTTATGGCATAGGTTTCCTTTTCTCTGTTGTGTCATCATCCATGTCAGTGTTGTTTTTTTACGATGTGCTGCCCTGAGAGAGATATTGTAGCAGATCAGTCAAGGAGCTCCATTATGGACAAGGAGCTCCATTATGGACAGGTAGCTGCCCCCCATTATCCAGGCCTGTGTACCCTTTCCCCCTGTCTTCCAGGTGCCTCTCCCGACATCTGAACAGCTTCCGCCATCATCCTGACTCCTCTCCCAGCCTCTGTATACCCTTTCCCCCTGTCCTCACTGGGCCTCTGATCAGCTTCCCTCATCATCCAGGGCCCTCTGACGGCCACTGCACCCTTTCCCTCATCATCCATGCAGCTCCTCTCCCGGCCTCTGAGCAGCTTTACCGATCATCCAGGCTCATCTCCCAGCCTCTGTACCCTTTCCCCTCGTCACCCAAGGTGCTCTCTGGGCCTTTGAACAGCTTCCCCCATCATCCAGGCTCCTCTTCTGACCTCTTTGCAGCTTCCCTCATCATCCGGGGTCCTCTCCTGGCATCTAAACAGCCTCAAACTTTCATCCAGCCTCCTTCCCCAGCCTCTTTACCCTTGCCACCCCCAAATGAATCTAGACATTGTTGCTATGCAAAACTGCTATTGCTAGGCCACCACACAACCTAGCAACCTTTTATCACCTATATTCCTAGTCTATGATGAAAGTCACAGAAGAGTTATATACAAGTCAGGGGAGTATGTTGCTGAAAGGAAACCATGCAGATATGAGCATTCAAGCATATTTTCAGCCTTGGTTGCTATGCAAAGCTGCTGTTGCTAGGCAACCACACCACTTAGCAACAAAATAAAAGCAGCACTGTATTCTACTAATCTGATTTATAGGGGGTAGGACCCACCAGATACTTTCTAGACTGCACATTTATGTAATTCAAAGTGACATCTGAATCTATTGTCAGCCATTTTGAATTTCAGCCATATACAGCCTCGCCATTAAATTTTATGAAGTAGAAACATGCATATTCTTAATCAGCACTCTTTTTAGCACAAGAATCAGGAGAATTGATAAAGATTTAGCATGGAAAAACATCCATTTACATAAATAGGGAGATTATTGAAATGGAACAGCATCGTATTGGCTCAAGGTAGTGTCTTTGCATCCAAGGCAATAACGTGTGTCATAGTCATCAAGGAATTCTGTAAAATGTCTCATATTACTCAGAAAGGTTTGTCCTACATAAATCATATTAGATATTGTGCTTAGATGGGGATAAGGGCAAGTTTTATACATGTATCTGGAGCCCATTTAAGATTTTCAGCAAAAAAAAGGAACTTTGTAATTTCAATCTTCCGTCTTCCCGACTGTCTGGTACACTCAAATCTGAACTTAAAAACATGTATTAGGGCTTAATGAAAAGCTGATTATGTCTTCTTTCCAACATGACCAATAGCTTCAGGATCCAGACAAGGTAAGATAGTCTTAGAGCTTGGGGATTGAGCATACCCCTTGAATAACATGGTAGCAAAATTGACCCAAAAGTGGTATGAACCCGCACATAGATAATGAGCCAAAACCGGTAGTGCATCCCAAGATAATCAATGTTAACATCTTGAATCTTGTTCAGGGGACCCTAAGGGGAAAAAATACCCATCGCGTTGGGATGTGGGGGGGGTGCATGGTGGGCCCTATCAGCCCCCGGCCTATTAATATTTCTTTGCACATGAGCCTCGAAGCAGTATTCCGTGTTAGATACTGCTTCAAGGCTAACTTGTGAAGCAACACCCAGTTTAAAGCAACTCTTGTGAACCTCTGTCTCTATCCTACATTTCTTAATGATCCCTGTCGCTTAGCTGGAGGCCATTTCTTAACAGCCTATGACTGCTCACTTTCAAATCATAGTGGGAACCCTAATATTATTGACAATACAGCCCAACAGTTTTTAATCAGTCTTATAGCATGGTTATCGAGTTTCGGAACAATTCTGAGTGCTCAAAATGGATAAAACCAACCTCCATATATTGCAATAGCAGAATCCAAAATGACAGCGGATCGGACATACCTTGACGGCGAGTCGATACCAACGTAAATTCTCCATTTGTGAAGCATATATACCAAATGCGATACCATAGTTTGGACATAACATCCTTGAAACATTATTCTAACTCCCTGTCAGGTAGATTGCTTGATATTAAGGCTGTATTTAGTATAAACATTTTTATTAAGATTCGATGCGGGTGACTGGCTGTGTGTCCTCACCATTCTGTTAACACTACCTGTGGTGCTGTCTGGTGTGTAATGGATGTAATAGCCGTCTTCTCGCATGAGAAAACTGGTACCAGAATTTTTCATCATATTCTGGCCATTTTGAGCAATTATAGGCTTCAAACCATGGATTCTATCCCAGTACGACTTAATAGAATAGTTATACTTTATTTTGTTAAACTGACAATGGCTCAAATGCTCCATAACATGTATAAATGGAGTGTATTTCCCGGCGGTCTGCGTGGTATCAACAAAAATCCAAGATGGGGGAGGTCCTTCTCGTCCGCTCCAACTCGGAACAGGAAAACTTGATTTTTCATAAATTTTAAAGGTAAATTCTTAGAATGTGTGATGAATAGCTTTGAACTCATGCCTTTCAGGGGCTTTATAGAGGCACTCCGCTTCGCGTCATGCTTCTATCATCCCTGAAGGTCTATTCATCATAATTCATATATTACATTCATATAGTAGCTGCAGCACTATGACTGCCAGACCAAACTCTATGTGATTGCTACACAAGTGCGGATTTTACAGAGCAGTCATAGGGCAGTACCTACAGTCACTGGCGCTAAATTTTAGGTTGTCAAATTGTAGTGACTGTATGCAGTCGAGGTTTCAAGAAATGGCCTTCAGACCACTGACCTCTTTAGAGCATATCCATACCCACACAGCCTGTGGACATCACAGGAAAGTACAGTCCTTCAATGGTTAAGCCTTTCTAGATACTTTTAAGATGTGGATTAAGGACTGTCTGATTTGCCTTCTTATTACTTCACATAAGCAAGATGCGCCAGATCCAAATGTTATCACTCAAACAGACATAATTATAGCTCTTTCAATATGAGGGGTAATAATGTCGAGGCAATAATGTGCGACTGCATATCAGTACTATAATAATGTGAATACTCACTCCCAAACAGCTGATGGCATGGGCGGAAATCTAGTCTCACCCACATTCTCAGTGTAGTCCCCTCTAGTAGTATAGACAGGGTGTGACAGTCAGCAAAGTCCCCGGTCTCCCCTGTGTTTACACAACCCACCCAATCCACATGGCTACTTTGAATATGCATTATCCGTAGGTATCGAACATCTGACCATAGCACTCATACACTGAGCTAGGCGATTTTTGAGGGCATGACAGTAGTAGATATCAATGGTGATTTATTCACAAGGTTATTTGTTCTTCTGAGATTGAGGTTGTGGAAATTTGTCAAACTTTGAGGAAATAAAGTATTACTTTCTGCCATTTTTAAGGTCTAAAGGGTTATGTGTCCATAAATAGCACAATTAGGATGAATAGATATCATCCTGGAGGCCGTTTCACTGCGTTCAATGCACTAAACATGGAGGTCCGTGTTTCACATTTATGTCCATATTTGAACACCTACTGCCCCCTACCCCCTCCGCATTTACAATATGGACCATTTGAACACCTACTGCCCCCTACCCCCTCCGCATTTACAATATGGACCATATTGTAAATGCGGAGGGGGTAGGGGGCAGTAGGTGTTCAAATATGGACATAAATGTCAAACACAGACCTCCGTGTTTAAAATACAGACCTCCGTGTTTATTGTATTAAATGCGGTGAAACGGCCTCCTGGAGGCCGTTTTTCCACATAAGTGTTTTATATGGAAATACGGGGGGCTCATGCGGGACATTTTTTTTTTGTCCTTAATATTGTTTTCATTTGACCTCCATGTTGTGTCCGTATAACAAAACTAATTTTTGGCTCTTACGGGGGTTCACATGCGGAATCCCGTATCCACATACGGGATTCCCCAACCTCTCCTCCACATGTGGCTCTTAACCATGGAAGTCTTCGTTTGGTTTTATCTGCATACCGGGGAACCCCCCGGAATTCCCTATATGACGTCACTTCCTCCACCTTGTCCGCCATTTGTAAAAAACTTTTTCGACTTTCGCACAAGATGGCTCGACCGCCTAAGAAAGTGAGTAATATGTTTTTTTCTTCCTTTAATCCGTTACCTTTCATCTTCCTCAGTCTACCTAGTTCTCTTGCGGTCATGTATGTGACCTGAACTTCGCGGCTCTCACTTTTCTGTCTTATTTCATATATTTACACGTACCGGTAGTCAAAGAACCTCCTCCTTTAGGTTATTTTTGGGTGGTCTCTTCTTCTTTACCTTTTCTGTGGCCTTTTTTTCTTTCTTTCGAGAGAAGGGAGGGATATGTCATAGGTATAAAAATGCACTCCTTTCCGCGTTTGAAACTTCTTTTTTTTAAAGAGGTGTATTATTTTTTTATTTCTAGCCCGACAAGCGTACATTCGGCAAAGCTTTTCAGGGGCTTCAAGACCTGAAGAAACTCCTGAAAAAAAAACAGGGAGCTCACAGGTCAGGAAGCTGACCCCTACTTTGAAGTAAGTATTAAGCCTTCTACTTTGTTCCTCCTTTCTTTTGTTTTTTTTTCTAAGTAAGAAAAAGAAAATATAAATATACTTCCTCTCTTTCTCATACATACATTTTCTTTTCTATAATAATTGTTCCTTTTATCCTGATTCATCTTTTATCTATTTTAACTCCACATTTAACTTCTTTCCCAGGTCCTCTCTACGTACCAAAACTTATTTATTGTATCCTTTTCTTTGTTTTCGTGTTATCAGAGTGGTCCGGACGATCAGGATGAGGACCTAGAGGTCGATGAAGAAGAGGTTGATGACATGAACCCTGAAATGTTTGACAGGGACACTGGTGATCAAGCAATTCAATATATGGACTACTTAAACAGGAAGGAAAATATTTCTCAAAGGAGGGGTAAAGGTAAAGCACACTCATCTCAACATCCCTCGCATGAAAAAAACAAGAAGAAACCAGTTTTCAAGCTCCTCCCCTAGATAATTCTTTCTATGACCCTTCCTATGTGCCCATATCACAAACACCTCCTACTAGAGGGAGAGGCAGGGGAGCTTCGTCACGGGGGAACAGATCTATTTGGTGCGGAACAGGGAGGGGAGCTTCCTCCTCTGTCGGAATGTCTTCTCAAAGGGGACGAGGAAGGGGGCGTGGTACAGCAAGAGGGCAAAGCCGAGGAGGAAATACTTCCGACAACTCTACTCCACGTAAGGGAGAACACTGGCGTCTCAATGAGTTAGATGCGCTTTTAAAGGGTGCTAACCATTTACGTCCTGTGTTGAAGGGACGTTTCAAGCATGCTACAGATGGCCACACTCTCAAGAAACTTGCATGGGAGGAGCTGCGGGGTAAGTTGATTCTTTGGTCTTAATTATGTTATATGGGAGAACAGAAAAACTTTGATAAACTAAATTTGGGTTTCAGATATATATTTCTTATGTCAAAGGGAGTGTAAATTAATCACATGAGAACCATGTCTGACCACATAACAAACAGTCTACCCATCAGCCCCGCATATATGTTTCATAATGATAAAGAGACATCAAACATACCTTAAAGTCTGGCTTCGCTCATAACTTTTCCTCTTAGATATATTTTAAATCTGTCACAGCATATATCTTACAGCATATGTCTCTTGCAGACTATGTCAACGCTGCAGGTGGTAGAGACCGCTCCGTCAAACAGTGTGACGACAAGTTGGGTTATTTCTGCCAGAAGGCAAAGAAAAAGGTAATCTTTCTCTCTGAAATAAGTGGCTTTTTTCTTCCTTTTGACATGTAGAGTCTATAGCAATTTAATATAGTTGCCCTTTTCATGCAAGAATTAAAGAGGCTAAGTCACAAATGAAACAAAATATTTTAAAGTCTTTCTCTAGTCTGCGGAATGTATGTCATGAAGTGTTCTTTTTTTTTAACCTTTCAATTTTCTTAGCGCCAACGTATAGACGCAAAATACACCTCTGGATCAGGGCAGCGTGCGGCGGAAGACGTCTTGCATGAACTGGAGCAGGCTGCACTAGACTACTGTGGAGAAGAAGTGGCACTGGGTGAGTTCAGGAAAAGATTTTTTTTATTTTTTTTTATCAGGTCAATGATTAACTTTTAAGTGCTTCATGCATTGTTTCACCCAAAATAAAAGGAAACTCCCTATGCAGTATCAATATATATGGCTCTATACTCTATACTCGTGTGTGAGTTTTGTCCTAAACGAGCCCATATAAGACATTCAAACTTTTTCTTGTCCCACATTCTTTGTGTTCAGGTATATAAGGGATGAGGCCTGCGGACCTTAAGAGCGGGAAAAGGCCCCAAGGCTGTTGGTCTTGTTATGACCCAACACGGCCGGACAAGGAGGACTACGAGAATTTGGGTATGCCAAGCAATGCTATGACTGCCGCAGTCGAGGGTGACCTGCTAGAAGAAGACCCAGAGACAGGTATGTATTCCTGTTTAACAAAAAACGTCATACCTTTTAAACCAGTTAAACTACTTATATCCTGACCACATAAAATATTCTATTTTTTTATTTCAGTGTACTTAATATGTATTCAATAAAAATATATATGTATTAACCTGAAGTCAAATATAAGACACTACCTCCAGCTTTCTAAGCAAATGTTTCACATACAGACAAATAACGTCCTGACTGTAGAACTAACTTTAAGAGGAATGTCCAACGTTCAGCTAAATATATCAAATTTTTTTTTCAGAAGAAGTCCAAGACAAACTGGAACTCCGACAGTGGAATGGGGAGGACCCTGAGGTAGACGACGATGAAATATATGAGGACCCGGAGGAGGCGCAGTCATCTACATATTACAACGAGGAGGAGGAGGAGGAAGAAGCAGGGGATGAATTGTACGAAGACATCCAACCCTATTCCAGTGTTTCCAGACAAGACATGTTAAAAATCAACAGCAACTTTAGTTCCTCGTTGAAGTTGGCCCAATCCAAACTAAAAATTCCTAAAAGAAATGCAGCTGAAGTCCTCCTGAGTAAAGACAATACAAAGTCTGATCAGTCCCTCATTTCTAATGCTTTAAGGGCAATTAGTGATGTTCAATTCCCGGAGTCGAAAACCTCAAAAGATGTCCCAAGAAACGATACAGGTGGAGGAAAGCCTCCTAAAGGTCCTCCCAGAAAGATAGATTCTGGATCTTCGCAGGAACCCAAACCTGGACTTTCACGCGAACGTGTACAGCGTTCCACATATCGAGCAGGTACTGGACACTCCACATCCAGACAAGTTGGTGAACCCTCCACATCCCAAGCAGGCTGTCACAGCTCAACCTCTTCCACATGTGGGACCCAGAGAGAAATGTCAAATAAAAGGAAAAATGATAATATGGATTCAGGAGTAGAAGTTTCCCCTCCCGAGAAAAGGACCAAATTACAGGAAAACAATGAAAGACACAGGGAGAGAAGGGCTGCTAGTTTCTCAAAGTTAATCAATGACAGTTTCCCTGACAATAAAACTCCCCCACCCTCTCCCAAGATACCCAAGAAGTTGGGAGGCAAAACCTACACCGAAGAAGAAGTGGCAGAAATGATAAAGAAACTGAAAGGAAATACTTCACCTGAGTTTACTACCAGCACCCCACATGATCCATCCCCTATAATCCCCAAAACTGTGACAGAGAAAACAAAACAAGACACTCCTGCATAAGACCGTATACATAGGGCTGTCAATGGTTCCTCCAGGAAGAACCTTTTTCCTGAAGCAAGCGCTCAACTTATAGAAAAGTTAGCTTCCGACATGGAGAAAAAGATGTCTGATGTGATTCAAAGAATGGTAACTTCAGTTTCTTCTTCCATATCTGAAAACATGAAACAGCATGCGAGGTCTGTCTGTAGCGCTAGTCAGAAGTCGAATGAGGACTTAATGAAAGTAGTAAATGAGCACTGAGAATTTACTTGTCGGGCTCTCAAGGAACACTGCCGAGACACCAGGGACAGGCACGAAGAAACCGCAGAGGCTATACAGACTGTAGATGAAAAACTGACATCTATCGTTCTAAAAAAATGTATGAACTTTGTCAAGAGCATGGATGACATAGGGACTACAGTCAACAATGCTGCTTGCAAGGTAGGAGAGGCAAACCAGGTATACCTGGAGGACGCTGAAGAAACCGCAAAAAGTCTCTCTAAATTGAACTGTACGGTTGGGGCTTTGTCGGACAACTTAGCTGCTGTAGGTGTACATATGAAAAAAAACTGACAGAACACATGTCCAATGCAGCACAGACATTCAATGAGAACTCCACGGTTACAGCCACTAATTTGGAGAGGGCAGACAAAATAGTTGCTTCAATGAGTGCTAACATAGACCGTTTGGCAGAGATGTTAGAAAGACTATCTACTGGCCAAGGTAAGATATATTTTAGGCTGTTCCTTGAAATACATATGTGGAAGTAAATATATATATAATATATATAAGTTAACTCGCTACCAGGGAATAAAGATACCGGTAATAACGATGATAGTGATGATGATAACAGTAATAATATTATAAGATACAGTAGTAATATAAATGATCATATCACAGACACATGAGTTTGGTGGGTTACTGACCTTGGGGCTATCAGCACCATACATGCCTTTATTAAAACAACTATAACAATTAGTTGACAAAGCATAGTCAGTAAAATGCATAATATAATAACAGTAGTATAGTAATAACAATAGTAATAACAATAATAACAGTAGTAAAAATTTAAAAATCAAGGAAACACCCAGCGTGGTGTTACCTGTACAGGTGAAAACGAGCCAATTGACCGTTACCTTGAAAATCCCCTCTTATATACTGGAGGAGTGTTGATCATGACGTCATGCTGTGACATCATAGATACCAATGCGCGCTGCAAATAGTCCCTAACCGTTCGCGGTTAATTATATATATATACACGGGTGTATATAGTTCCATAAGTTAACTCGCTACCAGGGAATAAAGATACCGGTAATAACGATGATAGTGATGATGATAACAGTAATAATATTATAAGATACAGTAGTAATATAAATGATCATATCACAGACACATGAGTTTGGTGGGTTACTGACCTTGGGGCTATCAGCACCATACATGCCAAAAACACATAAAAACACGCCAAACACATGTGAAAACACATACCAATCAACAATGCAATTGAGATTGGCAAAGTCTATCTAATTCCAAAAGTTCATTTTTATGATTGTGTAAATATGTAAAAACAGAATTAGATTTCCAATTCACCTTCTTTTTAATAGAATCTACACTAAGTCCTGCATCCTTTAACATAGTAGCACCACCATGCCTAAGTGAGTGAGTGGAAACTGAACCTTTGATACCAGCACGTATAGATAAAGATTTCAACCTCGAATTAATATATTGATACTGTAGAGGAACACCATTAATTTTGAATAACAAATCACTCACACCCCTACCTGTGCACAACCTTCCTAAGTCTTTACAAGGACATAACAGTGAGGTATCGTCCCTACATAAGTATATGTTAAAAGAATGGCTACCAAGCTGGTCAGTCTTTGAAGTTTTAATGCGAAGGCTGGCGTAACTATTAAAAATCCTAACATCACCTACCCTCAGTGTATGAGGAGAAGATACAACATGTCCTACCCTGAGGACACCTCTAAAACATAAGAGAATAGCTAACCAGAACTTCAAGTCAGCCCTGTTGGAGAGATCCAAATACGATCTAATACATAACATTTCTTTTGGACTCAATGGGTGAGTAACCCTAGAAGGAACAGCATAATTTCTATCAATGCCATCCAACACCTTTTTTAGCATGAAATTACTGCTATGGTCTAAGCCACCTCTAAGTTTTTGATGATACCAAATGGATGATAAATAATTCCTTACAGAAGAAGGTCTCATATAACTAGATAAATATACTGCATAAGTAGCAGCTTGTGAGGGGGAACAAGGAAATTTAGGTAAATTAAATTTATCACAAAATTTTTTGTACCTTTTAAGTTGTTGTTTCCTTGTTCTCCTCGTACTCTCTGACACACCCTTCGCTAAAAGACACTCTTTTCTTTTTTGTAACCTTTTCCATTCTGGAATTAAAGCAACACATATCATTTTCAAGAAGAGAGTTTACACATTTGTCCAGTATACCCTTATACGCAAGTCTAGATAGTTGATCGGCCAGGACATTGTCTTCTGACTTAATATAGGTTGCATACACCTCCACATTATTGATGAAACAAAGCCAAAAAATTTCTCTAAGCCATTCCATACAAAGCTTATTTTTTGACCTACCGGTATTAATCATAGCTAAAACCTGCATATTGTCGGTAACGCAATGTATTCTTTTATTTTTACAGCCAGATATCCAACGTCTAAGACCCATAAGGAGGGGATATAACTCGTATACATTTATATTTCTATGGTGGTTTTTTAAATTATCCAGTGGTTGAGTAAAATGACCACTACCTAGACTGAATTTATCAAAAGATGTCCAGTCACCATATAAATAATCTTTACCCATCCAAGCCCCAAAGCCTTTCATGGACGAATCAGAGTACATTGGAGTATTGCACCGATCATTTAAGATCAAACTTTTACCATTAAAAGTATTGCAGAATCTCAACCACCATTCCATATCATTCCTTGTACACTCAGAAATTTTAATAATACCTCTAGGACTTGCTCTGGCACAAAGATCAAAAATCCTGCGACTAAAGGTTCTCCCACCTTTAACTACTTGGGAGCAAAAAGACATGAGACCTCCAATCCTCTCCAGGTTCTTTTTAGAAATAAATTTCTTATTAACATTATTTAATAAGAGATTTTCCATTTTTTCAACCTTTTCAACAGGCAAAGACAGTTCTAACTTAACTGAATCTATATTAATGCCCAAGAATTTACAAATTTGAGATGGGTCGGTCACCTTTTCTCTGGATACTACAAAGCCCATGTAGGCCATACATTCCATCAATAAATTCCTCTGACTAAGACATTCATCATAAGTATCAGCAATTATGATAAAGTCATCTAGATAATTTACAATTTTTTCCACACCGTAGTACTTTGCTACCTCTACAATAAAATCAGATATTCGATTGAATATATAAGGAGCGCATTTGAGTCCGAAAGTTAATCTGTTGCTTACATAGAAACCTTCACCTTGACCAAAATCCCACCTAAAGCCTTGCATATCAGTGTGGGGGCCATAGACATTAATGGTTCTATAGGCGGATTTTAAATCTACTACGCTCA
Organism: Acholoe squamosa; assembly: GCA_949317995.1. Taxonomy (NCBI): domain Eukaryota; kingdom Metazoa; phylum Annelida; class Polychaeta; order Phyllodocida; family Polynoidae; genus Acholoe; species Acholoe squamosa. The sequence continues at coordinate 17,846,967 of OX439041.1, forward strand.
TAAAGTCACCTCTATCCAACTGAGCTGTGACCGTACCAATATTATTGTAAGAGAAGGTAGAACTAGTCTCGTCCATATAGTTATTAATTGAAATTTTTTCAGGCATGCTGCAATCCGTTATAGGTCTTAATTTACCATTTGATTTTTCAACACCACCCAGAGAGTGGATGCACTGTGGTTTGCTTTCAACCTTAGACACGAGACCAGCCTCTAACTCCTCTCGCAATATGCTACAAAATTCCTCGTAAAAACTGCCTTCAAGAATGGACTTATAATTTTGCAATCATAAGATGTATTGCATGCAGGGTCAACTATCTTAAACCCTTCAACAAAACCCTGCCACAAGAATAATGCCTCTTTACTATCTATATTTATGACACCTTTTTGAGTTAAGTAAGGGGCTACTCTGCAGGGTAAGATTTGAGACTTTTTCCCATGAACATAATGAACACAATTGCACACACCATTTATACAGCTATCATACACTTCGATGCTAGGTAAATTATTAATAGCAACAGTAAACAGTGGTTTAACCTTGCCCTGTACCGGGCCACCATATGATATATTAATATCCTCTTCAACATTTAATTGTAAATTTGCTACAGATTCCACATAGGAACCACAGGCACCTGAGCTCTCACTGATATCACTCGGGGAGGCCAAATCTACTGTTCCAGCATTATTTACATCAACACCCTGACATGGAACAATGGGTGGGGGCGAACCAGGATCTACCAAACCTACTATACACGACTTTGGCATCGACACACTATCATATATAGGAACCTGGCCACCTGTACAATCCTAATCAGATTTGTTTACTTGGCAGTCCACTCTACTGTGACCTGATTTGGTACATGAACTACATACATGTCTATACTTGCAAGGATCCCTAGTGCATCCCTCAGCCCTGTTAAAGGCATAACATGAATTTGTAGATACTTTAAATTTCCCAGAATTTTTTGATTTGGTTGAATAAGCCTTCTGGGCTTGTACCGTTCCGTCATAAGACAAGTGACGGAGGATATCTGAATTTTCAATCATGGCAAAAGCACCTAAACCATCAATATTGGCCCTGTCCCTGACAGACTTGTCATATGCTACTAAGGCCTTCACAGTGAAAATCTTTGTATCTGACTTCTCAACCAACATCTGGAGGTGCCTGAGCATGCCCTCCACATCGTCCCCATCCTTGTAATAATCTATGATGAATTTAATGTTGACCAATACAAGTCTCTCAATGCTGTCGACCTTTTCACGTTTTTTTATGAATTGTTCGTGGTCAAACTCACCAATTTTTTGCTTGGCGTGATGGCGATGAATTGACGAGTCCATTGACGACCCTCTTGACGAGCTGGGACTCCTGTGACGAGCGGTATACGATGATTTCGATCTCGTCTGACGACCTCTACGTCCTGCCCTGGTCCACTCGCCGCCATCTTGGTTGCTATGGACGCTCTCGTTGTCAACGTCCCGCTGTAGACCACGCCCCCGTCGCCTTGGTTTCGCGTCTCTCGAATCGTGTTTGTATACAGATGCACGTGCTCCCGACACCCCGCTGTCCGATCCGCTCAAAGGATTCATCTCGTCCTTACGGGCCCCTTGGCTAGCAATAACGTCTCGCAGCATCTTCTTTATATCCAAAAGGTCTTCCTCCATCAAGTCCAGCCTCGTCTGGTCAGCAGTCTCACTCTCTCTAGCCTGTGGCGTGTTAGGCTGTAAGGGCTCCAGACCCCCACATAGAGAAGTCAAACTGCTCGAAGATCCCAAATTGGCCGATTCTCGGTCCGTTTTAGCCGATTTAGCCGATTTTTTCGACGAACCCTTCTTCTTTGCACCCGTAGTAGTCTTTTTCCCCATGCTTGAGCCGATAACCCAGCAATAAACCGGAAAAAACTGCTTAAAAATTTAAAAATCAAGGAAACACCCAGCGTGGTGTTACCTGTACAGGTGAAAACGAGCCAATTGACCGTTACCTTGAAAATCCCCTCTTATATACTGGAGGAGTGTTGATCATGACGTCATGCTGTGACATCATAGATACCAATGCGCGCTGCAAATAGTCCCTAACCGTTCGCGGTTAATTATATATATATACACGGGTGTATATAGTTCCATATATATATATATGTATATATATGTGTATATATGGTGCAATCTATTTATCATATATATATATATATATATATGTCTTCTTTCAGTCCCTAAGAAGGAGGTCCCTACAATGGAGGAGACATGTAGGTCTAGAGAAGAAACTCCAGTTCCCGAGTCACCTGTTCCAGGAAATTCAACCGGTGCAACCATCCCTTCTCAACCTGTCGACCCTGAGGTTCAAGAAGGACACCCTCGACCTGAACCTTTCTCACCAAGGAACACTTCAGCATACTTGACCCATCCAGAACCTGTGCCAGGTAAGTCGTGTGAAGGCCGCATTAAAAAAATACTTTAAGGTTGGCATGGGTATGTATACCTTGAGGGTTAGGGGAGAGTCTGTATAAGTGGTAGTCGAATGTTTACAGGGATGAAACTTTTCATGTATGGGGAATTTGGACAGAGGTTTCTATATATGACAGTTTTTTCAATTCTGAAGGTAAATCAAACATGAAGTTCACTTAAAGAAAAATAAATAAAATAATTTCCTCTTATGTATGCGATTTCCAGAGGAGCCACCGGTTTCTTCTTCTGCGACTGAAGTCCTCTTACACGAGGAAAAGGATGAGCAGGAAGACGCGAAGGAGAAGAAAGAGGAAGTGTACTTCCTACCAGCATCAGGTGAGGTTTGTTAACCTAAAGAAAAATCAGCAAATACTATCCAGAAGTCAATAACAAAAATCCCACATTCAAAGATGTTTTATACTTAACCATATGTTCATTCATTTTTTTATAAGTAAGCCTATATATTGGTCTCATGCCACAGCTATTCTAAGTAAAAGTGTCGATGAAGAAGGAGGCCTCCTGTCTTTTCATGTCCTGAATAGAACTGAATTTGTCATATTACAAGAACCCATGACTGCAGCGAGATCAATGCTCAACGAGCTTGCAATTATGGCACTGGATGCAGCTTCTTCGGGGACAGAGGGAGTGGACGAAACAGACACAGAACGTGAGACGGATCACGGGAACGGGAAGCAGACCCTCAAGCGATCTAAGAGGCTCCGCATGAAGAAGCAGAGAGATTGAAGAAAATCATTCTTATTGTACTTTTTAAACAAAGTTCATGAGTGCCATGTTCAGCGTTCAGATACATCTGTAATAATAGAAACTGTTGTATGGTTCAATACCACTTTTCTTCTAGTCTAAGGCATTTTTTGGGTGTAAGAGAAGATACACTTTATTATATTCTAGATTTCAGCCTATGTGGCATTTTCACTGTTGTAGCAGAGTAGCTTAAAGTTCAGCTTTTAACTTTGTTTCATGGATAGGATGTAAATGTTTTGAATGTTGGGTCAGATTTTAGACAGGATGGCTGCTTACTACAGAAGTAAAAAACTATTCTGAGTCATCACATGGTGCCAAATTATTTATTTTAAAAATGACAGTTTTATTGTTGGTCCTTACTGCAGAGTGACTTGAAAAAGTTAAAAACAAGATTCCATATATGTGTATATCATATATATATATATATATATATATATATATATATATATATATATATATATATATATATATATATATATATATATGTTTATTTTTATATGTTCATTTTTTGTTACAGTTTATTATATATGCCATGTATGCATGAACATGGGTTTGTTATGTAGATGAGATATATTAGCAAAGAGGTATATCCCTTCTCTTATGGAGACAACGATGTCAGTGCCTTACAACATAAGTTTTCTACCCCGTGTCCACTTTCCCTTCTCAGAGAAAAATGAGAACATAGCACTGGACAGACTATACATCGTCTTCCAGAAGGTTGTAGTGTTTCGAACATTGCATTCATTCTTATATTGCACAGAACCTCAACTTAACACAGCATATATGTAGACCCCTGTTTGTCTTAGCCTAAGTTCTACAATGAAAACAGATTTTGTCTATAAGAAGAAGGAGCTCACAGAGCCATGACACCTGATGCCTACATACGGACATGTATACAAGAATAATTAACAGGTTAAAAAATTTGCTTATCAGTTAAAAGGTTTACAATAAAAGATGGAGTATATATACCTGGTCTCATGTGTGCTTCTTCGTTTAACGTGTACGATGCCGACGGCTTCCAGTAGTCCTCTTCTTAGGCTTGAAATGGTCCTCTATGAAGGTTTTGCGCAGGTTAGCAAACTTTCCCTTCTCCTGAGTCTGGCGTGGGTCGGGTTGAGTTATCCTTTGCTGGATGGGTTTAAACCCATCTTCAGCAGGGAAGTCCCTAAGGAGTTGTACCTTACCGACTGTAGCACGATTGTGCAAACAAACGCAGGTCTCTATTATTGCCCCAGCTCGTGGAGGGTCGTGGCTCAGGTATCCTCCTGAAGAGTCTAGGCACCTGTTGTATGGTACATATATATATATCAAAAATGGTTAATATATATTTGTCTAAATGTAGGTGGAAGTCTTTGCATAAGAGAAAGTTTAAGAAGAACTTCTATTGTACTGTCCGAAAACAGGCATCTCTTCCTCATTTTTGTAGGCATAGGATGAAGCTAATGACGGGAATTCTTTTAAATATAAAGAATAAGTTAATAGAAATGAAAATATAATAACCTCCAACGCTGCTTGAGAACTCCAATGGTCCTCTCTACCCGTGAGCGCATCTTTCTGTGCCATTTGTTGTACAGATGCTCTGACTCTGTAGTCTCTACTTTCACGGGAGTTAGGAGGTAGTCAGTTAGGACATAACTGAAAAAAAGAATAAGTCACAGTAAATTTCATATGATATATTCTGACATGCATTATGAAAACATGTGGACAAAAAGGAATTTTTGTCATGTAGAAAAACATAACAAGGAGTTAACTTACCCGGAGTCCCCTAGCAGATAGTACCCCTGGAAGTCCTGCCTTTCCCCCAGGTATTTAATTTGGCTGCAGTTCATACAATAGATGTCGTTGCAGCTACCTGGATTACTGGTGTCGACATGGAATATAATTCTGAAGAAGTCACAGATGATCCGCAAAACATTCAATCCAAAGAAAAACTTTGAATAGGAAAACATATGAGAACTTGGAAAAAGAATTGGAGCTCATAGGACAAGAAAGGAGACATCTGACTAATGTTTCCCATATATATATAGTATGACTGTATGATTGTATTTTGTTTTCAGTCCAAATCTAGGTAAGATAGGGAGGAGTGGTAAAGATATGAAGACAAATAAAGAAATTAACTTTACTCACCATGGTGTTTATGCTGTAATATCCCTTATAGCAATAGAACTGATTTTCGTCTACAGTCACTCCTCTTGGACACTGAATAGGGACGTGGGTGCCGTCGATGAGGCCGAAACATTTTGGCTTTCTTGTCTTCTGGTAGAATGGCAAACTGTTGTTGTTTTTGGCAGTCCTTGTGTCAGGCCACTTCACGTAATCTGTGATGTTGTCATGGAAGAAGTCAGACACTTTTTGCACACTGGTACAGACGACAGACTTGGACACCCCATGACAGTCACCTACAGATGGGTAGGAGGCTCCAGTCGCGAAGTATCGCAGAGCTATGCAAAACTAAAAAAAAATAGAAATTAAATACATATATATCTAGGTAAGAATGCAAGAGGGCTGGGTATTTAATGTAAAAAAATAAGGGACCACATACAGATGACAAGACATCTATAAACTATGAATAAAGGCTTCATAGACTACTGTGACATACATATGTGTCAGTGTTGTAGATATTTGTATGATAAATTATAAAGAAAATACCCTCTTCTAACCTGCACCCTGACTTAGAGCTTTTCCTGTTAGCCTATGAGCCTATTCTTAAGTGTGAGCCATGTGTAAGACAAAACTACATACATAACCAAAAATAAACAAACATGTATGGTAAGAACTTACTCTGAGGCTGTGTGGTATAGCATACCGACCCCGGAAAACTTTCTTCTGCTGGACTGAGACATAGTTCTTTATTAAAATACGTGTCACGGCTTTACTCAGTCTGTAGCGCTGCTGAAACTTTTTCTCTGTGAAAAAAGAGAGAGGGTGTATCCTTTTGTAATACTCCTGGTGGAGGTAAAGGGACCCGTACACCATTTTGATGTTTGTATGTCAGGCGGCCGGAAGTAGAAAAACAGGGTCAAGAAAGGTTATGACCTACATGAAATGACACATACGGACAAAAAAAGAGACATGCGGGGGAAAAAAGGAAACATGTGGAGAAAAAAGGCCCGCATGTGACATATCACCTACCCTAGGGCAGGTGGCATTTCAAGGACCGCATGCGGAACCTATGTGGAAAAATAATTTTCCATATCCTGAGCAAAAGCGCCTTTTGGGCCGCATGCACATATGGCATACTATATGTGAGCTTAAAAGATACGGGAAAGCGAACAAAAATGCTTTTGGCACATGCGGGGCCTGCATGTGACATACGGACCCCCGTATCTATGTGGAAAAATGGCCTCCTGGTTATATAAAGCTTTGTGGTATGGCACTTAAAAACAAATTTGGTGGGCACAGAATTTACATCAAACCCACATGGCCTTAAAACCATGATAATTAATGATCCTGGAATAACTGCAACTTCACAAGGAAGTGGTAATTCTTTACTAGTGGATGCAAGGGTGGGGGTGGGGGTATTCTGACGTTTAACAAGGGTTTCACAAAAATAGTTTTAGCATCTAAATACAAATCCCATCAGCCTCGTGCTGTTAAAGAAGAACCAATCCACGCCAAGTATATAGATAGAACTAAACGACCGTGGTGTACGAGGTGGCCGATCCACCACGAGGGGGTGGTCTAACGCTAACGCCCTCGGGGGAGACCACCCCCCGAGGGGTGGATCGGCCACCGAGGACACCAGGGGAGTTTAGTTCTATATTTATTTTATGTTTTTAGGGGGTTTAAATAAGGAGAAATTAACAAAATCTGGTACCGTAGTTCCCCGTACGAGCGCCGGTCCGCCATTTTGAATGTTTACATGCACCCAGAACGAGGCTGCAGTGGTGGATCTGCCGCTGTGGTGGATCGACACACGTTACGCCACTGGGGGTGTGCGGATCGGCCCTGCAATGCTATCTCTATGGGAAGAAGTTATTGACATTAAATAAAAAAGATTAATATATACATGTATATTATATAATCTAAGTCTGGGTGTGCTTTATAGGTGGGACAGAATCAAATTCAATAGTGCTCAGCTGTGCCTTTTAGGTCGGGCCTGAACTCAAGGTGTGGCTTATATGCGGGTCACCCTATACACCAGGTACTACTGTATGTAACAATGATGACTATATAGCGCTGACTCGAGACCGGACTGGTTCCCGGGATCGCCATGTGACATCAGCGAGTTCCGGCCCTGGTCTCGCGATTTTTCTGGTTTCAGGCAGGTACTGTTGTGTAAGTGTCAGGTACCTACTTTATCTTGCAAGAGATTCCGAGATCAGAACTATCATGGCCACGCACACATGATCAATATTAAAACTCGCTTTACATATCAGTACATGGACATAGACATAAACACACCTGAGTGCATAGTACAAAGGACTTAAATAAGATACATAGGTTTCATACACATGAACCTGGTCTATATGAGAGCACCCCATGTTATTCTATTTGGACATAGGCCTCATGAAGAAGTATTTTTGTTTTTGTTTTTTTTTTCCTTTTTTCCCTTCAATGTCTAATGAACCGAGAGGATTTTGTCAATTTTTAATGATACCAACTAAATCATTGTTGGTATATATATATAAATATATAATAATAATAATAATAATAATAATAATAATAATAATAATAATAATAATAATAATAATAATAATAATAATAATAAACCGTGACTTATAAGCATGGTTTTACAGTACTTACCCTGTCCTCTACTTGGACATTGCCCGATGATGATGACAATGTTGAGGTGTTTACAAACTTGGCCTCCATGTGTGAGGCAACGCAGTGCGGGAATTCAGTATCAGCAAATATGCTCACCAGCATTGCATGGTGCATCATGCTGACTCTTCAGGAGTGTATCAACCCCAGAAGTTTGTCATGATGCATGAATGCCTTATTACCTGTACCTGCTTATTCCACATCTGTTACTGCTTATTTTGGAAATGCATATCTGGGCAATTTTCATTTTAGGGGTCTCAACTTTCAGGCAAATCAGATGCATCAAAATAGTGTAAAAACAACCTCTTTTTGTTCCCTCATCCTAACAAAAGTATCTGAGCTAGATTAATTGATTTTTGCATAATGGCTGAATATGAATTGAAAATGACATGAACCATATGATCTAATACATAGGTTATATCATATTTATTTCTGTGAGACATTTACTGAATGTCTTTTAGGTGTAAGATCCAGCAAGTCCATTGTCCACAGCATTTTGTGAGCTATGTATTGCACCATACAAAGCAAGGTAATAGGGATAGCTCTTTGAAAATTGACATGGACAAAGTGTCCATGAATATTGAATAACTGGTGATTTTACAAGGAATTTACACTAATATTGAAGGAATTATGGCCAAGTTTGCTGGATCTTACATTGCCCTAAATTTATAGATACATGTGATAATCATCAAAAATCTAAATAAATGCGTTCAGCCCCATTTCATATATTTTGTCTGTGTCATCTAACAGCATAATATGATTAACTAAAACAAGTACTGGGGTCTGAACTTGAGTGTGTATTGATTCAAGGTAGATCAAACGTGGAATTTAGGTGTGTGACATAGTGGAAAGTCTAAAAATAGTGATTTTTTTAAGGATAAAATCACTAAAAATCATCCAAATCTGTAAATTAAAAAAAGCACTCGTAGATCTCTATGTCTACTGTACACCTATGAATTCTAAATTGATTAATTTGACATGAGGGATTTTCTATAACAATGTGACATATGCAGTGAAAGTTGAGACCCCTAAAATGAAAATTGCCCATCTATACTTTTCCAAATACTTGATATTATGCTACTTGTTATTGATAATGTTCATGATCATGTTATAAGATAACTTTTATGATTGCTTCATTTCCCACACTGGACACATCTAAGTCATGTATACAGAGGAGTTATTCATGTATCATATAATGATATTTTTTTCAATGGGGCAGGGCGCCAAAAGAATTAATGTAGATGGGCTCATATAGAGTCCAGGGGATCACAATCCCATTGGATGAAGCTGTCCATGCTTCTTGCTGTAATTGTTTGTCATGAAATTAACATGATGCATATCATTATATCTATTGCCATTGCTCTCAACTTCTTGATTGTTAACAATTGAAATGTATAGGAAGATCTAAAAGTTGTAGACAGAGAATACATATATACATCATCACTACTTTGATCACAAGTTATTTTTACAAGTTGAGGTCTGTACGCTAAAAATTTACCCATAGACTACAAATATGTACTCATTTATAGATTTAGGACAGACACGTTTGTACCTTTAGCTACCAAGGGGGCAGTAAGAAAAAGTCAACAAATGCCTTCAGAACATGAGTACATTTTGACCACAAATGTATCACAACATGATTCCTTGATATTTCTGTCGCTTCCATCATTATAGGTAGGCCTAGAGATTATAGCTATCAATCAACGAGCAAAAGGATTACTGTGTTTACAGATAACAATTATTTATTCACACTGGTGCAGTGGAAAACTGGCAAGATTACACAATATATAGATATAATCTTCATATTTAAGCTGATGTCGATGTATGTGCAACAAGCCTTCTAATGGCCATTACATACCTCATTCTGAGATTGTCTAAATTTTATGACAATTTTTATGATAGGTGTTTAGCTTCACATGACTTGATATAGTTAGCAGAGATGTAGATGTTGGAGGATTTTCCAGAAAAAAGGTATTTCATTTCTGAAACATTGGAATTCTCAGGGTATTTTGAGTAAATATGGTAGACAATCAGGGATTCCCTCCATACCGCACTTACATCTCTGAGTTTGATAAATATATGTATGTTGATAATCCCTAAAACTTGGTCTAACTACAACAACTATACCACAAGAGTAACTCCCTACATCATGGCTCAATATTTTGTTTGTGCTCGACTAGGTATAGAAACCACTTTTCTATTACTAGGTGTGATTAGACAATATTATACTTGTAAGCATAAACAATTGAACGCACATTGCAATATTCAGCATTTTCCTCACAGATGTAATGGTCAAAAATCATAGAAAGTTGGCTTTTGCTATTTTTGCACTTATGCTGGTCCTTATCGTTAGGATTTTGATTTTTTCATTATTTTTTGGGGCTTATATTATCAGACCTGATGAGTTCTTTGTGTTACACATAGGTTTATGTGGTGGTAAATCGATATTTCATCTTACAGCGCCTCAAAATAGGCCAAATTTGACCCAAACTGGGGGAAAAATGTTAAAAAAAATACACAAAAGTGAAAATTTTCAGCATATACTACCAAATATGTGTAGTTTCATTTATATAACATATATTTTGTGGTTATACATTGTATCAGGAACAAAAAACCCTCCTCTGGACATATTTCTTTTATATGCTGGGAGCATTTGAAGTTTGGTGAAGGTCTGTGTCTTCCCGAATCATTTTGCCTAAAATAACACCCCTAAAATAAGTCAGTAGGGCATATGGGTTCAATATTATATTTAGAAAATAGAGGAAGGTAAGGTTAATATCTGTTAAAGAAAAAAATTAGAATTCCTTGGTTAACTTCATTCTGAGGATGCTATGAATGGCTTCCGTGGAATATACCCTGTTTTTCTCGTCTGACCAAAAAATCAATGATTTTGCCCCTCCTGTGTAAAGTTGATATATTTAACTGTTCTAAAAATGGCAGTACTTTTCCCCTGGCACACACCTAAGTATCCAATGTGTAGATTCGGGAAGACACCCTTTCAAGGGTATATAGTTTTGGGGTATTGCCATAGCAACGGTTTTCATATTTAACTCATAATATTTTCTGAGGAGTTACCCTACCACCCATACACTATCCACAAAAAAATATCTTTGAGGTACTCATAGGTTTGATTTCAGACCCCCTCCAGGGGCCCCCAGGGGCAAAAGCTCCGTTTCTATGACTTTTGACCAATTGATAATTCTATATAGTGAATTCTAGGTGTATAGCTTACGCCAAAAAAAAATATTGTGTGTCTCCAGTTACATAGCTAACATCGCGAGGGTCGGTAGGTCGGATTTTTATTTTTTAATTTTTTTTTATTATTTTGTATATTGTAATGTATGGGCAGACATGTTCGATTCTATGATTTATCAGTAGAAATATGAAAACATAAGCAATGTGAAACACATGTAAAATGTATGAATGACTGTTATGAACACAATACCAATAGATGAGGACTTTGATAAGCTTCATGTAAAATTGATGAAAATTTATGAAAATTACGGGAAAAATGCCTAAAAATTCCCAAAAATATAAAGAAATTACCATAATAAACATTTTTCTAGGGTCAGCCCTGTTTTGCTAGGGTCGGTTGGGTAACTGGAAACAAACCTTTTCTTTTTAGGCCTTAGCATTAATAACATTAGCCAAGAAACCCTCATCTTTAAGAGCTCATTGGGGTCCTACATCTGATAAGATATGCTTTATATGCTGTAAGACCTCTTTCAGAACTTGACCTCACTCTTTAGCCAACCTCTAGTTTGAAGGAAATTTAGACGCAAAATGAAGTTGATCCACTGCCCCCCCCTGCCAAAATGCTTTAATCTGAATGAGGCCTCAAATTACAAAAGTGAGGAAGGACTTACAATAACATAAACTGCATTGACTAAGGACCACACCAGTCTTACACCCTGATAAATTATTTCTTTTCACTTCATATCCCTGAGCTTTATGACACATAAAATAGCTAAAGGTACTTAGATGATAGAGATGGCTGCATCAGAAAATTCTTTTGCCATCAGACACATGAAGCAAAAATGTACTTCTTTAACTACATAACCATATGTAAAGTGTACGAAAATGAAGGAAACCATGCATATTGAACTGAATGCATACTTTTCTTTTCTTACACTGAAAAAATGATTCATCAGGCATAGGCTACAGAGAAGTACTATAATATCTAACACATACGGTGAATATCGTGTATAAGACAAATCCCCAAATTGAGAGAAAACTACAGGGGCTAGGTTTTGAGGACCTACGATGTAGCCCCAATTATTGCTGATACTATTAGCAATAACTGGGGCTACATCTTAAGTCCTGAAAACATAGCCCATAGGGCTGTCATGATGCTTGAATGCATGCCTGGTGAGTAACTCACTAGGGCTTGATTCAAGCATCCCGGCCCTATTGAGTCGATAAACCCCTGAAGGGTTGGCTTGATGCTCTGATGAAGTGACGAGTCTTTATGGTATAGGTTTCTTTTTTTCTGTTGTGTCATCATCCATATCCCTCATCGGTGTTGTCTTTTTGCGATGTGCTGCCCTGACAGAGATGTTGTAACAGATGAAGTCAAGGAGCTCCATTATGGACAGGCAGCTGCCCCCCAGGAACAGCCCCATGTACCCTCCAACAGATGCTGTGAAAAGCGGGATGAATGTTACATTTACATATTTTTTTGGCTGAGTCACCGTTCAAGGGCTGATTTGGTTCACATGCTGAATTAATGCAGTCGCAGTGAAGGCATTAATACAATGTTTTTATTTGTTTGCATTGATCAGTGCATTGACTCACCACTGCAACAAATGAACACGATGCCTTAAGGAATTATTTTGCCAAGGGCTGAGAAATACTTAAATGTCCCAGAGTGATGTTGCCATTTTCAATGTACCATGCAGGACATTCAGGAATGTAGATTTATTAGGTTACTCTTGTGACCTAAATTCAGTGTAAGTTACAAAGGTACCTGAGAACATAGTATATGGTACATGATCATAAGAATATTAATACATGGAGTCTGAAGTAAAGGTTGTATCGAGGGTTGGGGTAACTCACCAAAAAAGTCCCCGAGTTTGTTGGCTGGTTCCTGAATGATCTCCATGTACTTCAGTTGGGCGAAGAAGACATCCACAGCTATGAAGTTTTTCCTATGTAGGGAAAGGAGGAAATGTCACACATCACTCTTTTTAACCAACATAACAATTGGTTATCACACAAACCTTTAATGTGGCCCAAAGAGGTGTTTTGACTGTCTATGGGAAAAACTACATCAATTTTGAAATATTGTACAATGACCTTGTTGGTTTTTATTAACATCATTCCTGAAATATTTTCACAATTTATCTGAAACATGGTTCTATGCATTTACATTGCTTGAGAACTGATGTGATACATGAATTCGCCTTAATTGTGAGGGAGAGGCCCTGAATGTTAATTCAACCCACTGTACAAATCCATGATCCACTGCTGTCTCTGCCAGTAGAGTTGAATAATGTGCCTTTGCACTATCCACATGTGTCAGTAGTTTGGATGATATTCCTCTCAGATCATCCTTTAGATCAGACAGCCCCTGGAGTAGTGATGCTGAAAATCCAGTTATGATGTCCATAATTGCCTTCTGAGCCTGACTACGTAAGAACTCCTCCAAATCATCAATTCGCAAACTTTCACTATCACTGGGATTTGTTGGATCCTCCAAGGTACTGACTGGGGACTTCCATAAGGTCAAAGACCTGATTTTATCCAAAAACTTTTGTGGGCCATAAAACTTCCCAAGCCTGAATGTAAATGCACACATGTCTACGTATGCTTGAATTAAGTTAGTATTGACTTCCTCAGCCATCTCTTTGTACACTTCTATGACAGCCTCAAGATTGTTCAGGAAATGGTTGAACTCCCCTCTCACTTCCTCAATCGTGCTTGTGGAAAACGTAGATGCAATTTCCTCCAAATTCATTGTCCCTGATACATAGCCATTGTAAGCTTCTTCAAGTGATTCCTTGAAGCCAAGTATTTTTTTGTAGTCAGAGAAGAAGTCAACCCTTGCTGTTACACTTTCAATCTTAGTGAAGCCTGTGAGAACTGTATTGAATAGAATTGTACTTTTATTGACTGAGTTCACATAGGCTTGCATCTCAGTCAGTAATGTGCTACACAGTGTGAGACAGGTTTCCATCTGAGCAGCTTTAACAGCAAAGTCCTGGCGCAGATCCTGAATATGTCCCTGGAAATAGGTTGCACTAGTGGTATCTCTACTTTCACTTCCTCCATTATCTGCAGGTGATGGTGGTGCAGGTGTGGGTCCTGATGAACGAGCTGTAGCTGGGGCATCTTTCAATGATGTCAAACCACTGGTTAAATCTTTGGCAACCCACAGTAAGGGATCTATTTTACAGCCGTCTGTTTGTCCAAATACATATTTTGGCCCATGCTGACCAGAATCTTTGTGTTTGTATGTGTCAAGCAAGGTTTCCAAAGAGTTCATTGTTATGTATACACTGTCAAGGTTACCATCAATGTACCCATCAGTCCCCCCAAAACTCTGGGTGAAAGAAAACAAATCAGTTCTCAAACGACTGAGAATATCTAATGTCGCATGTTCCAGTTGGCTATAGTCAGATTCATAGACATGTACAAATTTATCGAGTTCATCAAAGGCAATCTTCAGATCCACGAAGACATAGTTTGAGATAAGTGTCAAGAATGCTTTTGGTACACTCGTGAGGTAAGAGGTCTGCTTGCCATATATGAAATAGCTGATTCTCTTTATGAAACCATTCATCTCATCAATGAGGTCCTTGAGTAGACCCAGATCTGTGAGGTACAGGTCAGGGTCGGTGCGCTGTTTGACCTCCAGTGCCTCTCCTAGTTTGCTCTTTAAGGCACCCAGTCCTTCAGACATGAAGTTGTCTACTCGACTGGATGATAATGCAGCATAGGATAACGAGGGAATGTAAGCTCCCCCGACACACGGTTCTTCACATTCACAAGTAGTGATGGCATCTACAGAAACGAAAAACAAATATAAACCATCATTGCAAATGATTCGTATTTACTTATTATTGAGTTATTGCCATATTCATGTACAGCACATCAAGTACCTTTATTCCTTACATTAACAATATCTCTGGGAATTTTCTCCAACAAATGTAGCAAAAGGAATTGAAAACTAATCAAATTGAGATGATTTATTGACATATCAGTTCTATATTACTGCTTGTATTACAAAAATTATATAATTTTTTATGCTTTTGGGACTGTTTGGGATTAAATTCAGTTCTATAAGCTAGTATTCAAAATACATCTACTCCTATTATGTTAGGAAAATTCCAAGAGTCTATTTTTCTTTTTAAATTTATACCTGTAACGCTACATCACTTTCTCCATATCTAGGCTTCTAGTAACTCAACTGTAATATCATTTTTCTTCGATGGATTCCAAATGTCTCAATAATTATTGACTGCTTATTGAACATGGTGAGCATTAATCTAATTAATAATAACATGAGTTTATAGCAAGTTAATGAGTGATTGATATGAGCTACATGTATGAAAATAATATTCCCTTATGATGAATTCATTTGCGTGACATGAAGCCATCTCAAGTAAGTCTCCTATCTTAAATTGCCATAACATACTGATCCCCTGACTTTAAACATGTAAAACTATCATAATCTGGCTATATCAATAAATTGTATTTGACAGAACCTAATATCTTACCAGCTAGCGAAGTGTTTCCAAAATCCTTGTCAGTGTGAACACAGTACATGTACTCATTCAGATTACAAACACGTGTGTTGATCAGCTGCTCAGGATGTCCCCAGGTATCATCTGCCAGGAAAATCATACACATAATTCTCTGTTAAATAAGGCTATACCATACATATATATATATATATATATATATATATATATATATATATATATATATATATATATATATAACCTTAAGATTTTGCTTTTAATAGTCTTTATCTAAGAGCCTTTTGAAGAACCTAATTTACTTTATTTCACCTTTTTATAAATAGTATAACATAGATTCTGTTCAATCTGTAATGACCAGGTCTCTGATTCTGTTTTTTGCTGGGCCCATCTAAAAATATGGTACTCATCATGAGAAACAAGAATATCAACTTCGTTTTTAAATTTGATGACTGGAACCCCCTTCGTCAACCCCTCTGAAGAAAAGGTGGAAAATATTTAATTAATTCAATTTTAACTCATATTAATTTTCCACAGGCTTGTTACATCCATCAAACCAATTTAGGGTGCTCTATAATAATAGGGGGCAGTAAACGGAACTATTTTTGATCACCCGAAAAATCCAAGATGGCCACCATCGAGCATAAATGGCCTCCGATGGGCATTTTCTAGCATCAGACAGGCATAGAAACATTTCAAGAGGCAATATGTGAACAGCATGAACTAAACTGAGCTATTTCGATTATTGGTAAAATCCAAGATATCCCACCTCGCCTATAATCTGATAATTGTCCATAGGTAGGCATTTTCTAGCATTATAAAGGTATGAGACATGCATAAAACCATTACAAAGGGTACTATAGAAACAGGATGATTTAAACTGAGCTATTGGAATGATCTACAACATCCAAGATGACTGCCAGTTACCGTAATATCCTTAGGCAGGAGTTTCCTGACATTAGACATATATGAAACAACATGGGTGTCAAATCTAGAAATAAAAATGAATACAAGAGGGGAATGCTTTAAAGCTCACAGTCTTTGAATAGTTAAAACACTAAATCTACAGATATTTTATTCACATTTTTTCTTCATATGAGACATACCAAAAATAAGCTGCATTTCACTGGGTTATTTTTAACGTAAAATATCCAAAATGGCCGTTACCAAACTTAACATCTATTAACCTTTTATCAAGGAACATCATTAGTAGTTAGAGTAGTTAACGAATATGGTGAAACTTCTTATTCCTTCTTGTTAGTTAATGAAAGTATAGTGCAGGGGCAAGTGTCAGGATTTTGGGTGTCGTGTGAAGTGGATGTTACTTTTCTCCAACATAGATAAATATGTTCCTTGGGTACCTAAGCTTCTAAACATGTATGTTAGGAATTTTTCTTTTCATGTTTCTTACCATGGCAACAGCTTTCCTTGGTAACACTCAAAATCAGCTGAAATGCTACCTAAATTGTATAATACTGTCTCAAATGATAAAACTAACCACCCCTACCCCAAATATCAAACCTATTGTGTCTACTTTACATATTGGTTTGTTTCTATGGACCTTGGTTGCTTAGTAACAACAGCTTTTAAAGGACATCCTTAGCAGTGCCATTAATATAATACACTGAAAACCTACGGGATCCAAAACTCGTCAATAGTGACGACTTTAGGTCCTCAGGTTGACAATACCTAAATCTACAGCTTTAGGTTGTCAGGGAGTCCTCACAGGTGACGACTTTAGGTCGTCAATGACGACCTAAAGGAGTCACTTTGGCTGCCCTTATGATCATATCATCCTGTGTAGAAATGACATAATTATAATTATAGTGTCTTTTACATTTTCCCAATATTTTCTGTTGAAGCATGTCTCATGTCTCCCCTCATCCACCAGTAAATAGTTTATTGTGGGTATTACCAACCCGCTATCATGGGTTTAGTGGAACACTGTGGTGTGTAGGTACATTGAGAAAACAATCATCTACATGTAATATACTTTAGGCACACTGAAATAAGGAGTTATACTCTAGCAGTATCCATAACAGAGGTGTCATTACCAGAATGATCTATCCCTTTTCTCCCTCTTGTACTTAAAAGTTCCTATCTTTTACAGGTACATTTGTACCAAACACTGCTTATATTGCCCTTTTCATAGTAAACCATACAACAAAATTATTGTAAAGATAAGATCCAATACAACCCCCAGGGCACATTGTTTCTATCATAGATACACATAGTGGGGACCTCTCATGGCACACACCCAAACTAATAGTAAAGCCAAGGTGGTCAGGATGATGACCTAGGGTAGTCATGAAGCCATGACAACCCTCTGATGACCCTAAACTCGTCATATATGACTAGTTACCAATAGCGGCGGGTTTTCAGTGTATTATTCAGCATGTTTCTACATAAGGATTCATTCAAGCTGGCTCTATGGGCTACCCCAGTGCCCTAGATCTATCAGAAGTAAAGCAAAGTCAAGTAACAACAACTATTTGCTATTTAGGCACCTTGGTTGCTTAGCAACAGCAGCTTTTAAAGGACTTCCTTAGCAACGCCATTAACATAATGTTTTTCAGCATGTTTCTACATAAGGATTCATCAAGCTGGCTCTATTAGTTACCCCAGTGCCCTAGATCTATCAGAAGCAAAGCAAAGTCATATAACAACAACCATTTGCTATCTAGAGACCTTGGTTGCTTAGCAACAGCAGTTGTTTAAAGGATTTCCTTAGCAACGGCATCAACACAAGATTATTTAGCATGTTTCTACATAAGTATTCATTCAAGCTGGCTCTATGGGCTACCCCAGTGACCTAGATCTATCACAAGCAAAGCAAAGTTATATAGCAACAACCATTTGCTATAATTTTCCAACATCAACAGTCCAAGATCCTTACAGCACAAGAAAGACATAAACATAGATACCTTATAAAAAGACCTGTAGATCTCCCAAATGATAGATTTGCCACTCCTATCAACTTGATGCCATTATCACATGCTCTGCTTATTCAAATTACTCATAATATACATTCCAAGGGTTGACCATGTTGGTTTAACAGGTACCCCAGCCCCTTCATAATTGATTGATGTCGCCATTTTCTTCGCAATAAATGCATACTTAGCAGTTCACTTTTGAATCATCTGTACACAAGTGTAAATTCATGTGTGCTTTACATCCAGTATCTATATGAAAGTAAATAAATTTATGTAATTCATGTATTCAATTCCACAGTTGTTTTCCACAGCATTTGTAAGCTGTCAGTCAGGTTTTCCTAAAGGCCCATGACTGGCTACCAAGATGCATTTTTGAGTCTTCTTGGAATAGAAATATAGTCAAACAATATCAACCAAAATGCAGAATGTCCTCCATGAATGGCATAAGTTGGAGTAAGGGCTTTCAAAATTAGGCCCTATATCAGGTAAATAAGTATAATTGAATGGTGAATGGTGATTTGAATATTTCCATCAGTGGAGTGCAATTGACCATGTTTGGTATAGATATAAAGAGCGTACAGGTAGTGATCAGGTATTACCCAGAATTCTATGCTGAATTCATGATGGCTGTCAGGGACATTCAATAAATAACTCTTTTGTGCCCAGAATTATTTGAAGACTTTTACATTATTTCACATTTGTATCACTTTGCTGATAAGACCATGTGTTATTTTGATCATCTCCTTTGATATGGGCTCTACATTACAATTTCTCAATACTCATAACTTAGTGAAGACTTTCAGTTAAGGGCATAGTATTTATGGTCAGGTCTGGTAACCATAGTTATGAAAAGATTCCAATTGTTGTCATTTAGTAGTATTTCATCTCAATTGTGCTATATAATTATATAGCCATAGTCCCTGTAATCCTGAGACCTTACAGAACTTTCAAAGCTGATTCTGCCTCCATACATACTGCCACTTAGGAAATATAATGTGTTAGTAACAATACATGGCTTGTCTTTATGGGTATGAACTGTTGTTGTAAAATCTAATGGGAGTATGGGAACCTGTGTGTGTATGATCCATCATCACTTTGGTACAATGTTAGACTTTAGCTCCCTGGAGGGTTCCCCTAATGTGCCACATAAAGCAACAGTTCATTTTCAAGTTTTGACTCACTGCCTGGTATATTGGAGATAGAGCCAGATAAATGGTTGTATCATAATTGGGACGTCATGAGCATTCTAGAGGGCCTAAGTTTGCAGATTGGACCTGTAGAAGGACCAGGATGAAGATTTCATTCCATAAATACATACATTTAAACCCAAAATCATGCATTTAAGCGCACATGGGCACCTGAGACCAATGAAAAGAGATTTTAAAATTTTTCTGAGGGAGGGGAGCTTTTTGAAGGCAGTGATCCAGTATGTCTCATCTCAAATACCGGCTGGAGGAGGGATTTAGGAACCATCTTGGATAATTCTTCAAAACCCAGTCCCATACCTGTTTAACTCAATTATTGGGATATTATCACCCAGCAATTTTGAATGATACAATAGTAATCCTGTTGCTGGGTAAATCTGGGAATTACTTTTAGTTACTAAGTTATGATGGTTATTTGAAATGAGGTTGCCATTGATCATAACATTCAATTGATAGGAATACCTATTTCATCACTTGAGAAATTTAGTGGATCTATATGAGGGGCCAATGTTTAAAAATTTCTTGCTAGGTAATGTGCCTGTTGCTATAGAAAATTATAGTAATTGGTAGTTTCTATATGATTTTGATTGCTTTTGATATATCTAGGGCACTGGGGTAACCCATAGAACCCGCCTGAAGAAATACTCATGTAGAAAAATACTGAATAACCTTGTATTGATATCGTTGCTAAGGAAATCCTTTATATATGGCTGTTATTGCTAAACAACCAAGGTCCATAGATAGCAAATGGTGGTTGCTATATGACTTTCTGATAGATCTAGGACACTAGGGTAAACCATAGAGCCAGCTTGAATGAATCCTTATGTAGAAACATGCTGAATAATATTATGATAATGGCGTTGCTAAGGAAATCCTTTAAAAGCTGTTGTTGCTAAGCCACCAAGGTCCATGTTAACGAACCAATATATAAAGTAGTCACATAAGGTTTGATATTAGGGGGTAGGAGTGGTTGGTATTATCATTTGACACAGTATTATACACTTTAGGGAACATTTTAGCTGACTTTGAGTGTTGCCAAGTAATATGGTTGCCATGGTAACCAACATGAAAAGAAAAATTCCCAACATACATTTTTGGAAGCTAAGGTACCCAAGGAACATATTTATGTATGTTGGGTAAAATTAACATCTACTTCCCACGAACCTACACTTGCCCCTCTACTAGTAGCCAAATCTATTTTATTGACACATGATGCAAGGGTGAGGGATAAAAGAGCTGGTATATCTCTACAAGCCTGTAGGTCAAGTCTTTTTCTTGTATACATTTATTTCTGTACATTCTTCTGTTAAGTACAGTGAATGGGTTAGGACCTTAAAGAATTGCTCTGTATGTGAGATACAGAAGTAAACAACTACAAGCTGCCGTAATAGCTTAAGTCAAAGCAAAGGCCTTCAATCTCATAGAAGATCAGCCATCAGGTTCTTTCAGACAGTTCAATAGCTTGACTCAAGAAGGGTGAAAGGATCCCAGAATACAAATGGGAGTGGTAAGGAGCCAAGACTCAGCTGAAGGGAAATGGTATGAATGAAAGACACCATGTCTACATTCTTTTCAAGCTGACTGAGACTAAGATCTGAGCAAACAAAAGGGAACAGCAGGGCTATTCATATCATTGGCTGACATTATGATATTGGGAAGTGGAGGACAGGTATAATTATGGATGATGTTCTTCACACACAGGCAGCTTATATATTCAAACCAGCCAAGCTGATATAATATTTACTGGCAGCCTTGTTATCAAGGATGCAGCAAGCCAACCAGAACAGACAGGTGGTTATTTCATGATTCCCTGGTCCATAGTCTACCATCTGTGTCCAAATTCAGATTTAAACTTGCTTGTATTACCCAAAAATGCAATGAACCAGATTAAATTAATAAGTTGAATGGTGATGTACTAATGCAGGCATTTATTGAAGCAAAATTGGTTATAGGAGGGCTAGAAAAAAAACACATAACTTTCTAACCAACCTATCCCCAATACCAAACTGCACACATCCTGTTTGACCAGCCTGGCTTTGTTAGTCCCACTGGTCTTTCAATCTGTTTCATTGATAGCATGGATCCCTTACAAAATATTAAAACCTTCTCCGTTTCCTAATCATAGATCTGGGCAAATGACCAGGATGACCCATGTATCCTTCAAATATCCGGAAATTCGGATATACCAGGAAGATTCTGATGACTGCCTATGAATGTCTCATATAGGAAAATGGATTTCTGAGGCCATCTATTGTAACTGGTGGCCATCTTGGATGTTGGGGATAATCAGAATAGCTCAGTTTAAATAATTCTGTTTCTATAGTACCCCTTGTAATGATTTTATGCATGTCTCATATAGGACAGGTCTGTCTTTATGTCAGAAAATGCCAACCTAAGGACAATCATGGTTGATGGCAGCCATCTTGGATTTTACCCATAATTGAAATAGCTCAGTTTAATTCATTCTATTCACATATTGCCTCTTGAAATGTTTCTATGTATATGTTTCATGCCTGCCTAATGCTAAAAATGCCCATCTGAGGTAATTAATGATCGATGGTGGCCACCTTGGATTTTTTTGGGAGATCAAAAATACAGCATTCTAAAATGGTTTGATGCATGTAACAAGTGAAGGAAAGCCTGTGGAAAATGAATATGAATTAAAATTGATTTAATTAAATATTTTCCAACTTTTTATCTTTGGAGGGGGTGTATCAAATTCATAAAAAGAAGGTGATATTCTTGTTTCACATGATGAGTACCATATTATGAGATGGGCCTCACATTCATAACTTCATTTTGACGAAATAACCTCCCCCCTATTAATGATAGCCAAAACTAATTCCTAGGGTACCCAAGCAAATTATACTTGCATAGATTTCCAAAGATCAGGCAATACAAGCGAGTCCCCATTTAAAGTGTGTATGATGGGAGGATAGCATTTCTCTTATATCAACATGGTATCTTAGCTCAACCTCTGACCTACTTCTAACAGTGACATTCATGTAGCTGTCCCTACAAGTACATCTGTTTATGAGGCGGTATGTTTCACATCGCCGCTTACACTCTGAGTACGTCTCTATCTCAGAGCAATTACCCCATGGATCGCCAAGTGCTGTAGCCTGCAGCATAGAATACAGATTTTATGAATTTCAACAGCATGAGTGATTAAACCATTTTCAGTGTCAATGCCTCCTAGGATCAGTTTATCATTTTCGGATAGTTTTCTGAATACAAAAAAATTATTTAAGTGGCGAAGATTGTCTGGGTAGTCAGGCTAAGCACTTCATTGCTATATGACAACAAGAAAGTAACATGAGCTTTGAATTATTCTTTTGCCCTTAAAGGGCTAAGTAACATTTGAAATCTTTTGCTTAGATAGCTAGTACTTAATTTGGACCAGACGGTATATCAGGTACACGGGTTAATCACATTGAATGAAGGTTATCAAGGGCATTGCTTTCTTATGGGTTGACCACACAGGCATGGTTCGTTGGCTTTCCCATATTTTTTAGGGGCTATGCATGTATGAATGCTAGGGTTGGAGAATTATGAAAGGTAGAGAGTGTTTATGTTTATCTGATATTAATGTTTGTGTCTATGAAGGCAAATAGCAATAACTATGTCTAATGAACTTGGATGTCTATGGATCAGATAATGTTCTGTAAAATGTAGACACAGCCTACTTTTGTGTATGTTGTGGCCACAAGTGCATGAACCCCTGGACCAATGGCAAATCCCAGGTCACGAACAAAGGGTACCTCACTCTGATTGTAGACAAACAGCTGTAAGAAATTTATAGGTTAGTGGAATTAGCAAAGAGAAATAACAGATCAATATGAAGAGCCCAACATAATGATTTTGATTTAGGGAGAATCTTTTGCAAATTATCAATACTGATTACAGCTTTTACCAGTTTCTGTGCATCACTATTTGATTGCAATAAATAATGAGGAATTTAAAGATCTAATTTCATTCTAAAGTTGTTAAAAATTTGTCTCAAAAGGGATTTCCCGGTAGGATAAATGCAACTGGGAGAAGATGGATTTGCCAATAATGCCATAAATCAAGTACATTCTTTTTGTAACTGACCTTGACTCCAGAGTCATCTTGTGGTCCCCTCATGTATTCATACTCCTCAAGATTTATCACAATCCTCAGACCATTACTGGAGCCTGTATGATGAGCAGAATTAATGTGTTCACTTCAGTCAATATTATGAATATATCTATTAAAGTAGTTCTAATCCATAAGACAAAACACCGCAGGGGAGGTGTTTAGAAAAAGAAATTAATCTTTTTGGTAGCTTATGTATTATGAAGTTGGCTGAATTGGATGTCACTGATTGAATGGATTCAATCAAGTTGTAAAGATTTTGATAAACAACCAAATCACTGCATTATCTGACCAAAGTGAGCTTTGACATTTTAATATGCAATTGACATTTTAATAAGCAATACTTTCACTTAAAAAACAGCACCCTTAATTGTACTAACCAGTGTCAGTAGTTGACAAATGTGGCTTAAAATAGTTAAAGGTGTGACAAAGACCATAGTCCAAAATGTGGGTGTGGAAGTCTTCAATACCACAGTCAACATTGTACCATTCACAGCTGGAAAAGTAAACGTCCTTTTATCAGTTCTAGATTGCTATAGCTTACAAAAAAAACCTTAGGTGGACGTCAAAAAACATTTTCCTGTCGCAGGATACTCATTAGATTTTAGAGTGTCCCCTTTCATTATAGCCACAAATCACAGGCCTGATGAAAAGAAGAGTATTGTTTTCTTTTAGTAATTGAGGTTTTCTCTCAACAATTGAAGTTGACTCTTTCCCTTAAGAAGTGTGAGTTTCAACTAGCCCAATCCATGTATATCCAAGATCCAAGTGAATCTTCCAAAAACCTACCTGAAGATCAGGTTTTTCTTTTGGTGACCCACATTGTAATATACATTAGTCAGATTCTCAACATAGTCTGAAATAAAAATAATGTAAAGTAGATATCAGAGACTGATCAATATCATGTATCATGGCAGAGCTGTAGAACTGCTAAGTGTTACAAAACTGCTAGCTGTTACAATATAAACTAAGCAGTCACACATTTAACTGCTAACTGTAACAAGAAATTGCTATCTGTTACAAGCATCCAACTGCTATGTGTTACAATTGCTGCTAACTGTAACAAAATCGGGTCATTTTGTGAAGGGACATGGCACTGCTATCTGTTACAATAAATGCTATCTGTAACACCAAAGAAAGCACATGTAGCTGTCAAGCATAGAAATAGTCTGAGGGAAGGAAGGAGGGTAGACACCAAGTGTATCAGTGAGGTGAAGGGGGATAAGAGGAATTGGGGGAGTGGAGTAGCATGGCAATGAGAAAGTGTGGGAGTAGCGAAATAAGGGAATAGGTATGCAGAACTGCTAAGTGTTACAATACTGCTAACTGTTATAATAACACTTCGCATTTTTGTTACAGTTAGCAGTGGGATGGGTGAATGCTAAGTGTTATTGTTACAGCTAGCAGTGTTGTAACACTTAGCATCTCTACAAAGGCCCCTAGACTCTTGACAAGAGATGCTGCTGAGACTTATTTCAAGTTTAAGCTCTAGGTCTAGGTATTTCATTATACATATATGTACATCAAAACCTCATGTGTTTCAATACATTGATTTTTTACCTTACATGTCTTTCACCTTAATTTTATGATAAGATGAAAAGCCATCATAAAATATCTTTTGAAGAAGAAATAATGTGATTTCAACAAAGTATGAGAGAACTATTAAACTGAATACTGTACCTCTGGGCCAAAGGTGTTCAGGAGCTGCCAACTGGCCCATATAAGGTAGACGTCCAGCAGGATCTGTGTCTGGACATTCATCACACATTGGCAGGGTCTGCTCGGCGACCACCTGTGTAATGCTACGTCTACGTCTTCTTTTCTTAGACCCTGTCGGTGAACCTTGGGGAGGTGTACATGTACAGCTTACTATCGGACTCTCTGCACTGGAATACAATCAACACAGGTCTTTAATCAATATGAATTGGTTTTTTTTTCGCATCTTTAAATCATTTTTTATCTCTTAAAATCTCTTGTTTAGCTTGTTGATTGGGCATTCAACAATGTAGGGAAACATTGGTATTTCTGTTTCAGTAAAATGTCAGGGTAGGAGGTGTAAGTGCACAACATGCTAACTGTCTTTGTACATGGTATAAAAATAAATCAATGGAACAATTAATGTCAGTGTTATTTCTTCTCCTTAATTTTTGATCTCTAAAACCAAATATTCTCACCATAATACCCTGTCTACAAAATGTGGCCTATGCACTAGGATAAGACCATGTTGCAGGCAAAGTTATGGGTGCACATAGATTGTATTTAGAACAGTAGAACATACTTAATTGCCAAAGTTAGATGTTAGTTATGCCTCATAGGATGGCCTTGAACTCAGCCAGATGTGGCTTATATGTGGGATATAATGATAGTTACATGAACATTTGGACAAACAGAATTCTAACCTTAGTGTCCTTCTAAAATATCACCTGGAATTAATGGACTTACATGTCATCATTTGGTGAGTCTGTAGCTGATTGGTTGTCATCCACAAGAACAATGTCTGAAAAAGATTAAAACATTCCTTTAAACAAAATACAAGCAGTTGTATATGGGATTAAAAAAAAGTGTCCACTTACACCTTGTCCACTATCGCATTTCTGGCAGTCAGTAACACATTCATGTAGATAGAATTACATATTTTAACCGAAATTCTTTCCTTTGTATGTAGTGTATAAGGCGTACTTCATATGTGAGACTGCATTTTAAAGGCAAAAGAAGCAACATATTTCAACTGGATTGTTACTGTCCTTAAATGACTAAAATAAAAACTGACACTGCTGACAGGCACTTGGATCTTCATCTTCTCCTTCCATACAGTCATAGTTCCCATCACAGACATAGGCCGTGGGCAGACAGGTGGGAATGTACCCTGTGCACAGGAACATGCCATTTCCACAGGAAGCTGAGGTAGCTGAAACAATAAACAGTTCTCTCATAGATAGCAAAATTCAATGAAAGAGAACCACAGAAACACCAGGATATAAGACCAGCATGAAAAGAGATAAAACTCATCACACTCCTTTTTGAAACATGTATCATTCATTTTTTCACCAAAAGAGGTTAGATGATTTGGATTGTCTGATGATGCTCTTTGCTCTCATTCAGTGAGACACCATTCTATCAAACCTACATACTTGAAGCACCATATCTTTGGTAGGCTCGTTATATATTTGCCAACACTTAAATTGTTTAATTTCCCTTTCAGTCAGAGAACACTTACGTTCACATTTGCCACTAGTGATCACCATGTAGGTTAGGTACACCACTCCAGCTGTTGGCAAAGATGGCAGGCTGGCTGACAGACCAAGTTGACCTTTTCCTTCAGGAATAGTGAAAAAACCTGAAACCGACATTAGACAAATCATAGGTCACAACAGCAACTGAATTTGTCAAATCAAGAACTGAAATGAAACACCTCTGAGCTGGTTATGGAAATTCTTGAGATGATGTCAAACAATAGCTTCATGGGCGAAACTTATACCAGCATATCTAATGTATCTTTTAAGTAGACTATAATAAGTAAGACAGCCCCACTGCCAATTTGATACCGAGGAAAACTGGAGGTGCCATGCAATTAAACATAATTCTTTTTTATAAATACAATTATCTATGATTATCATGGGGTTTGTTCATATTACCCTACCTTGTATTTCACCTTGGAAACCTGGATTTAATGATGTGTACCAATAGTTGTTTTCTTCCCCTGAATTAAACAGCATTAGATAAAATGACATACTGTAGTGGCCCGTTTATGTACTAAATAAGGGCCAGCCTCAAATAAGTGTGAGGGTTACACAGTCGGTGGTCAGTCGGGAGTAGTTTTGAGAAGATCGGAGATAAGAGATAAGATAAGAGTCCAATTGAGGCCTTCTACTCCTGGCCCCTGGTTTACAAATCTCTCTGTTTTTCTTAAAGAGGTAATTTCTATTACTAAATAGGCTGATTTTGTTTTCTATACTTCATCAAGTCATTTCCTGATTTGTTTTAGATTTTCTGTAAATTTTTCTTATAACTTATCAATGATTTTGTGACTTTGGGTAATAGAAAATGGGAGAGAGTTTTCTCAGAGGTTTAGAGCCCCACTGCCTCTGCCCACATCACCCTTCCCTGCTGCGACTGACCTAGGCCTGTACAGCAGTATTGAAAACAATCTTAAGCACTAAAACAGTATTCAAATAAGTGCCTGTCTCAAATAAGTGCCTGTCTCAAATAAGTGCCTATCTCAAATAAGTGCCTGTTTCAAATAAGTGCCTGTCTCAAATAGGTTACTGGGGTTGATTTTTCCGTATCTATATTCTAAGCCTCACTGTGATACAGCGACACATTAATTAACAGATTAACTGATTAACGTCACATATCGTGCATGATTGGGATCAAGCACCTCAAGTTGAATCACCAGGTTATGTGGTCCACAGTGAGCTTACCAGGAGGAGGAGGAGGGCCCATTCTCCTCAATTCCAGGGTTCCCTGATCAGAGCTGTCCTTTGGCATGCTGATATTTATGGTAAAACTAAGGCAACTCTCTGAGTCCATATACATTTCCGTGGAAAGGATTTCTGCAGGCGTTCCACTTCCATACGTGTCATCACCAGTGTTTGTGGCCATCATACCTGTAAATGTAATTTGGACTCAATGTCATGTTTCACACTTTTCAGATGAACGTGCACTGTTAAATCCTGTTTGACAATGTTCGATCTCTAGGGTTCAAAAATGTATGTTTCAATCATTTCAACTTGATTTATGCATCTTCTAATATCAACCATATCTGAATGTTCCCCAATGTTACAAATACGTCTTTTGCCAAGTGGCTAGGTTTTGATATGTATGTATGTATATATATATATATATATATATATATATATATATATATATATATATATATATATATATATATATATACATCTTTCGTAAGATTCTAAAAAGTTCCAAATACATTTCTTCTGCCATATGGTAGGCCTGATTGCTCTAACACTCACCTATTGCAGTGGGTTCCCAGACCTGGGTCGGTGAGTCTGAGACGTCTGTCATTTCACATTCGAAATAGTTAGTGAAGTTACAGCTACCAAGTGACAGACCAGCGGTCTCCCCTATAGAACATAATGAGAACAATTATGAACAATTATGAAGTATAATTAGTAAACATATTCTAATATGTGAGCTCCCCTCTGTTTCCACTGAAAACTGGCCTAGAAAGCATTAATGTCCCATTCCCTCTTTTTTTTTTTATCTATTTATTATTAGTATTTATGTATTTATTATCATTTATTCATTTTTTTTTTTTTTTTTGGGAGGGGGGCATTTAAACTCAGTTGGTGGTAGCAGTATCATTTAATGTGTGCTGTGCACTTATTACATCGAAGATGATGTTACATATGATACAGTACCCAAGCTGAAGCAGCTCTTTGACTATTTTTTCATATTACAGGAGGCAGCTGACCCTAATTCTACATGAGTGATAATAAAGGGAGTGTGTTTTGAGGCAGATAAAAATTAATTCACCACTTCAAAAATGGTATCAAACATAGCTGGTGGCACCCAGGGAGGGTTGACGCACATTTTCTTAATCCTTTACGGGCCGCTGATGATGCTTGATTGTAGCCCTGGCAGGTTACTCCTCAGGGCTGCATTCAGGCATCAGAATGACCAATGGCCATGATGCATGAATGCATGGTCATGATGCATGAATGCATGGTCATGATGCATGAATACATCAGTGGCCCCTAAAGAGTTAAATCCCTTCAGGCACTGATATATCACCTGCATACGTGAAGAAGGTGGGAAACCCCACATGTACAAGCTTACCGTCAGCCAGGATACAGGAGCCGTTGTACAGCTCAATATTACTGATGGTGGCTTGCAGCTCGTTTACGGGCTGTTGGCACTGAGCTGAGTAGATGAACCTCATCTGCTCTGTTTTAGGCTGCACCTCAATCCTCTACAGAATCAAAACACACACGCACACACATTCACAGTTGTTTTTTAGATAAGAGGACAAGCTAGTGAGTGCTGCATGGCTCACTTGTAAGGGCTGCACGTTTATCATTCACTTTGACAACGTCTGGTTATTAGTGTTGTGACAGTGGAATTATCAATTTACATCAGTGACAGGATAAATATTGCTAAAAAGATTAACAATATATCATTATCTTTGAGCCCATTAAACCCATCTTATAATCATACAATGTTCTTACGTGTGTGTTTTCTCCTTGTTCCTTGATACGAGCGAGCATTTTGGTACTCTCACCAGACTGGATTTGGACCTCAACCTCACATCGCTCAGCCTCCAACTGTCAATGTCATACAGAATGAATTATTATTATTGATTTCATCTATAAGGCTGGATCTTCCATTTCATGCCTCCAATTCTTATTAAATTGATCTAGGGTAACCAAAAGTAAAAGGCAACCATGCAGCGAGACCAGGACACTAAGGTAAGTGTGGATTGATGAAGATGATTGTCACCTTTGTATCAATTCATGTGATACTGGTGGGAAAGGACGTGAATTCACTGAATCTATCAACTAAAGAAAGCATATGACCAGGCTATGAAACGAGATGAATGTCTGGAATCACATTAGGTAAAAAGAGATAAATCAGGCGGTAAATGGTTAGGGGTAGATCTGACTAAATATCAACAGTGTATAATCCCCCAATGCCAACTTACCAATAAGTTGAAGGTGAGACAGGATGAGTTGGTGATTGTTATCCATGGTGAGACAAGGTTCTTCTTGATGCCCTTTCGTGCAGCCCAATGGTAAACTTTCACTGTAAGCAAAAAAATAAAAAAAGACCAAAAAGACATTTATAAAAGATATTTCAGACTTAAGAAAAACGCCTTTCAACAGATGGAAAGAAAACATTTTAGATTTTCCTTGCAAAAACAGTTTTTCATAGTTTGTAGTAATAAAACCTAATGCAGCTGGGGGCTGTGACATGGTTACAACTTCCTTAATAGTACAGCTACTGCATAGGTAGCACGAAGAGTACAGGGTGCGCCAATAAATCATACTAAGTGTTTATAGGCTCTGGCCGTCGGGTTTTAAGGTAGGTGTAGAATGCTGATTTTCCTCTCACAAGTTCCATAATTAAAGTTATTTTACCTGAAGAATGTGTCTCTGACCAGGTCCACAGGTTCGCCATTGGGTCGGAGTCATCCACATACCCACACATGAACTTATCAGCGAATGTGCAGTTTATGCTCGATCCTGGTAAATTGATTAAAGACACCAAACTGGTCAGACAAATTCACAATTTTCTGAAGGTTCAATATCATACATAAACATTTAGATCATGTAATTCATTTTCATCATGCTAATCAAGATCCAGATGTCTTGCTCCAAAAGGGTCTTGAAAATTATTAGGATAATGTAGAACAGGTATACATACTGAAATAAAGATATAATCAAATCAACACTTCTCTGACTAGATTTAGTATTTTTGCAGGGTTTACTTTTCCCAAATTGCAGAACTGGTTCCCATTATAAGACGACCATATTGCATTATTACCATGTCAAAAGTTTCTATCCATGTTTTTCTGTCACAATGAACTCCCCAAAAATTTTACCTGTGCAATTATACTCGTCAGAATTGTCAAAACAGTCATTTCTGGAGTCACAGAATTTCTCAGTGAGAACACATCTGCCATTGTCACATTGTGAGTAGCCAGAGGCACAAGATGTCACTGAAAAAGAGTCATTTCAATAGAATGGTGCTCGAAACAGCGAAGGTCCTAATATTGACCCTTGTGGGACACCATACGTAGTTGAACATGCAGCATTGCAGATAAAATAAGTCATAGATCTATTAAAGTAGAGTCTGGACTCATACAATTGAAGGTCTGCAGTTGTGATTGATATTTCAGACACTGAACACAACAACCAAAATGTTACCCCAAAAATTATTGGAGTCACGCCAGTGCAGGTTCATTGATAGTATTAATGATAGGCTCAAAAATAAAGTATACATAAGAGTACTTTTCCAGTAAAATGATAAAACAGGTTAATAGCTGCATATCTCAGGACCCTGTAGAACATGAAGATTTATTATCTAGTGTGTAAATATTGACAGTTTCATTACATTAATCAGGTGGGTAGATACTGGAATTCTATTCATGAGAAAAATATATTTGATGACATTTAAATCACTGCTCACCCTCAGCGGCATCAGTACATGGCTCAAAGTACACACTATCTACGGCCATGTCACTAACATAGGCCTCCAATAATACTCCCTCAAACACAATCCTATAACTGCCTAATGTGGCCGGCACATGAATTGTTGTATTCTTCCATTCGCGCTCTTCAAGTTCAGGGTAAATGCTCCACAAGGGTGTCTTTATGCCATTCATATCCTCTTGGTAAACATTGATTTTGGCCATTTTGTTGTCGAGGCCTTGCATGGCCATTTTGTCGGTGTCAAGGCTGGTGGAGGTGATCCATTCGGGTACAGTGATGAAGTAGTATAGGCTCAGACACATCTCGACTCCGGCTGTAGCGTAATGTATTGGGCTTATCAGCCATGCTCTCCTGCCTTCTTGTAGAGCATAAGTTCCAGAGTCTATGTATGCATAGTGACCTGTAAAGAAAAAAAAAGTGTTCACCTATCTATTATCATGAGATGGGTTTAGCTGTTGGTACAGTACATGTCATCTTCATGAACAACAAAGTCCTGGAGATGTAGCTCAAGGATGTTGTTCAGAGATGATTGTGATAATTATGGTCCAGAATTTCAGAAGGCATGATAATGGTGAATAATAACTCTATTCCCCTATTAGATACCACCTGACAAAATATATTTCCTAGACCATTAATAGTCAATAGATAGTCATTCCTTCTTTTTGAATTCAAAGATGATTCATAACCCTTTTGCATCTTATCTATTCATTTTCTTTAGATTACAACAAAGTCTGGGGGATATTTACAATTGAGTGTATAACTCACCACTAGTGTTCCCTGTGGCATCAGTAATGATGTTCTTAGTGTTGATCATACTACGGCCGTGGTGCACCCACTCGGCCTCCGCTATCTGACCACTCTTTGTCGTGTACCCACACATTGTGGGTGCCTCAAAGTCACATGTCACAGAGATCACTGAAACCAAACATATGGGTTTTAGGATAATGTCTAATTGTTGATTAAGGTGATTGTCTAATTGATTAAGCAATTACCTTTTGTGTGTGTGTGTGTGTGTGTGTGTGTGTGTGATATAACTCTTAGTTTTATTTATTTGTTAGATGTCCCACAAGATTGGTATATATATGGATGAATAGAGAGAGCAGTTGATTTAAGATTGAATATGATCATGTAAGTTTGTTTTTTTTTGCCATGGATTAATCATATCCTGTATTTTTAAAAGTGTTTAAAAAAGTTTTCAAGACACAAATTTCAGATGCTTTACAACATTTTTCTCTTCTGCTGTTAGAAATGATCCTATCAGCAGGTGAAATGGCCATTGCAGGGCATTTAAGGTGAATAATCTTCTCTCCGTGAGAAGAAAACAAATTCAGTGCTCCTACTTACTACATCCAGCTACTGATGGGTTCTCGTCGCTTGAATCAGCGCAGTCCGGATTAATGTCACACACAAACTGCTTACTGATACACTGTCCGCTACTGCACCGGAACTGGTTCTCATTGCATGCTGCAAAGAATCACAAGATACATTAAAGGTGACTATAAAATGAAAAAAAATAATGATAGAGCAAGTGGAAAAGTGGCTTTTTGCAGAGGTTTAAAATACGTTGTTATTTTGTGGACGTCTCTGATATATAACTGATAGAATTGCAAAGATCACACTGCAGCCCAATAATATACTAGATACACTATTTGCAAGATGGTTGTCATTTAAATCTTCTGATTTCAGATGTTATCTTTTTTTCATACATATTTAAATATATCACACAAAGTTGTCTATGAAAAATTAGAAGTTGTCTCAAGCAATATGATTTTGTACAATTTTACTTTGAAAGCCACCCTTCTGTTCATAGTTCCATATTTAATTGAAGGTGGAGCAAAGTGATATTCACTGATTTCTTGGGGTGAGGTAACCCTTGGGGGTTTATTGCAATTAAACATTGAATACTGAGAGCACAGGAAACAGTACATACGGCAGTATTCCAGAGAACAGAATTCTTTGACATACATCCCAGCAGTCGCACCCTCGACAAAGCACCATGGACCCCACTTTTTGTTAGGGTTCCTACAGTACTGACCAGCTAGTGAAATATTGGCGCCCGAGGGGAAGGACATGCCCTGCTTCTGAGCCTCTACGGCTGTGAGTGCCTGGTCCCAACGGACACAGGCTTTACCTTGAATTGAACCAAGTAATTTATCAATATTCTAAAATGGCATTATAAAGCCTCAACGTATAATTAATTGGCAGTTAATGCCATGCTTTTGGTGGATGTACATAAACCCAAGCAGTTGTCAAGATGGATGAATGCAGCAAAGGTGAGATCTTCTGGGCTCAGAAAATACTAGCATCAACTACGTAAGAGTATCATAGACAAGACTGTGGTTCATTCTCCATACCTATTTATTTTGGTACTTGAGTTGTTGGCGAGTGCAGTTAGTGAAGCAGAGTGTATACGGGGAATAAGTTGGGCATGAAAGAGATCAAACTAACAATGCTTGCAGATGATATGACTTATTTTCTGAAAGATATTGAATCAATCGGTCATATGCTAGACTTTCTGGAGCATTTTAGAAGGTATTCTGGGTTGAAAATAAGCAGAGAGAAATCTAAACTCATGCCATTGGGTCAGAGCAACATTCTGGAGGTAACAGGACTTCCTTTTCAGACATGTGAGGACCTGACAATACTGGGCATACGGGTTTGCACAAAAATAAATTCTGATATGCATAATGAATGGAACTTTAAGCCGATACTGATTAAGTGTTCAAATATATGTCAGGACTGGAGAAATCGAACTCTCTCATTAATAGGCAAAATGACTGTAATAAACAGTTTAATTACCCCAGTCATGTTATACCCAGCAAGTGTAACCTTTGTGCCTGACAGAGTGTTCACTGAATTCAAAAAGATGATTAACTCTTTTTTTTGTGGGACAGTAATTCAAACAGAGTTGCTTACCACACAATGTGTCTACCAATACAGGATGGAGGGCTGAAGCTTTTAGACTTTGAATCTATGGTCAAAGCAAGCCGACTTAACTGGATTAAGAGATTATGTATATCTGATCATCAGAGACGGACAATGTATCCAAGACATGTTCTTAATGTGCAAACCTCCCTCTATTACACCTTTCTAGATAAGAATAAAAAAATAATCAAAGACATTTCAAGCCCATTTTATAGGACATGTTGGAGATATGGGTAAAGCTTTACCACCATGATCCATTAGAATACCAAAATGAGAGCATTTGGAATAATGACCTAATTAAGTGTAACAAGAAACCTATTCAATGGAAAGCATGGAGAGAGGCAGGTATTGTGCAGATACAAGATTTGTTAACAAAAGGTAGATTCATAACTCATATGGAGGTAGAAGCTGTGTATGCTATAAAGTGTAATTTCTAGCAAATGTTGCAAATCAAAAGTGCCATTCCATGGTCGGGTAGAATGACTTGTAAGGAAATCAACCACTGTCCACT
The DNA here is from genome assembly GCA_949317995.1 of Acholoe squamosa. Lineage (NCBI taxonomy): Eukaryota > Metazoa > Annelida > Polychaeta > Phyllodocida > Polynoidae > Acholoe > Acholoe squamosa. Next base: position 17,882,490 of record OX439041.1, read on the forward strand.
GACTTTGTGCCTGAATACAAGGCTATGTGCTACTGTGAATTTATTTGAAGTGTCTAGTAAGAATATGATCTGGTAAGGGAAGTGCACTATAGAATCCCTCCTGCCCAATTCAAATGGGAAGAGGACTATCCGTGTATAAATTCGACACCCGATTTATGAAAAGGACGATATATAAGTGCTTTTAGGGCAACTAGGGAAAACTAAAGTTCAATCTCTGTAATTTAAGATTCACCATCAAATATTACCCTGCAGGCTATATCTGTTCAAACGTAAGGGTATAGACTCCCCAGAATTCTTGTATTGTGGGCAGGAGGATAACATTGCCCACTTTCTGTTACACTGTCCAGATGTGGCATTCTTTTGGTGTACAGTCAGAAAATGGACAAAAAATGTATTGAACCTATCAATAGATGATATAAATGAGAGGGATTTGATCTCAACAATACAGACAAAACACCCACAGCCACAATTAAGAATTTTATTTTGATCACCATTAGATTTGTATTTGTATTGGTATAATGGATGCTTTCATCCCCATTACTGGAGTCGATTGCGCACCCTACAGTAATAGTACATGCCTGGTATTACTGTGGAGAATATACTCAAGATATACATAGCCCTATCATCAGTTCAATGTTGGTGGTGATAGCAATCACCACCAACCAGATTCCACTTGTAGAGACAGAAGATTGTTCCACAACAACCATCTGGACATGCTAGCCTGGGCTAGGGAATTTAAAGCCTAATGTCCTATATATGTGTCTGTCCTGTCTAATGTATTTTATGTTAACCAAAACAAAAAATGATGATATGTTGAAATGTATGTGCTTGAAATGTTAGTATATCATTTTTGGTTAGAAAAAGACGTAGCAGCTTGACACTTCATTTAGTCATGTACTACTCTAGAGCAAATAAATGAGTGCTGCTCATTAAAAAAAAAAGAACCATCATCTCACCTGTACTACTGGTATTAGTGTAGCCCATGTACTCAGCTCCCTTCAGGCTCTCCAGGCAGTTTTTCTCTGTAAATGAATACAATGATTATTACCAAAATACGGAAATCATCTGATCACACAAGTTAGGCTCTGATCCAGATTTCTTACAGGAGTTCAACAAGGAAAAGGAGGAAAAATCAACCTGCAAGAAGTATGCAGAATGTTGAAAAGTAATCAAGGGGCATGGAGCATCTCATAAGCAGTCGATGAATTAAGATAGCTGAATAGATGAGTGCTAAATTAAACAGGCTTCCCCACAGTGCAGTGGATCACCGTATTTGCCATGCAGTGAAGCAGTATACATGGGAAGCTTTGTTCTAATGCTGCCAGAGAGTGGTCATTAATTTACATGAAAACAACATGGGAAGCTTTGTTCTAATGCTGCCAGAGAGTGGTCATTAATTTACATGAAAACAACATGGGAAGCTTTGTTCTAATGCTGCCAGAGAGTGGTCATTAATTTACATGAAAACAACATGGGAAGCTTTGTTCTAATGCTGCCAGAGAGTGGTCATTAATTTACATGAAAACAACATGGGAAGCTTTGTTCTAATGCTGCCAGAGAGTGGTCATTAATTTACATGAAAACAACATGGGAAGCTTTGGTCTAATAATGCCAGAGAGTGGTCATTAATTTACTTGAAAACAACATGGAAAGCTTTGTTCTAATGCTGCCAGAGAGTGGTCATTAATTTACTTGAAAACAACATGGGAAGCTTTGTTCTAATGCTGCCAGAGAGTGGTCATTAATTTACGTGAAAATAACATGGGAAGCTTTGTTCTAATGCTGCCAGAGAGTGGTCATTAATTTACTTGAAAACAACATGGGAAGCTTTGTTCTAATGCTGCCAGAGAGTGGTCATTAATTTACATGAAAACAACATGGGAAGCTTTGATCTAATGCTGCCAGAGAGTGGTAATTAATTTACATGAAAACAACATGGGAAGCCTTGTTCTAATGCTGCCAGAGAGTGGTCATTAATTTACTTGAAAACAACATGGGAAGCTTTGTTCTAATGCTGCCAGAGAGTGGTCATTAATTTGATTACTTCCTTTTCATCACTGACTGATTGACATACCCTTAGCTATAGGCAGCCACAATAAATACTCACTGAAAGCCTCACATTGTCCAATCTCCACATCATCTATGGCCATGTCTCCCTGTGAGCCATTGCCAACCTGGCCCCAGATCTCTACTTGAAACAAGCCACCACCGAGTGCCACCATGGCCATGCTCCACATGTCCGGTGTGGTAGTGTCATATACCGCCAGGTCTGACGACATGCCATTTGTCTCACGTCGACGCACCTAGAGACAAGTAACACACTTAATGCCAGAGTTTATGTCAATGTATTCATGATTCAGTCATACCAATATATTTCAAGGGGGGGGTTTGATAATCTCCATGATACTATAGGCCTGTCGCCAGATATAGGATGAGGATGGTTGCTACCTTTGAATCACAGTACTTGGAATCCTTTTCCCACTTTGAATTATTTGGTCACCCAGAAATCACTCTGTTTCCTTTCAGAACTAGTTTATGTATCTGCCTACCTTTATACTACCCAGGTGCTTATCATCTCCCACCATACTGTGGTACATGCGCAGGCAGTACATGGGTTCAGCTGGGAGGCGTAGATAGCGTGTTCGTAAAACTGCCTTCATACCTACATTGCCTGTAGCCTCCATAAAAAGGTAGTTACCTGTAACAAGAAAGTAGAAAGTGATCTTGATAAACTATATCCATTGCTTGGTGCATGGACAAGTAATAAGCAGTTCTACGTTCAGTAGCAACAGTGACTAAAGGGCTATAGTTATACTGCATCCTTAAGGTTCATTTGCTGCTAAAATTGATCAGATTAGCAAACAATGGACCTGACCAATGCAGTGCAACCAGCCTTTTGGTAGAGCTAATAACTTCTTTGCTCATATCTGTGTCATGATGCATTGGGTGGAATGGAAATTATCAATTCATATTTGAAGTCCTGCCATATTTAATAAGCAGTTGTGGCAAGCTGTACCATATGACCTCTTCTTTTTGCACAGAGAAGGTGGGCAAAAATCAATACCAAATGAACCCCAGGAGGTACTGTTAGCCAGTGTCATTTAGATGCTTGCAATATCTATGTTGTTGGTCATCTCAGCATTACCTAACTGTGGAGCCAAACTACTGGATCTAGGCCTACTTTATGTTTCCTCATGAAAAAAGCTTCAGTTTTCAATGTTTACTATGGCATGATTGCTTTTGAACTGAACACAGTGTCTTACCTATAGATGTGGTGTGGTCAAACAGGGGTCCAGTTCTCGGGGTGCTGGTAGGACCTTGGTTAAAATACCACATCCCGGATACCCCGCGCCCATGACTATCCTGGTACAAGTCACACAGCTTGCCGTCATCAAAGTCACATGACATCAACATCTCCTCCGTAACTGTAATGTTTGTAAATAAAATCATGCAATTTGAGGTTATCAAATACTATTTATGCAAGACCTGAGTAGGATTCTCAGTACATAAAGAATGGCATATCCTTATCTCCCCTAACTCTCTCTAGTTGTAACCATAGTGAATTTGTGGTAATCAAATCTGACTGTGGAAGTGGTAATCATATTGACTGACACTGACCATGATAAGTAAGAGAGGTTAATCCAACACTGAGCAATTTTCAACTTATTTCAGCCATTGTCATGATCAACAGATTTTGACATCCCCTGGATTGTAACCATGGTATTCTTTTGATACTGAAGGGCTTGCTTTATGATAGTATGGTATAAGGTGCACCCTCACTTAAAGGAAAAGCTGCACCTTGCAGCTAGTGCTTGATTTAGACTAGTTTAGTACTATGCTACGATCATTGTCCTTCAGGCAGATTATTAAAGACACACATAGGGTTTATCCTTGCATTAAGCTACCTTTGCACGGTTTCCTGATGGCAGTGATCATAATGTCACTTATGTCTGTTCGGAATCCACTGTCATCACTGATGGATGACACAAAGCATGTCCTGTTAAGTCTGTCATACATGACGCTGTTACACGTCATGTCACGAGCTTGAAGGCACACCTGTAGAGTATAGAGAAACAATATTAGAAACAGTGCATCATACCTACCCTGCTGGGAGTGTATCAATCCCATATAGTTGGCATGATGTGTACGGATAGACATGGAGGGATACTATAAGTCTCTGAAGGGTTAACGGTCATCTATTAGTGACGTCGTGTGATGGGGAGGGGTCAAACATGGTGAAAAAAGCATGACGTTATTTATGGATGACTCCTATCCTCTGTGTTATGCTTTGTCTAGAATAATCTGACTAAAAAACCTTTACTTTGAGATGTACAAAAGTATCTTTAAGCATATACCAGAATATAAATCAGAGGGGAACTTTATATTTCCTTGATCAGATAGTGTATGTTCCTTCGGAATTGTTTTAGAACAATTCAGCGAGGACATCTTAGAGAATACTGACATGACAAATAAAATATTTGTGTGCCAATTTTAGAAATAATGGCAATATATGGCTAGAATAGAACACATACCCCTTGGCAGACCTCCAGTGACACATTTTGGAAGACCTCCAGATGGGACAGGGGTGCCTGGATGTACTCATTGTACCGCATCTCAAACACTGTAGCCCCGCACTCAGCTGCATAATAATGTGCAACAAACATCCTCCAGGTTTAGATGTGTACATGCTAAATGATACTCAAGGGCACTAATAGAAGAGGAATGGGGACATTTCCTCTTGCCATCATCGTTACATAGATGTCTGAATCTTAGTTCATGTAACATAGAAGACAAAAGAATAAAGTCATCAAGAGGCAGGAGGATTCAAGATATAAAACACATGAAGTAATTCTCCCTGGACTAGCCGCAGTACCTGAGTGTTAACACTTGGCAAAAAAAAAACACGATTTTAAACTGTTTTTTTCAACCAATTTTCAACCAAATAACTCAATGAGGAAACCAATAAAAAGTTTTTTTAACGTTAAAAAAATGTTTTACCTCGGCCATGGGGCAGTAATAATAGTGTAGCGGCACTTTAATAAGTGATCATAATCAGTTTCACTTACATCTCCTTGGCCTCGTCTTGGTGAACCCTGTATCTATTTGGTCATAGATTCCTAGTTCAAAGGCTTTTGAACGCCTGAAAATAATGGTAAAAGGAAAGGTAGATTGCACGGGAAAGTTTCAATAGAATTCCTGGTGGAAACAAAGATAGATAATGATTTAGTCAGTAACTTTTATCTGCCTATTCTCTATCACCTTTTCTATAATGGGTATTTCATACAGTCCAGGCGAATGAACTCATACATTATGACAACAAATGGATATGATATATAAATGATAATGCCGTCAGAGGGTGCTCATTATTTAACAAGAGGGACAGGATGAAATTCGACCCACTTAGAAGGGGCTAGATTTTCTTTTTCCAGCTTCTGGTTCTTTCAAAGTATTAGCTGATGCCTTTCCTTCTAAGTGACCCACGGGGGTTTTCATTAAAAAAGAGAATGAATTCTTTTTGCACCCTTTGTAGGTTCAAAGCTTTCATGCCCCCCCCCCTTCCCAATATAAATCTAATCCTAGTCCTGCCAGTTGTGTATTGACACGAAAATACTATATCTGCTAGGTAAATTTGATGTATTGAATTTATCTTATTTTCATCTGTTATTCGTTATCTGGAGGACTGTTGTAGCCTCCATATTGGTTAGATTATCAATCACCTATACACAGGGAGAAACTGGCCATTAAAGAACTAAGCACCCTAGGCGATTACAAGAGGCTTTCTACTTTAAAAGGCTTGAAGCTATCAACTGCAAATGTGCAAAGTTTAAATGACAAGATCATCAGACTCTGTAGGGAGATATTATTGCAAACTATATTTTGTGTAACTGAGACGTGGATCGACCACCGTGACCAGAATCACAATGTTAGTTTGCCTGGTATGTCCGTCTTTCGGTAAAATAGGCTCGATGGCAGGAGGAAAAGTGGTGGCATAGATTGTTTTGTAAATAATAAATATGTTGACCGTAAGCTTTGGTGTTAAGGAATTCACTCTCTGCTCGAAAGATATGGAATGCCTAGGTATCATGACATAATTCCCCAGCCAGAAATACTGCATTGTTCTAACAGTATATATCACCCTCCAGTACCCTGCTTAAACAACCTCTAGCTAAAGGAAGGGAGATGTGGATTCTTGCGGATATCAATGTAAACTCTCCTCCCCAAAACAGTGGCAACCTTAAGAAATTGACTAGTTTTGTTATGCGAGCTGGCCTAAAATATAAAATTTATCTGTAGACATGGTCCCTTCAGTGCCCTCTTTGATGACCATGTACCTGTCTATGTTGTTAAGAAACAATCTATAACGCACAGAACTGGCAACAGTGGCGTAAGTGGTAGGTCCTATGAAGATTAAGACAAGGCTGATCTTGGGCGTGTTTCTAATGAATATGACTGAAGTAGTATATACATGCAAAGTCAGCGCAATGGATTAGCTACTAACTAGGTCATGACCTACTGGTAGACTGGAAGTGACCTAGTTTCAACCAATCAGAGGGCTGGATTTGACAGGAAGTGACGTCATAAGGTCATGACCTAGTTTTTTCGACCAATCAGAGAGCTGGATTTCATTTGACCTAGTAACCTGACCTAGTTGCATAAATTAAAAGAATTGCGCAATACCTAGGGTTGACCTACTTGCAAACCGGAAGTGACCTACTAACCTACTTGCAAAAACGTATGACCTACGTATGAAGGTGTATTGTGCAATCCTTGAAAGAAATTACACAATAACCATGACTCATGTTCTGATGCAATGTTCCTATGGATTTACGCAATACTTATGACTCATTATTTTGATATGAGATTAAATGCAACAAAGACACAACTCGGTTGTTTTTAATTCAATCTTTTTATTGTTTCTTCCTATCAGAGTACATGCTAGGTATGAATCATTATAATCAGATATGCTTGCAAGCAGAGTACATGGATATTATATGGAAAATGAATTCTTGTTGCAGTACCAACTGCACCCGGTCTTAGCTGGAGTAGGACTTTGACTACGGTCCTCTAAGGCCCGCATTCTCTCCATTAAATCCTTCAAGGCCTTTCTTCCTATGTCGTTCTCCACCAGGGCTACCACTTTGTCCATTAACTCGGCCATAATCATGAGAATCTTGTCTATCACTTCCGCCGTGCTCTGAAGCCCGTCTATCACGTCCAATTCACGTTTAACTTTCCCTTTCACCAAAAGATTGCTCACGTCTGCTTTAACTGCTACTTCTTCTGGACTCATCTCGAAATTCATTGCCTCTTCTTCTCTCTTTTCCTTAGCAAGGGCCTGACTATTTTGTCCATTAAGTTGAAGGGGACCTGAGAAAACCTTTTCACAGTGTGGTGTGGGTCCTTGGTCCGACATGTCTGTATGAGGAAGTTAATGCAGTGGGCTCCACACGTTTTAGCGTAAAAGTTTTGCACTTGTTTTCTGCTGAACAACCCGTGACCATCTGATGACTTCTGCATGAACCTCTGGTGATATATAGTTAATGGAGGTAAGCCATAGGGATCAAAGTAGAACACATTCCCGTCATGAGAAACGTAAAATGCCACCCAGTGCCACCCAGGTTTAGAGCTTGGATCTGTGTTACTGACGAAACATGTAGAGGGAATTGGTTTTTTAGGACATTGATTACTGGCAAAAGTTCCCAGGTAGAAACGCATTGTGTGTGGATGGTTTCCCAGTGCACCTGTTATGTCTGAAGTTCTCATTTTTTTTCTCAGTTCATGTGGTAGTCTGTGACAGGAAGACAGTCAGCCGTCAGTTGGATGTTGTTGTCGTAGAAGGAACACAAGACGGCAGATATGGCATGAGTAGTCGGGGCGGCAAACCTGAGGGAAATGCCCAGCTTTCCTTGCTTGATGAGATTTATATATTACTGTCTTCAGGTGCTCTGTCTGGGGTGAGGTCGAAAACAAAGAAGGAATACCCATCTTTGAAATCTTCCAAAGTTATGCCACAGTCTTGCCCCAAAGCCGACAGCCCACTGTCTATGAACATTTGACTGTAGGCTCTGATGCAGTTGCCTGTTTCGAAGTTGGTCTTCAACTCAAACTTTTGATCGTCATATCTCACGCAAATTTCCTTCACGTTGAAATGCCTGCAGTTGAAAGGATTTTCTGTCTTAGTCCCAGCAGCTGCTGTTTCCTTTAGCATACACAAGACTATCCTGGTGGGGATCTGAGTAGTGTCAGGTTGAGTCCAACTGTAGTCTTGTGAGCCGCCGTCCAAAGTGTGTTTAGTCACTTTACACCTGGCTATGTGATAGTTGAAAGGACCCCAATGTGGATTCCTGACACTGCTGACGTGAGTTTTTACCACCTCGTCGTCGACACATTTTTGGAGAAGTGTCATTTCAGCTTTGGTGATTTTGACCCAGTAGTTTTGATCGGCTGCTTGCATCATGTAGTAATTGGGCTGATTTTTTTCGAATATGAACTTGATTTCACAGTTCGGAGGCAGCACCTTGCACTGTTTAATTAAATCCAGGTGTGGCTTCATTACTAAGGCATGTTTGTTGCGGGCACTGAACTCTGCTCTCCGTGCCGTCCATCCTGCATTGTCGCCCGCTCTGGCTTCCATGTGACCACAGGTGTCTTTCATGTACTTTTGACACCCTTTCAGCCGAGTCTCTTTGTCTTCTTTGTTGCAACAAATTGTGTCCAAAATGTAGGCCTTGAGACCATAGTCTTCATTGTTGCCGGTGACTTTCTCCCCATTTATCAGCAACTGACAGGAAGCAAAGAGAGCGTGTGCCAAGTTGTTGACTGGAGCAGCTTCTATGCCGACGGCAAGGTGAGTTGTTCCGTCTGCCGCCACGGCTTCCAGTTCCATGTACAACTCAGTTTCTGAGAGGTCTGTGTACAGGTTGCTTGGTTCGAAGGTGAAGTCAAATGATTCAGTGTGTGGAGTGAGGGCATTGTTGGTAGTTTTGGTTATTTTTTGACACTTTAATATGTCCTTTTGAGTGACAGGCAAGGCGTGTAGGTCTAGTTCACCTACTGCACATACCTGACCCTTGGGATGAAGGAGACTCATGACTAGAACAAGGTCCTTCCTCTAGCTTGTCCTCTTCCTCTGCCGCGTTGCCCCTTACGTCCTCCGCGCTTGCCGGTTGCTCGTCGTTTGACTGGAGGAGGTCCAGATGTACCTCTTATGTATCCTTGAGCAGAAGAAGCAGCCCTTTTGAGTAAGTTCTTGTCTGTTGCTTTACTTCTCCTAACTACACTTTTCTTGAAGCCTTTTCCTGATACCACGTCGGACAAGACTCCAGCTCCTGTAGTAAGCAAGGCTTTGCCTGCAGATTTGGCAGCTGAGCGTCCTATTTTACTTAAGAGGGGAACAGCTCCTCTCAGTAAACCACCTATTAACGAGCCAAGTCCGTGTCCTCTTTGTCTGCCCCTGCCGCCGTACGCTGGTAAAGCACCGTTCCCAAACTGTGATTTTCTGTAGTATTCAGCGTACTGACCCCTAGGGGCCAGGTATGGAGGTGTTCCATAGTAGTGAAGCATGGTGATATACTCCTATCCTTGAAGAGGTCTGAAGGCAAGTACCACCGACACTGATTCGCTTTCAAATGGTATCGGTTCCCCAGTCTTGTCTCTTAAGTATATCCCTATCTGTCTGAAGGTGGTTTTAGTGACTGGCAGATATATCAAGTTCTGGAAACTTATGGTTTGCATGTCACCGTTGTAGCGATTTATGTTGATTTGCCTCAGAAGGGGTGCTTTAGAGTCACCCACAAGACTGTGCTTGACTATGTCAGAGTACACGAAAGCACATCGACTTTTGCACTGAAGGTCTACCACGTAGGGGCTTTGTGTTTTTCCACTTAGGAAAACACTTCCGTCGAAACCTAATTGTTTCCCTAAGTTTTCTGGGAGTTGCATGACCACACCAGGAGGCAAGGAAACTACACTCTTCATTGTATATCTGTTGTAGTGAAACACGGTGGCTTTGTTGTTTTTCCTGTAGTTTCTTAGTTTTCTTACCAACATGCTCTGTAGTTTATTTATGGTCCTGTTCAAGTATCCTATCAACTCTGAGTTGCTTTCCAGGTTCACACCTTCTAAGGCAAACATATTGTAGGTACTACCTTCCTTGAAGTAATACTTAGAGAGGTATCTGCTAATTTCTTTGAAGCGTGTACATATTTTCACAGCCTGTAACTGACTGGGAGAGAGAGGAGAAACATGAGCAGAGTCTGTGAAGACGGCGTTTTCTTCAAAAAAAGAAACAGACCTTTTTCCCCTGTCATCCATAGACATCACTTCAGCCACAGCCGACGATATTTCCCTCTTCTCTCTGCCTACCGTGTCACGCTCCCCCTTATCCTCCTCCTCTTCCTTCTCCTCCTTCTCTGGCGTGGGTTGGTTAGGAGTGAATCCTCCAGATGGCGTCTCAGTCGCAGCAGCAGGAGTTGGTGGACTTTCACTTTCAGGACCAGCAGGAGGAATGGTTTCAGTTGATCCCACAGGGTTGACATGACGTAGGTTTTTTGTTATTTTTACTCCTCTCTTCAAAGCAGATTGGGCTGATAGATTTGATGTAGAGCTTGAAGCTCTACTGAAGACACTATGGGCTCCTGGTTTTCCCAGAGGAAAAAATTCTCTTCTGCGTTTGTTTAATAAAGCTACTACAGTGCGGAGGTTGTTTGTCAGGTCGTTTTCTCCCTCTGCCAAGAGAATGGGTTCTTCTTTGACGTTGTACCACGTGGTAGGACAGGTTATTTCTTGAAGAGCACACTCTAACTGAGTAGGAGAGTTAATGTATTCTGCCAAAATTGTATTGTAACTAGTTAAAGTGTTGTCAGGAAACACATTCATAGACGAGTTACTAGGTAAAGTTAAGGTAAACGCCATTTGTCTATGTTCTTGACAGGTTCCCAAGAGTTAAACTTGTCTCCATAACCCTTCCACTTGATCAAGGCTTCTCTTTTCTTGCCTTTTCCTCTGTATTATACTATTTTTTCTATGTTGTAGCGTCTTCTGTGACGGACTTGCACCTTCTAAACTTCAGGTTCGTATAAGCTTCCTTTTATCTCTTCTCCAAGGAGATCTTTCAGGTGGTACCCTTTGGGCGAAATATCGTCGACTGTGTATATTTCCTCAGTCCAGTTAGGTTCGTACCCTCTGTTAAATGTTTTCTTTGTTTTCAACATTCGCACTTGATTTTTTCTCTTCAACTAAAGGACAGGAACTTTTTTCTTTTGAGGTTGATCGTACAACCTGTAGAACAAGACTTCAGAGTTGTCTTTATTTATGTCTGAAGGGGCAGCTCCTAAGGTTTTGTGGTAAGTTAGATTGTAGGACTTAACCAAGTCGGGCAGCAAGTCAACCCATTTGTAGTTATTGAAATGAGAGAAACATCTCCACATTTTTCCTTGTAAAGTAGAGTTGAACCTTTCGGCTAAGGCACACTTCACGTCGTCGACTGTGTATATTTCCTCAGTCCAGTTAGGTTCGTACCCTCTGTTAAATGTTTTCTTTGTTTTCAACATTCGCACTTGATTTTTTCTCTTCAACTGAAGGACAGGAACTTTTTTCTTTTGAGGTTGATCGTACAACCTGTAGAACAAGACTTCAGAGTTGTCTTTATTTATGTCTGAAGGGGCAGCTCCTAAGGTTTTGTGGTAAGTTAGATTGTAGGACTTAACCAAGTCGGGCAGCAAGTCAACCCATTTGTAGTTATTGAAATGAGAGAAACATCTCCACATTTTTCCTTGTAAAGTAGAGTTGAACCTTTCGGCTAAGGCACACTTCACGTCGTCGTTCTCTCCTGTGAAAAAATTGATGTTTTGATCTTCACAGTTTTTTTTGAAAATTTTGTTGACGAACTCTTTGCCCTTGTCAGTTTGAATTTGTTGAGGTTTTCTTTCTTTGCTCATTTATTTGAAAGCCTCTGTCACGTCATCAGCTCTCTTACTTTTCACAGGTTGTCCAAAACCATACCTTGAAAAAATGTCTATTCCCGCTAGAATGTACTGGTATCCTTTGTTTTCCTTTGAAAATTCTCGCATGTCTATGAGATCAAGTTGCCACTGTTTGTCTATGCCCCATGTTTGTGTTTTTTTTCTAGGAAATCTTCTCTTGTAAGGTTTGTGTCTGGTGTAAACGTCTACATCTTCCAAAGCTTGTTCTATGTTTTTTTTCTTTGTTTTCTTGAAGTGATGACGTTGAAGTTTAGATACACTGGTGAAACTTCCAGGTTGTTCAGGATCTGTGTAAAACCTGAGGACATCTTTTTTCAAAGCCTTGTGTGCCATATAAACTTACATCCAGTTCCCTTTTGACTTACTTTCCTCTTCTTGATAGGGGAAGCTCTTTTTAAGGGACTGACAGCAAAGGAAGGACTGTGCCCTGCAAAAGCCGACTTGTTTTTGACAAATTTTAAGGTGGGGTTCAGCCTTTTAACTGCTCTCATGAAGACCTGGCTTCCTTTAGGTTGGTCCTTTTTCAAAGACTTTGGTCTGGCAGCAAAAGCTAACAAATCTGTTATGTCAGTTCCGGGCACACGTTCCCCGTTGACATATATTTCTCCGTCTCTGTTCCAATTCAATATTTGACTTCCGTGACGACATAATTCTCTGTAGAGATTTTTAGCAGTCGTTCTGTAAGTTGCGGGTATTCTTTCTTTTATGTCGGTGTCCATACCCACTGTGTTTTCTCTTGCACGAGGTCCAGACCCTTCCCCCCTTTGAATTCGTCTACACTCTCTCCATCTGAATCGTCAGGAAGTTGTGGATCGTCTCTAGTCTCTGTGAAAGTGTCGTCATTGTCGTCGCCGTCGTCGGTGTCTTCTAAAGAATTGTTCACACCCCTAGCTGCTGCTGCTGCTGCAGGTCCTTGTCCTACTGCTCGACCAGGATAGTGACCTTCCCTACGTTGTCCTAAGGCCTTGGCTTTTTTAGTTAAAATTCCCGACTTTATCATAAGTTGATTGTACTGTCTTAACTTTTCCTTCAGTTTGAGGTTAGGAGAGTTAAGCACCTCGTGTGCTTTACTTTGAAGGTGGTTCAGGACTTGAACCAGGCTGGAATCAGGAGTTAAACCTTCTCTTAAAAGTTGAGTGCTGTAGTACTGGTCTTGAACACTAGGTCCAGGCTGGGGAGGAGAGGAAGGAGTAACAAAAGAAGGGCTTTTTTCTCGGGGAACAAGATCCGCCCTTACGAGGGCCATCCTTGAATAAGACATGATTTTTTATCGACGTGCTCCTATGAGACCTGTTATCAGGGGTAAGGCTAGACCCAAAATGGTTCCCAAAAATCCACCCTTTTGCTCAAAGGTTTTCCTCTTCTGCTTGACGGTAGCCTTGTGCCTTGTGACTGACTTGAGTTCTTTCTTGTAGGGTGATAAACGTTTGACTGCGTCTGACTCGTTACGCAACAGGTTTTTGTTCATCACGTTGACACAAATTTGACTCATCAACCTAATGACCTCATCGCTGAGACCTTTAATAATGTGGGAACACTCTGCCGAGGAACACTTGGATATGTGTTTCAACAAGTGGTAATGTTTCCTTATAATTTTAAATTTTCCTCCAGAAGCAGATCTTTTGGTCACCATTCTATCTTTTTCTTTTCGAAGCTGAAGCTTGAGGAATGAAAACCAAGGTATTCCAAGGAGTTGTTATGCTGTTCCTTACCCTAAGCTCGTTAGGTGTGCTCTGCTTAAAGTCCAATAGGATGTATGAATGTTTCTCTTTGGTTTCTGAGTTATATACCTCCGTCAAAAAGGATTTCTGTCCTGGAAAGGCCTGTTTGCTGATGTGTCCTATTTGACTCATGTCTCTAGGGTTTTTAAAAACAACTAGGTAGTGTGCATTTAAGCTCAAGGTTCTGAAGGCAGGATTGTTGAAAAACAAGTTTTGAGTTATAAAAATTACACTTAAACTGCGATGGTGAGAGCCCACAGTGAAAAGTTTCATTATGGTGGGAACGTACTCGGGATCCATGAGATCGTCTATTATGACCAGTCCATGTTTAGTCACGTCTCTTTTATCCTCAAACAAAAAGTCTTCTGAAAGAAGACCTTTGTTGAACTTAACCCCCGACTTTACCATTTCGTCGAATCCATCTTGCCATTGACTGTAGCAGTAGTATATGTCGTGTATTTTTGGAGTTACAAGCTCGTCTACACCTTTAATCAACTTGAAAACAAGTTGACTTTTTCCACAAGAAGTAGGTCCAGCTATGATCATTGTGAAGGGGCTTTGTAGACGTGGGTCAAAAATGATCTCCTTTTCCTTGTGATCCATGTTGGACGAAATCTTAAACCAAAGTGACCAAAGGAGCGACCTCGTCCTCTTTTAAGTCAGTAGAACCCTCGTTCAAACCTTCCACGTAAAGAGCTACGTCAAAAAGTCCCATGTTGTTCAGACTGGCTATAAGACAGCTTGGATGAGATATTTCTCTATGTTTCCAAACCATTAGCACTTCGAAAACAGGATTTGTGACACCTTTTTTCCCTGGAACAGGGGTGGATATGACGTCAAGTTCGTGGTCGGTCAATCCAAGTTGAGTTCCCAGTTTCCTCCAGTCAAGCATTCTTAACTTGTCTGCCAGGTTGACGAACAAAGTATCAACTTTCCACTGTTCTGGAGGTATTTCACAATGGTCCACTACGTTGTAATATCCCATGTACCATCTACAATAATCAGTGAAATCGTAACGACCTATGTCACTTAATGCATGTCTTAATACCATCCACTTGCAACTCACGTTCTTTCTGCTCCATGAAATAAGCATTTCTCTCCCCATAGAACGAAGAGATGGTGTTTTTTCCATGTAATCCATTAAACTTAGTCTAAGTCCTAAGTAAACCCCTAATCATGGGTAGTCTTTTTCCGATATTTTTTCACTGATCTTGAATAACAACTCGTCCGAAAGGTGAAACTCCGTAGCAACCAAAAAAAAGGTGTCCAGCAAGTAAGGTAGGCAGGTAGGTAGGTAGGTAGGTAGGTTATGACAGGCTAGAAAGCATACAGTAAACTTATATAGGGTAGGGTAGGGAAGGGTAGGGTAGGGTAGGTGGGTGGGTAGTTTAGGTGGGTGGGTGGGTTAGGTGGGTTATTTGGGCGGCCAGCCCGGGCCAACAAGCCCCAAATCCCCCATACTTGAGGGGTGCCCCCACCCCCCCACCCCATAGTTTTTTAAACCCACCCCAACCCATTCCTACCCTACCCTACCCTACCCTACCCTACCCTATATTATCCTACCCTATTCTACCCTATCCTATATATCTCTTCCATTCCCTTCCCCCTCTTTAGGTCAGCCTGTTACATCGTTCTTCGTTCGTTTAAATTTGTTATGATGTTGAGTGTAAAGCGAGCTGATTGTGGTGAAAACAGTGAGTAAGGGAGATAAGCTGGGTGCACCACATAGCCAGATAAAACCAAACTTTTTCTTTCTCCTCTACACTGAAACGATCCAGGGACGATGATGGGATGTAAAATATGGGGCAGGAGGAAAACAAAGTTTTGGTTTCTAAGCACTCAGCTAGAAGTTCCAAAATAGACATGAAGAAATGAAGACGCTGGTTAAGTTGGCGGGGATTTTCTTTGGCGTGATGCTCTTATGCCGCTTTCAATGCTTCCAAATGGAAGGGGTTTTTCAGTGGGCCCTTTCCCTTTCTTCCATGCTTCAGGGCATAACCCAAGGTTTCCACCGCTGAAAATTTTGACAAGTTATGACTCAAAACCATTTTCCTCAAGGTTTTTCTGTCTTTGGATGTAAAACTTGATTCAACTGAAGAAAAAACTAAGTATAATTTTTTCCGGTGAAGAACAGATTCTTTCAAGTATTTGCACACGTACCTGAAACAAATTGAAGAGCAACATATAATTTCCTTTCTTTCCCTGACGTACGTCAGAACTTGAGTCTCGTCGGGGTGACGTTGTTCTAATACACGCTGCAGGGAGTAACGCGACATGGTAGGGCGAAGGTTGTTGTGTCAAATAATGATGGTTTAGTCCCCGTTTAACCTTTATAGGAAACCTGTCAGTCTTTCCTTATCGCACTTTCCTGAAATGATTTATTCCTCAAGGACGAAACAAACGTCAGGGTTAGTGCCTGAGCGTTTTGAAAAGAAGGGAAAACATGTGGAAGGGTGGGTTCAGCCCAGGGGCCTTACCCGGAGGATCATCTTTTATTTCTGTTCAGTTTTATTAGGAGGACCAAAAATGAGATACGGGGTAGGCTGTTACCACCTTGAGCTGACCTTTTTCATGGGAGGCAGTTATTTCAGTTATAACTCTCACAACATGACAGCGCCCATGGTAATTGTGTCCAATCTCTGTCCTGAATCCTCTTTCATAGAAAATTTTTGAACCTAGAGAGTGTGTAATTTTGTCTGGGTGAAGTAAAGTGGCTTTAATTAAAGCCTTCACCATAGTAGAATCGATGAAAACTGAATTACCAGGGCCTCCCCCCAAAGGTTGATCCCTTAGAAAAAAGGGTTTTTGTCTGTCTGAGATGAATTTTTGTGAACTTCCAGAGGAAATGGAATGCCTTGACATTAAGTGTACCATGGCACCATGTCCCAAAAGAACACCTGAAAAAAAACTTTCCCCATTTTCTGAGATAAGTTTTTTCACAGAGGGCCCACTAGGAACCAATGCAGTGGTTTGGTTGTGCAAGAAGCATTGTTTGAAGTTACAGTTAGGAGGGATGTAAAGATCCCTGTTCAAATTTTCAGGACAGAATTTCCACACAGCCCACACCTTACCTTCTTCTACGCCCCTCCTGATGTCTGAAATAAACACCTCCTGACGCCTTTTGTGACCTACGGTCAAAGACAAAGGCAAAGGACAAAAGTTAGCCATGTCTGCTTGAGAGAAGCTAGTTCTAATAAATGACGAATGGTCTGCGTTAATCACAAAATGGTAACAACAAGATTCGTCTTACACGCCTCTCCCTGAACGTTGACTGAGCGTTATCACGTTTTTTTTTTATTTGAGTTAAGCTTTTTACTTTTTTCCAAAACAACGCTGTCTAAGCGTAAAACATACTATGAATGGAAAAGCACGGTTATCTACGACTCATGGACGTGGTTGTACGTTATCTGAACGACAAGGGAACATCCCAAAATCGTATCAGGATAGTTACTATAAAGAAGGCTTGAGCTGCTCAATCTTCATCAAACCTTTTCTGACGTTTGTCTGCTGTTTGCCGTCCTGCTCCTGCACCTTCCAGCCCTGCCACCCTTTCATCTTCAAGGAGAACAATGCCTGGTCGCATGAAGACGGGACTTAGTGTCAGGAGAGGAGGAGCTAAAAAACTGGCTCCACTGACTTTTACTACTTCTAAACAGACAGTGGAAAAGACGTCCGGCATCGCCCCTCCTCCTACCTCTCCAGCCTCAGCTGATAAACCACCTGCAACTCCTGCTCGGCTTCCAACTGAAGTGCCTGATGCAGGAGAACAGGAAGCCGCTCTTGCAGCTCTTCATGGCGAAATCACTAATTTCCTGGATCGCGTCCGGGATCGCACTCCTCAGGAAGCTGGCGACGGCGATTTTGACATCAGGGAATACATCAATCCCCCGGCACCTTTGAACTACCAACCCCCCACTGAAGCACCTACGGCCGCCTCTTACTCGCCAGTGACTCCGGAGGAACCTTCTCCCCAGGTCAGTCCAATAGAGGTCATAGACCTCACAACCTCATCACCGGCAGTCAACCCCATAGAAGTGGTGGATTTAACACAAGGGACACCTTCACCTCCTCACCGAGGGGGGTATTCACAGGTAGAGGTTATAGATCTGACTAACCCTTCTCCCCTATACTCTCTCCCGGTTCCGGTAGAGGAGCTCCTTAAAAGCCCGTCGGAAAAAAGAAACTGTCCCGGTGAGAGAGAAGGGGAGCCTAAGAAGAAAAGACAGAAGCGCGCCTACAACAAGAAAACCCCTGTCTCTACCCCTGCTTCAGTTTCCTCAGCGACTTCATCCTATGGTGCCGAGCCGATTTGTTCTGCCCCAGGTGTTCCTTCTTCTTAAGACAAGTCACACAGGCAAAAGTTTGGGGAGGGCACTGCCCCCAGTTCTTCCAGCAAGCTTGTGGGCTTCAGGTCAGTGCCTTTGGTGGCAAAGAAATGGCCTGCTTGATTTGGTTTCCAAGAAAAGTCACCTGCCCCCGACCAAGTTTTTTATCTGGAAGGGGATAATAACGCCTGCATAGAAATATACAGGGAACCTAGCATCAGGGGAGTATGCTTGAGGACCTACCTGGACAAACCTTACGAGCGGTGCTTAAACCTAGAGGCGCGTGAGTTCAGGAACTTAGTGGACCAGATAGAGTGCATCCTTGGAAAGTACAAGGAGTTACACCGCCTAGCTGCCCTTGGAGAGAGGAAGGTGGATAATCTTTTGTTGTCCTTGAACCAAGACTGCACCGACCCCAGTGGAGGCCGGGCCATGATCCTGGTAAACTTGTACAAGGGAACTCCTAAAGTTCACATAGGAACAACCAGCTATGTGGAGGAAATGAACGCCTCGGTGTCTTCCAGCTACAGGATGCCCCCCTCAGCCACACACTGTGAACACACTGTGTCCCCCTTCATTCTGGAGGACATAAAATCACGAGTTGGTCTGTTCCTTGACGAGACGACCGATTTCTACTCTGGGTAAGTGGTCAACTTTGTATAGTGTCTGGTCAACTGCTCCTTATTCAGTGTTTTCACATTATCATGTATATCAGCTGATTCGTAGTTAGATTTAAATGTACTCCATGTTCAGTCAACATAGCCCAGCATAGGTTTAAGTTCTAAGTGTACTCCATGTATAGTTAGGTTAGGTTTTAGTTATAAGTTTGTATATTGAATATAAAGTGAAACTAGAAAAAGAAACCTAAAAAAAAAATGCCTCCCAAAAAGGTAAAACAACTTTACACCGTCAACTGTCCAATGTGTAACACCCCTAGACCTCCACGTTTGGTTACTGTAGAAAACAGTGGAAAAACTCTATGTAACTCAGATTCTTGTAGAAGAGAAACTTTTTCCGACAGCTTAGAACTTCCAAAAGAAATAGAAATAAATTCTTTGCATAAAAGCAGTTACCGTGACAACTTCAAGTCCATAGCTTCAGGTTTGGCTGTGCTTGGTAAGCTTCAGTCCATTTTCAACGTCAGAATGACAAGTTTTAACAAAGACTTGGGAGCCAAACAGGTAATAGAGGCTCTTTCCTCTATTCATAGAAATCAAGTTATGGCTTACAAAGTGGCTGTCTCTTTTGGAAGGTTGTTGTCTTCCTCTAAGGAGGAAGAAGAAGAGAAAGTCATGTACTTCCATGCTTCTGCCAACAATTCGTCTTTGTTCTATGACAGTGAAAGTAATAGAGACCCTTACATTTTCATAAGGGACAACAAAGACTTTGCAGAGTGTTTAGATTTAATTGAAAACAACATTAAAGAAGACACTCAAAGACCCTCTACTAAATGGAGTGTAATAGGTAACGTGAACGCCAACATTACCCTCATAAGGGCTACGGGAGGAGAATATCTCTTAGGTAAAATGAAAACTGTTCCACCAGGTTTAAGACAAAGAGGAATGCAACACTTTCACAGAGACCCTAAAACCAAAAGGGCATACAAGGACAACTTGTGTTTCTTTAGATGTCTGTCTTTCTTCCTGTATGGATCTTTAGAAAAAACTCAAGAGCTTTTCCTTGAAGCCTATCCAGGGGTGAACAAGGAGACTTTTGAGGGCGTTGACATAAAAGATTTAGACAGGTTAGAAAAGATGTTTGAAGTTAACATAAGAATTTTTTACCTTCCCTCTTTTGGTAAAAAAAAGGGGCGACCTAAAATTATAAGGTCAAACATGTGTTCATCCAAAAAAATCATGAACTTGAACTTACACAGGAACCATGTAAGTTTAATAACTAACATGGGACTGTATGGTAAAATGTACCCCTGTGAAAAGTGTCATAAAGTTTTCACTCGTAGTTTCCTAACTGAAAACTCGTGCAGAAAAACAAAAAGTGAATGGGAAATTAAAAGACCATCATGCCAAGGCAGAAAAAGTCAGGATGAAATACTGAGAGGGGTTTCTAGAGGAACAACTTTTGGACTTATCCAGGTAGATATAGAAACACCTGAATCTTTGAAAGAAAAATTCAGTGAAATGACACCTATTTTCAAAAACTGTTTAGTAGGAAAAAATGACATAGGTGAACATATGAAACGTTACCTGGAAGCAGCAGGTAAGCTGAAACAACCGCAACGCCAACTTATAGGCAGCTACCACGCAGAGGGAATTTTATTGGGAACTCCTCTCTTGAAGTGGTACCTGGAGAAAGGTTTGGTAGTTACGACAGTACACCTTCTGATAGAATACACACCAGAACAGACTTTTTTACCCTTCATGGACGAAGTGACCAAAGCTAGGAGGAAGGGAGATGAAAACATAGACTGTAAGATTCTGTCAGATCTGTACAAACTTTTGGGAAATGGTTCATACGGAAAAACCATATGCAACAAACAAAACTTTGTTCAAACAAAGTATCTTCACCCCTCTAAGGCAAGACGCTTGGCCATGCACTGGTCAGTGCAAGATGTGCAAGACATAAGTGACAACACGGTAGAACTGTCCTGTTTGCCCACCTCCATCACCTACGACCTCCCAGTTCAAATAGGTTTCATGGTATACCAATATGCCAAACTTAAAATGTTGGCTTTCTATTACGACTTTGTCCTTGAATACATAGACGAGAAAGATTTTGAAATGTGTGAAATGGACACTGACAGTTTTTACTTTGCTTTAAGTGCAGAGAACATAGAAGACGTAATTATTCCTGAGAAACGTGAAGCTTTCTTCAGAGAACGTCACAAATGGTTGCCCTCTGAATCATGTGACAACAGTCACCACAGAGAGACCTATGTTCAGACCAAAGTTTTGGGTGAGCTGTGGCTGCCTCAACCATGCTGTAAGAGCCGTCTGGCGTTTGACAAGAGAACCCCCGGGTTATTCAAAGTGGAGTGGGAAGGTGATGAAATGACTGCCTTGAACTCCAAATGTTACATAGGCACAGGAGTGAATGTGCCCGTTAAAATGAGTTGCAAAGGTGTAATTCAAAAACAAAACCCCCTGACCACTGACAAGTACAAAGAAGTACTGGACAGTGAAAATGTTGTCACGGTAGTCAACAAAGGATTTAGAGTAGTTAACCACAGCGTTACCACTTACTCTCAAAGGAATCAAGGTCTAACCTATCAGTACATAAAGAGACAAGTATGTGAAGACGGTGTAAGCACCCTACCCCTTTCTATATAAAAATAAAATGGTTTCTTTTTCTAGTTTCACTTCCAGTTGTACATTTTGTTGAAAGAAAAAAAATTTTAAACAAATTGTTCAAATGAACATTTTTCTTCATAGAAAACAGTGTTAAAATGAAAAATGTTCATTTAAACAATTGTTCAAACGAACATTTGTTCAAATGAACATTTTTCCCCATAGAAAACAGTGTTAAACTGGAAAATGTTCATTTGAACAATTGTTCAAACGAACATTTGTTCAAATGAACATTTTTCGCCATAGAAAACAGTGTTGAACTGGAAAATGTTCATTTGAACAATTGTTCAAACGAACATTTGTTCAAATGAACATTTTTTCCCATAGAAAACAGTGTTAAACTGGAAAATATTTTTTGTTCAAATGAACATTTTTCAAATAAACAACAAAGGTAAAAAAAATGTGTACAGTATCATGAAAAAAAAACCTGACAAAAAGTAAAAAAAAAAGTGAACTGTATCACCCAAAAAATAAAAAAAAAATTTCACAAAAGTGAACGCTGTACATGTTCACCACAAAAATAAAAAAAAAATCCGGCGCTAAAGAAATTAAGTTGGAACAGAAAAAAGTGGTACCAGATTTCTTCACTCATAGCGTCACGTTCACCAGATTATCAGTATCTGGTTAGATTTAAGCGACCATTTAACATGGAAAGTTTAGAAGCTATGCTTGTGGAGCAAACCACAGAAACTCCACCTTATGACTGTAGTGTTCTACCCCTCGATGTTCAATCGAATCTTTCGATAAACAACGAAGAACAACTATTCAGGTTCCAGTTAAAACTTTATTGTCTAATAACACATAGGCATCAGCCGTTCTCGATCACAGTTACAGGTGGCAGAGTTTGAACTCTAAAACAGGTTCGACACTAGGCCTTCTAGTGTCTACAGCTGATATTCCACATACACCTCCTCTGTGCAGCAGCACAGAGGAGTACTAGAATATGGTAGCCGGGCAGCCGCCAACCATCGCTCACGATGGTCAGTCGGGGCTGGACTGACCCTGAGGAAGGCCAACGTACAACGGCCTTATATACTCTGGAGTCGAGGGCCATGTGACCAAGTGGTGACGTGGCGCCGGACTCCAGCGCCCCCAGGCATCGGGTAATAGAGGTGCTCTTGGCGTCGCCCACGAGGACCACGAAGGTACCTCGAAGACGACGCGGGACCACCACATGACTATTACATGCGTCCAGTTTTACAAAGTGTTGCTTCATATAATCAAGCTTCTTCTATAACACCTGACAATGATATAAGTTCTGTAGCATGTGGATGTTCAGAGAATTTCTTTTGGGAAATAATACCTGCAGAAAACATTGGTTATTTTAGAGGAGCTGAACCAGACACTGTTGACCACTGTATAACTAGTGTTAAAAATGTACAAATATTTCTCTTCAGCTTTTTGGGACGCCTACAGAAACTGCATGTACTATTGTCGAGTGAAAAAAGTTAACTTGATATTGCATGATTGGTGTATAGGAGTATATCAATTGCACACTGAACCTGGCTGCCCAAGACACTACACAAGGTACACTTTAGGAAGTGTAAGAAAGTTTGCTGTTACTCTCCAAGAGTTAGAATGTAATCCCATAGTAGGAGTGTTTTGTCAGTGTAACTGTAAACTGGAAGTATCTGCTATTGCTAAAACTATTTGTTTCACATGTCTGCAGGTCTCACTGGAACTTCACGCCTTAAGTATACCTGGAGTGAGAAATCATTTCTCCTTCGAGGTAAACTTTAAGGATGGTTTTTTTATCTGGTCTTTTACCTGGACCCAAAAACAGTCAAACTTACTTCCTGGCCCAGGCTTTGTTCGAGCATGCTATATCTAACATAGCCAAACTTAACAGTTATTGTTTCCACAACACATGGAAAACTAGTCTCACTGGTCAAAGCTGGTATCAAGCAAGTAAATTCACACACAACAAATGTTTCTGTAGTATATGTGCACGCCCCGGAAATGGAAAATCTGTCTTCATCTGTAAATATTGTGTCTAATAAAAATATAATCTGTTATGTGAAATGGATGAGTTGTGTTTTATTTTAATGCATGAAATGAAGAGACATAACAAAATGAGTCATAAGTATTGCGTAAATCCATAGAAATATTGCATCAGAACATTGTGTAAATTCTTACAAGCATTGCGCAATGCACCCTCATACGTAGGTCATACGTTTTTGCAAGTAGGTTAGTAGGTCACTTCCGGTTTGCAAGTAGGTCAACCCTAGGTATTGCGCAATTCTCTCAATTTATGCAACTAGGTCAGGTCACTAGGTCAAATGGAATCCAGCTCTCTCATTGGTCGAAAAAACTAGGTCATGACCTTATGACGTCACTTCCTGTCAAATCCAGCCCTCTGATTGGCTGAAACTAGGTCACTTCCGGTTTACCAGTAGGTCATGACCTAGTTAGTAGCTGAAGCATTGCGCTGACTTTGCATGTATATACTACTGACTGAAATGATGAAAATCCTGATTCCCCTGTTGAAAGGTATACCAACATTTACCAAGTCTTATGTGGATACCTAGATCTAAACCATATTATCAAAGAGTTACATGTTAAAACCCTGAAAACCAAAGGTCTCACGCCCAGAGTACCTGGTAAAAAGAAAAGGGAAATTCTTAAACAAAATTTAATGTAGGAAAATCCCCAAAGGTAGATCTAACCCACATCTGTCCAGGATCTTGATAAACAGATATGGGCGGAGCTCCTCAAAAGCCAACGGTCTGAGTTGATTGAAGACCTTGAACACTTTGGAAGTGACCCTCAGTGCTTTTCGGCTGAAATTATATTAACAGCTAAAGTAGGGATTAGGCCAAAATTAGATGGAGAGCTGAGAGCTGGCTTTATTCAAGTTCCAGACACCCCCCCCCTCCCGTCCACCAACCTTTTGCACTACTAGAAATAAATCTTGATGATGCTTTGAAATTAGCAAAATACATCAAAATTGATAAGTCTGCACCAATTGAAAATGTGCATCGTATGGTAGTGAGGGACTGCTTTGTAGCAAAACCTGATTTGCTCATGGATCAAGTTAATTCCTCTTTTCAAGGTGGAGTTTTCCCAGATGAATTGAAGATTTCTTCAGTCATATCCCAACCAAAGGGTGGAAACTCTAAATAGGTCACACATTGGAGACCAGTAAGCCAGCTGAATGTCATATCAAAACTATAAGAGAAGGCAGCTCACAAACAACTAGTTAGCTATGTATTACATCATGATGAAATAACTAAGTATCAATTTGGCTTCATGCCTGGCTGCCCAACAGCTCAAGGTGTCCTTTAACTGGTTCAGGATTTATATGAATCTAGGAATAGGAATGAGTTAAGTGTTGTCGTCTTCGTCAATATGAGGAAGGCGTTTGACACAGTTAATCACCCCCTGCTTCTCGATACACTACAGAGCCTTGGGGTGGTTGGAAACAGTCTAAATTGGTATAGGTCCTATTTAACAGGGCGTGAGCAATGTACCATGTCTAATGGTGCAACTTCACAGAGTGAGCCCATTCAGTGTGGCATACTCCAAGGGTCCGTCTTGGGGCCTTTGCTCTTTGTAATTTATATTAAGGACCTTGCGAAACAAATAAGGAATTGCAGATACTTACTCTATGCTGATGATTTAGCTATTAAATATGCCACCGGCAAAAATATTACTGCCATTGCAAATGTTGTTCAAAATGGAATAGATCGTATTATTGAGTGGTGTTGTATATTATAGAGCTAACTTTGAATAGTGAAAAAAGATAGGTACTCCGGTATCACTTTAGATAGGCGGGAAGTTGACATAACAAAGGGTGTACTCAGATTGATGGAACCCCCTTGGAGGTTGTTGACTCTTTGCTTATCTGGGTGTAACTATTGATGGATCTTTGAATTTTGTTATCCCCGTGGCTCGAATAAAAACAGTAGCTCTTTCTAGATTGTATCAGTTTAAGAAAGTGCGAAAAATGTTGTCCCCAGAGATATCTTTCAAGGTGACTTGCATGAAGTCACCCACTGGAAAAAGCTCCAGAAACACAGGGATAAATCGCTCTTAGGTCTCATTTATCAGTATATCTGTGACCCGACAATGTAATTGATCCTGTGAGGAATTTACGTGGGAATGTGTATTTAATGCTAAAAGTCTCACGAATCAAGTGTTTGAAATATTTCTACAGCCCTCTTGCGTGAGGGAATGAACTATTGAAGAACTTGACTGCTGAAATCCAACACATTATATCAAAGCAAAATCTTTCTAAGTTCAATCTCGAAGTAATCATCAAACCTCATATGTATGATACACTACCGTAATCTCTCGCGTAGAAGGCGCATCCTAAACTTTGAGAACGCTATTTCATGTAGAAGGCGCACATACTACCTCTGAATCGTTTTTTTTTAGTATCCTCGCATATAAGGCGCACCCATAACTTCTGGGATATGGCTCACGTACAAGGCGCACCCTCTACTTGAAGAATCTTCAGAAAGTTAAATTGATGCTAGTCATATAATTTTTACAATGCTACAAATGAGGTGTGAACAGAAGTAGAACTTGACTAAATCATTGTATCATCAGTTTTCTTTTTTCCATTTGAACATTCCATCACTGTAGCATGTTAGGGAATGAACATAAATCATCACATTATTGTAAACATAGTTTGTATATCGTTTCTTGAGTTATCTAAGTCCATCTGTGCATCCACTCATATAGAAATGGTATAGTGGCTCCATCTGGTGTCAATTCTAGGTATCATATGAATCAGATTGGGTGCACAGATGAATTTAGATTCATCTATAAGATTTATCT
This sequence comes from Acholoe squamosa, assembly GCA_949317995.1. NCBI lineage: Eukaryota > Metazoa > Annelida > Polychaeta > Phyllodocida > Polynoidae > Acholoe > Acholoe squamosa. The sequence continues at coordinate 17,908,607 of OX439041.1, forward strand.
AAATGATTTATAAATAGTTGGGATTATCTCATTGGCTAATAATTAATTCTGCTAAATCTGTATACATTGTGTGGTTTACCTGAAGTAGTTCTGGTTGCAGATGGAGACGGCTGGGAAGGTGAGCTCAGCAGCCTGGCTCACCTGTACGTTCACTGTCTTCTTGTACTTGAGAAATTCATCTAACTGGATATAGATGATGAAGCCGAAACCGCCCCATGCCGCCAGAACAAACAACACCCAGAAAAACCTGGAACATGACGATATATTCAATAAACATTTTATTGGAAATACATATCTCTACTTATCATATATTCGGAATAAAAAACTGTCAAGTTTCTGGCAACATCTTAATAGTATAGGTCATTAATTATGTGTTTTCAGCTGTACTCTCATTCTCTTAAAAAGTATTTGTAATTAAGGACATGAATGAGATTTAGATGCCGTTTAAGTCACCTTAACACATGTTTCTTTAAGTTAGAATGATATTATTTTCAAACTAGTCTATAGGGGCGAAATGAGCATTCATTTTAAACTCTTCAAAGCTCTTTTTGATACAAACCTTTGCATACCAACACTTTACCAACTGATAATTACAGAGATAGAGAGTGGCAAATCAATATGGGTTTTCAAGGCATATTTGTTATATGTTGCATCTTGCAAGCCGAACTAGTTTCTGAGAAGCTGATGCCAAAATAATAATAGCGATATTTCCCCAAGTTAAAATTAAACCATTTATCTACCTTCGGATGCGGAATACTGTTTCTGCTGTGATGAGGCGTATACCATGGAATGATGTATCCTGGGAATAGTCATAGAGTGAAACTATCCATGTTGGAGGCGGTTCTAAAATGAAATAACCATATATAGGAAAATGGTAAATAGGTGGGGAATTGTGAACACATTACGAGTATTTATTGTGTAAGAATAAAAGGGGCAAATAAAGGCAAAGGAATATCCATCAGAGATTCATATAGTACCGATGTACCGATATTACGTTTGATATAGATCTTACAAACTAGTAATGTAACAATAGGTATCTGCCATATAATGTTACACAGAGAGTATGATTCTAGATGCTGTAATCGGTCGATTCTAAAAGAAAGGGGAAAAGAAAGAAACGTCTTTGTATCAGAAAGGGTGGGTAAAATGGCTGAATAGAGCGTACCATCTCCTAACAGCGAGAGGAATGATAGAAGAAGAGGATAATACATCTCAGCATTAAAATATACCACAGTTTAAAAAAAAAGAGATATTGGCATGAACAAAAACAGCATGAACACATTTAATGATAGACAATATAAAAAAGGTTGTCATGCTCTTTCATAGATGGGAGAAGTCAGTGTAAAAAATATCAACATATTATGTGGATCAACACGGTAAAAGGTACACCTGCGTACCCCCTCATGGGCGTACCTTTTAATGTGTTAGGCCTCAGCATATGAGCCACATCCTGAATTCTGAGGTCTCTGGGTAAGGTTCCATAAACTTTACTTCATTTTAAAATAGACTTATACATGTCAATACTTTGCCGTTCCATAAACGGTTATTTCAATTTGAATAGCTTGAATACAGCTGAAATAAAGCCCTATTTCTGTGTAAGGAGGCTCTCCCTATGTAAGTTATTTCAAATACATGTATGAAGTTATCTATGATAACCGCCCAAATTGATAGCAGTGAAGCCTTTTCTATGAGAAAGTAAAATTCTACTTCTTATTTTATCCTTATTTCCTATGTCACGCAATTATTTATGGAAATTGTCGATTCCAGTATTAGACAAAGCTCCAGGATTTTCCAGTACTATGGATATTCTATGTGGTGGCTTTGAAGGTAAATTAAAATGTCACAAGATACTCTAACTGAAATAAGTGTATGTTTAAAATCAGCAGGTAGACGTTGATAAGTGCAGGTACATTGAAGAAGGCTTCAGTAATATGAATCATTATTTCATCTCTATACTATCCTACTTCTAGAATCTCCTAACGCTACCCTCTATTATTTGATTCATTGATTTTCTATCGGAGATCAATGATGCTGCTCGCGTTCATCCTATATAGATGATTTATTTCAGAACATAACCACATGATGATGGGACGTCTCCTCTTTGCTCTCGTTTAATTATTGATGAGATTTCATGTTCATAAGACATCCTTCTATTGCTAGACAATGAATCACAGGTGTGGGATAACCTTAAATGTTTATGATATCTGGGACTAGCAGTACATATTAAGTGCATGTTAAGTGTTATCCTTTTGTGCACGCTCAGAAATTTCTTGCACGCTCAGAATAAGTTGTCTGATGCCAAAGCACTCTTAGGATGCAAAAGAAAAAGAAAGATGTGTGTATGGTACTAGAGATATATCTTAAGATTTTCATATCCTTTATGTCATATGGCTCTAGGGTTAAAAACTAAATTACTTTGTCTAATTATAGGTATTTACTCCCTCGAAAAAGTATTTCATTGGGATAGAGTCACTCCCTTAATCATGACAGGGAGAATCGATTCCCCAACTGTAACAGGGAGCGGAAAAAAAAACCACAAGCAAAACATAGTAATGATGGCACATAGACTACCACTACTGGATGCCTTCAGTAAATTCATAATGATATTGAATAGGTCGTTTGAAAGGAGTGGCACAAGGCATTCATATAAGGTCACAAAGATGTCCCTGTTCTCTAACATCAGGGCAGAACCTACTCTTTTAGTGCCTAATGGTATGTTAAGAATGCTGTGTAGGGGTCTGATGTATTTTTGATGATCTGATCGTTTCTAACCCTGTAAGCAGATAGACTACACTCTGTTGTAACACCTCACACATACGGAACAACCCACGTATACACTCTAACTATGAATTAACCAATGAGAGGGCTGGACTTGGGGTGTTTTGGGGCATCTTTGTTCCAAAGACCCCACAGTGTCTTGCTTTTCATATAATACCAAATAAAAAGCAATGTTCTAAGTCGGATAGGGCATTTTATGGGGTTCATACAACCCCTTTCTTTCTTTCTTTCTTTCTTTCTTTCTTTCTTTCTTTCTTTCTTTCTTTCTTTCTTTCTTTTTCTTTCTCTTTCTTCCCTTTTCTCTTTCTTCCCTTTCCTTTCTTTCTTTCTCTCTTTCTTTCCTTTTCTCCTAATTTCTTTTCTTTCTTCCCCTCTTTCTCGCTTGATCTCATTTTCTTTCATCCTTCCTTTTCCTTCCTTCCTCTTCTTTTTTGTCTATTCTTTTTTCTCTCTTTCTTTCTCTCTCTTTCTTCCTTTCCTTTTCCTCTTTCTTCCATTCTTTCTTTAGTCACTTTTCTCTTTTTTCTCTCTTTCTTTCATTTCCTCTCTTTCTTCCTTTCTTCCTCTCTTTCTTGCTTGACCTCATTTTCATTCATCCTCACTTTTCTTTCCTTCTTCATATGCTCCCTCCCACACTGAAATCATCTTTTGTGACTCCTCATCCTGTGCCTTTCTCTTCCTTTCTGTCTGTTACCTGTGTTCTATATGTATCTATATTCCATCCCATTCTCCTCCCTCCCAGCTTTCCATGCTAGTTTATTACAGCACCTCCCACAATCAGTAATGAATAAGAAAACACAGTGCTATTGTAAATACACGTTTAAGGCCACAATGCCTCTATGACCATTGGGCCAAGTAAAGAATAGTGCTATTTTATTCGGCAATCAGGGTTTGAGTAACGCCTGTAATGTTTGTAATTGAGTTAATAGGCATCAAACATACATTTAGTTATCTGACCCAGTGATAAAAAAAACAACTTCTATCATTGTTCACCCCACGAAGCCACGGGTAGGGGAGAGGGGGCACATTAAGCCGCTTTCACGCTTTTATTTTTGTACTGATCTTATGAAAGAGAAGTTTTGTTTAATTATAGGGTTCCTGTGCAGGCTTTCAATAAGGGAAATGCAGTAGCTAATCTATTTGAGTCTAGTAGGTCTTTAGGGTTCTCCAAGGTACTAAGTAAAAGACAATTATTTGGGCTTTTTCAAATCCATGTGTAAAGTTTATCTATTGTTTTTCATCATTTCTAAGACCATCTTAGTTAGTCTATTTTCACCTTGAGATGACCACTTTGCACCTTGAGTGGACCACTTGATAACTACCCTTTTAATGGTGCTATGATCATTAAACTATTATTTGAAAAAAGAATAAGTGTTTTCTATAAATATGCAGTAAAATGGCATAAGTAAAAACTATTGCATCATAAGAAAATGTATGTTTTTACAGTGACTCAAATAGAATGGAAATTGGGGACAATTTTATGTCCATGGATATTGTAAATCTCATCAAAATAGAAGTGGTATTTCCAACCCTGCATTATAGAGGCTTTGTTTTTAATGTTCTTTTATAGACCTTCAATATGGACTATAACAATCCATTCCCTAACTTTATCATCACAATCTCAGTATCAAATACTTCCTTTACACAGTAATAACCATAGCATTACAGTAAGGATTAAAATGTATGCATCAGAGAGAGCATAATCCAGTGAAGATTTCTATCCCAAACTATTCTGGCCATGAATATTGTGATGTAAACTTACATAACCATTGGTTTCTATTCAATTAAATGTACAACTAGGTGTATAAGGAGTGGTCAACTCAAGGTGAAATGGTGGTCATCTCAAGGTAAAATCGGTATGTTCTAGGAAATAAGTCCAAAACAGAAAGTATTTAACATTTCTGCACTTTTCCGAAGATATTTATCAATTCCTAGAGTCAACACTGTAAAAACAGTGTTTAGGGATTAAACACCAGTGTTTAGAAGTTAAACACTTAGTTAAACACTTATTTGTCCCACTTTTCTCAATGCTTCTTAAGTGTTAAACGCATTCAATTTTAAACGTGTTTAACTAGGAAGTGTTTAACCAAGTGTTTAAATGCTAAACACTTAAACACTTCAGTGTTTAGGTGTTTGAGAATAAGTGTTCAAAAGCTAAACACCTAAACACTTCAAGTGTTTAGATGTTTAAATGTTGGTGTTGAGAAAATTTGGTGTGTATCTTTAAACACCTTTTTTGCGGTGAAAATGTTGTATATGCGAGCACTTGCCATCTTCAGAATATCGAACCAAAGTTGGAGAATTCTGATGAAATGGCCAGCTGGTCATGGTAAAATCCATGCAAACATGGGGACTTACTTCAGTATGTCATCATGCAATGTCAATTACTTCCCAGCAAATTGTCGTTATCTGTCGCCATGATCGGTCATCAATGGTGACTCCTTCCTGAGTGATAACTCACTGCGTCATCTTTCGCCACTGTGTGTCAGTCTCACATGGCATGGCAATTTATCACAACAGTCGCCAACATGATCTCACTCACTGCGTGAGTATGTGCCACCCCTTGTCATTCCTCACAAAGCATGGTGACTTATCACCACCATCGCCAACATGGATCTCACTCACTCCGTCAATATGTGCCACTGTTTGTCAACTCTCATTCAGAATGGCAACTTTTCACCTGCATTGCCACATGGCTCTCACTCACTGCGTGAGTGTGTATCACTCCTAGTCAATCTTCTCTCAAAATGACGACTTATCACCACCATTGCCAACATTGGTCTCACTCAATACGTGAATTTGTGTCACTCCAAGTCAATGCTCTCTGGGGATTGCATCATCTGTCTCTCACTCTCACTCACAGTGGCAACTTATCACCACCATTGCCAAAGTTGTTGAGACAGCACCACTGTTCAACATGTAGCCTATCTAGGAAGTGTGGGCATGAAGTATAAGTCCCATACATATCAAATGTGCTTTGTTTCACACTGATTTCCATGTAATACTTCAGAGTTGAATCAAACAACATTATATAGAGAGAATATCAATTGAATTTAGATAGAGGTATCTCTAAAATGAAAGCAACTATCCATAAACACCTTTTCTCTGGTTACAGGAAAAATACATAGGGAAATATCAACATGAACACCTTGTCTGTGGTTAGAGGGAAGATACATATGGCAATACCTTCTCTGGCAAAACATACTTTGATCTGGCAGATGTGAGGCTGCATGATTACCAATGTCGAGATCATGAGCTTTTCATCTAACAAGGTGAGTGATCACCAGCATTGCCATCACTGGTGAGTCTGAGTGATCACCACTCTCGCCATCCATGGTGAACCTGCGCTATGACGTGGTGCGCGTTTCATCTAGCGAGGTGAGTGATCGACTGCCTTGCCATCCCTGGTGAGTGTGAGTCATCACGATCCTCGCCAACCATGGTGAACATGCGCTATGACATGGTGTGCATTTCATCTAGCGAGGTGAGTGATCACTCTTGTCGCCATCCCTGGTGAGTGTGAGTGATCAAGATCCTCGCCAACCGTGGTGAACCTGTGCTATCACGAGGTACGCGTTTTATCTAGCGAGGTGACTGATCACAATACTTGCCATCCGTGGTGAATGTGCATTATGACGTGGTGTGCGTCTCATCTAGCGAAGTGAGTGATCACTCATGTTGCCATCCCTGGTGAGGATGAGTGATCACTCATGTTGCCATCCCTGGTGAGTCTGAGTGATCACCATCCTCGCCATCTGAGGTGAGGCCATGTGATCACCACCATTGCTATTCCTGGTGATCTTGTGCTATAGCGACGTCGTGTTCCATCTAGCGACATGTGTGAGCCACTTCACACAGGTTGACGAGGAGTCACGACAATTTGCTGGGTTCATATATTCCAGGACATCATTCTATGGGGTACTATAACACCTTTATTTCAATAATATTAGGGTTTAAGACCAATGCACTACATGTGAAAGTGAGAAAATCTAGCTGACAGGTGGTTGACTCTAGGTATGTGGTCGTCTTTAGGATAATCTACCCTAAAGTTGTAAAACTTTGTCAGAATTACCAAAAGAAAAAGGAATGAAATCTTTATAATGTTGCTTTGTTTATATAAGGGGAAAACTTGGTAGACTAGCCAGCACAATATTCGGTATAGATCAGGCGGCTCAACGTGCCGAGTGGCTCAATGTGCCCCCCTTTCTCCTACTCTGTCTCTCTAATAATGAATTATACTGACAACTATCCCCCTCATGTTAGGCACTAGATCCATTGATAACCATGTCATTGGCACTTACAAATTTTCTTTTGCGAATGTCGTATATATACATAATTCATTATGCTACTAACATGCACCATTTCTCCTCATGTTAAAAGTTAATGTTGAAATACTCCTATGTGAGCCTGGCATAAGGTGCATAATAGGTATACATGTCAAAACCGGCTCTATCATTGTAACACACGTCACACTTCACAATGGTAGTCTGTGACATGATCAGATTAATGTATCAATATTTCAAAACACTTGTATCGACCAGAATGTAAGATTCTGTCTCAATATCTATGATATATAGTATGGGATCAGGAGGGCTATTCCTAAAAAGGATCCACGGTTCTCAAACAATATGCTTACTATCTCAATCTACAATTCCCCACCTTGCTAAAATGGTCAAACCTGAGTGTATCATCTGATCACAGAAACATTGTTTTATGAAGGGACATGTTCATTACAAGTGACTATGAATGGCCAAAGCTACCACGATAAGAAATTGATTGACTATAAGTCCAAGAAGGCCTCTTCAAAGAGACTGTTTCCTTAGCAGTTCAACAGAAGGTTTCAGTTATTATCTAATAGGCTACAGTTTCAGTAAGATTACCAGATCGTCAGCTCCCTGGACTATGCCTGACTGAATACTCAAACAGCTTGACCAAAGACGATAGGTTCTTATTTCAATATAGATGACCATCTAAGAGTTTACTGATGATTTAGTGATCTTCCTAAGACCCATGCTTTCATCAGACATTCCTCCCTGGGCATAGGTCCCAAACAATTATAGACATAGGATTGTCTTTGGTGGAGCAGGGTTGTAAACTAAGTAGAACCTCATGTATAGGGCACAGCTAATGTACGAGGATGAACCTGGTGTAGGCTTGTGGGAGCCTTTAGACTTTATCAACAACTGAATTCAGTAGTAGCTCCAGTGAGGATATTATACCATATAACAGTACTAAACTACTCAAAATCGATCAAGAATGGAAAGACTTTCAGTGACTAACCACTGCCTTTTGGCAATGATATAAGAATATTTTCATTTGTGTTTGTCCAACCAGGAATGGGTACCTGTTTCTTATGTCAATCTTCATAAAGAATAATCTAATTAAGACTTAAGTGTATGATAGAACCTCAATTCCTATTGTAAGGGCAAACATTATAAACACAGATGTTTCAATCAATACATGTCAACCACCCTCCTTGCGTACACCCCCTTGCCAAAACCCTTTGAACTTATAAAAAAAAAACAGAAAGAAAAACGTTCGAGAAACGTTTCTTTCTATAAATTTATATTTTAAAACGTTTTTGAACGTTGAAAACCATTCAAAAGGAACGCGTTTGAGAAACGTTTAAAAGCTCACGCTTTAAATAAGTGTTAGGGGAACAAAATGGTATATTTCAAGAAGTGGAATGGCTTTTGGGAAGAGGACACCATGTATATCTTGTCCTTGGAAAGAACCTTAACATGGAAACAGATACCACATAAATACCATGAAAATTATCAGCAAAACACAAAGGTTTTGGAGTCACTCTCCCAGTTTCTAGTTTAGAAACTGTGGAGGAAATATAGAATCATATCCTGGTGAATATCGACAATGATTAAAAAGTTGTCCGTTTAAATCCTACATTTTATTGCTCATGAGCAGCCTCTATGTTGGACTTGTGAGAATAAAAAAGAATCTACTTACCTTTCCACACTTCTCCGGCCATATTTCAGTAGTAGCTCCAGCTCCAGTTATCATCCGTTCTTACCTCCTATCACGACCTGTGTAAACTGATATCCTATCAACGCTTCCCTCACACCTTACTCTCCACCCACTCAAGTGTCCATTATCTGCAGCTACCCCTCCCTCCCACACATCCCTAATAGTAAAGCCTACAGTATCGATGTGGGAGCCAATAGAAAGAGTCTGTTCTCTCTTTGCTAGTAGTCAATAGGCTAGCAGGATAAATCACCAACTACCTGGTAATTATAATTATCCCTCCATTTACTATACAATTCATATGGTGCAACTGTTATTCATCTGAATTAATGGCAGTTCTTTTTTTTTGCATAGATCCAGATTAATGGTGACCCCTTCTAGGTGTCATGCAAATGAGGAGTATAAAGAACCACACTATTAAAAACCCTCGCAAAATTGAACAGTGAACCGCCATATTTTGTAAAGCACTGTGTTACAATGGATCTCTGTGAAATAATAGGAAAAACTTTGTCCCAAAGTTGAACGAGAACCACTGTAATTTTGAAATTTCCTTTTTACAGTGCACTAGCCCTCCTGTCTTTGAGACACAGAATCACATTTGGACTGACCAATTGTGACCATTGTCTGTGAATATGCAGTAAGACCCTTCCTGCTTTGGGCGAGTCTATAGATAGTTCCAGGAGGGTCTTACCAAAAGATAACGAGGATGAATCTCTGTAAAATTTTTCAGAGAGTGCTGAGGACAATGTACATGGTCTAACTCGATTTCATAGTATTTACAGCAGAATATATGGAAAGCTCATTTTGAGATGTAAAAAAAATGCACGTTTTCTCTAAACGATTATCCAAACAACTATTTAGCAAGACAAAAACATGCACGTTTTCTTTCTTGGTTCACGTTTCCTTTTTGGCAAGACCCTCCAGATGACTATATTGGTAGAAAGTCCTGCATCATTTAATCCATTCAGAAACCATCAGCAGTTTCCGGAAGATAACCTCCGCCTCAGTTAGGGCGTCCACAGTGCCATAAGCAATGTTGTTTTGTAACTGCTTTGTTAGCATCCCCATCACTATTATTAAGGGACTTTTACTGACCCTTTGTTCCAGGATCACGCAGTGCAGTCTCCTCGCTGACTCCAAATGTCCGATTAGACTGTGTCAATGTGATTTATTCCAGTTAATAGCTGTCCTTTGTTGATTTTAACTCACCCAGAGAGTGGGAGTCAATATTCTTGGTGTTGCCATGCACACTTATTAGGTACTGCAACTAAGCGTTATGGGGGATCTAACGGAAATCAATAGAATATGGAGCAAGGGGTGCATATCACTAAATAATTCTGTTATGTGCAATTGTGTTGGAAGTAATCATAATGCAGAGTGAATATGTATCATATGTCTTATACTTAGTGCTCCAGCGGTGGGGTGTGGGTTGGTGATCTAACTCTTTAAAGGGATGGAGAGCATTACTGCATCATTCCTATAGATATAGTCATAATGCACAAATTTATACAACCCAGGGTAAACAACTCGCCAGATTTATGCATCATGCTGATTCTATAGGGTTGTGACTCAAATGATGCAGAATTGGTGGTCCCATAATGAGAATGTGAGAATCATGGTAGGCAAGCAGTGTTAATGAAAACCTAATGAATGACATGCATAGATTTTACAGTCTATATAGGTATCGTATATATTGCTTATTAGTGGAACACTATTTTGGACAATCATTACTGGCATTGATTATGGCTCTCACAAGTGTAACACCCTAGTGGTCAGTTTAAGTGCCATGGTCTTGAATAACCACAGGGGTAAGGTGGCTTTAGAATCAATCTTGGGCATTGAAAGCAGTGCTCAAATAAGTATGGGCCTCATTAATGGGCCGGGGTAGAGGCACCAAATTTGCTCCTCAAGTTCTTATAACTTTTGCAATCAAAATATGAAGTAAAAGGATGGGGTCCCAGTGCTAGTTTCCCAGGACTGGCCAATGTATGAAGATGGCTTCACTATGGGCTTCAATGGGCGAGTACCTAAAATTCAGTGATTAGGATACCAGGTCACATGTATGCCAGAGTTTAGATGCTCAGATTGCATTCACTTTGAAAGATTTACTTTTGATTTTTGGCAGTTTTGTAACTTTTTATTCTATTTTGAATTTTAAACATAGAAAACCAAAAATTCAAGCTGGGTAATATTGATATTCCGATTCGGCATGTTTCAAATAATTATGTGACCAGGCAAGCAAAAATGCCCCTCTGCAGGGAAATTCATTATCAAAGTTCATGTCAAGATCTTTAAAATGAGACATCATTGGGTTAAATACTCCTAGTAGTTATGTCAGAACCCCTCCTTTAACATAGGATGTTATTCATATCTGAAATCGATGATTAAGCTCTAAATACATTATAAACCATAATAATGTCTAAAAACACAATAAATCTGCAAATTTTGATTATTGGGATGGTTGCCATGGCAACCAGGAACAGGCATACAGGTTGATTTCTCATGAAAAATGTTCATTTTACCATCCAAATATAGGTCATTTCTACCAAAAATGGTGCATTTTAAATTGAATTCTGTATCAAAAATTAGCCTTGTGTAATTTTACAATGATTTTAGAGTAATTTTGCCCTCCAATGCTCGCTGGTTAAAAATCCCCCATGGAGGGGTGTTCTCCCTTGATGGGTCACATATCAAAGATATCCATGATACCCAGCTCTACTATCTCATTCCCTTAACCCATTGCGAGCTAGCATCGACAATAGTCGACACCATGGTAGGCCTAGCATCGACTATAGTCAATGCCCATTATATAGGAATTGTATAGGAATTGAAAATAGGCTCTTCCTCTAGGAACTATACTTTTTTCAGAGGCCGTCCCCATGGCCAGGGCAACAATTTTTGCTCTGCCCTTAAAGGGTTAAAAATGCTTTCCAGGCATCTTTTGGACCTTGGTCCACCAGTCTATTAAAGCACCTCCATATATCCCTTCAGACTGTGTACATCACTGTAAGGTATAACAGCCCTTGGATGTTTAAGCCCATATATAAACTTTTAAGAACTGTCTGATTTGACTTCAGAAAGTTACTTCATGTATGCCAGATGCGTCAGATCCAAATATTATCATTTATACAGAATTTGAATATGAGGGGCAATAATGTGCGACTGCATAATACTGTAGTATACCCGGGTACTATATATACTCACATGGATATTCACTCCAAAACAGCTGATGGCCTACTCTAGGCTGCCTGGCTATTTGAATATAAGAAAAACTGTGCGTGCACACAACAAATTATATTAATATGTAACATTTTTCATTAACGTTTATTAGTCATTTCTATGTAATTTTCTACAAAACCTTGAATAAACATGAATTCGTATGTTTGAAATGGATCTTCACATAGTTTTCTTAAAACAATGAGTTAGATAATTAAGTGTCCATAAATAGCACAACTGGGATGAATAGTTATTATCCTGGTTATATAAAGCTTTGTGGTGTGATGCCTGGAAAGATAGCGGGGCGTAAATATATCACATACTTTTGATCTATTAATGACATTACTACTTGTTTTCAAAATTGCAAATATACCATGTATGCGGATGATCTGGTTATTTATATTTCCCATAAAGACCATGATGAAGCCACACGGCTGCTACAGGAAGATAACAGGGTTGGCATCTGGTGTAACTCCAATTTCATGACAGTCAACGCAAGTAAAAGTATGACCAAGTGGTTTGGTCCCAAGCCTAAGCTGAATGGTCTGAATGGCCCAAATATCTGGTTAAATGGTGTCAAACTACCCAACTGTAGCATCTACACCTACCTAGGTGTTGAACTAGACAGTAATCTATCACTGATGCCACACATGTCCAGGATCAAAAAGAGTATGGGCAATAAACTCTACAAGCTACGTAAATTAAGATCAAGAATGAACAAAAACATTTGTTTGTCTGTATAATTATAAGGTTATGATACTACCTAGTATTGAATACTGTTCGTTCTATAAAGGCGGGGCTCACAATATGGATCTGACTAAACTACAGCGCCTACAAAATCAGGGTTTAAGAATCTGTCTTGGAGTTGGAATACGGAACTTAAGTGTAGAGATTCTGCATCGTGCGTGCAAAGTTCATCTTCTGGCGAAACGTTGGAATGTGCAACTTGCTATAATAATGTGGAAAAAGGCCCAAAATGGGGAGGCATTGCCAGCCAGGGAGGTCAGAACCAGAGGGGATAGGAAAATTAAATTTGCTAAACGTCATGCAAAGACAAGTTTCTACCAAAAAGCCCCACACTACAGAGGGGTATCTCTATGGGAATCCCTGCCTCTAGAAATTCAGCATATAAAAAGCCGACATCGATTTAAAGACGCAGTTGAGAAACTGTTCTTGACTAACTAATCCCTCTCTGTCCCTCCGGGTTGGATATGCAATCATGTCATTATGAATTACTCATATTGTTCCATTAATACTATTACTTATATTGTACTTGTATATTGATTGCTGAACCTGTTTGATTTCACCTGATAGCACCTGTTAACTGGAAATTGTAAACCCAGGGTGCGCAGAAAAACGTCCTATACGGGACGATTCGTACAATAAAGAAATCTCAATCTCAATCTTAACTACCGTAAGACCTGTTGTATAAGGCGCATTATAGGATTACCCATAAGTCTGGGTGTGCCTTATAGACAGGATAAAATTATATGAAATTGGCCCAAAACCTAAGCCTATAGTACAAATTACTTGAAAAGCGTATACATGTATAGGTTTTTACACACATCAAACCTGTATATATATGTGGGGGCATGACATGTTTTCTAATGAGAATCTTTCACAGAAAACTAATAGTAGTAGGTGGCTATCTTGTGAAGGCATGTGGGTTCTACATTGGCTATTACAGTCTGTTTACTGCAGAGCCACAAGGTAAAACCTCAGTGTCTATCCAACCGAGCAGATTTTGTCCATTTTAAACTAAATCATTGTTTATCAGACTTGATATAAAATACAATAAGGCTTGGCTTGCGTGCACAAATAGTAGTTTGCATGGGCATGCACACACTGGGTTGAATTAGCTTTTGATAACTTGACAATCCCTCAAAATGTTTCCATGATATCGTCAAGGGTGACAGTCTTCTAGCGATCTAGGTCTCATGCCAAATGGTGAAAAATATGGTGGAGGGGTGCAATACCTGGGAACAGTGTCACATCTGAAATAACAAAGTACTTATGGTAATCACAATTTGATATAGCATACATGTTAGCACTAGTGTGATATCAGTTGAGAGCCAGTTATGTTTGTTTTGTCCCTTAACACCTTTTACAGGTTGTGGTACACCGAAAACCTTCCACCGCTTAAGGCCATCAATTCAGACAAGTTTAGAGTGATCAATGTCCCATACTGACAATACAAACTTAGGTGGTCTGGATGGTGACCTAAGGTCGTCATTTTGAAGACCTAAAGCTGTAGATTTATGTATTGTCAACCTGCAGACTTAAAGTCGTCTGCACCGACGAGTTTTGGACTTCCCAGGTTTTTAGTATAGAAATTGATAGTATTGTAGAGAGGAAAAAGATTTGTGAAAACACAGTGACAATTAATCTTCTTGTCAATATGAGTATTATAAACATTTTTCTGATAAGTAATGTATGCTTAACGTGATATGAACTATGCTTTAAAGATTTCTTTTCAGATTGGACACTGTAGCTCATCAGAATTAAAACCCTAGGTCAATAGTGTACTTGGGAAATTTGCCTTACCCTCGAAATAATTGTGGTGGGGGCTGCTGAGGCGGTAATGCTACACTCCTCCTAGAAAGTGGGATGTGAATGTGACAGATAAGGATGATGTCTGACAGACAAATATTTTGAATTTATTGAATTATGCTAAACATAATAATTATTTGTTCATATTTTTTCTTAGGTATAAAGACGACTAATGCTTTTAGTCTTTTTTAGTTTATCATGTGACAACGTTCTCTTATTCCCAACTTTTAGTGTTTTCCTCTTTTTTTAAACTCAATTTATTTGAAAAATCTTCTTCTTTTATGTCACATATCTTTTTTTTAATATATACAAACATTTCATTATATATCACGGCAGCTATCTATTCTTTTATATTTTGAGGGCATAATTATATGATTGCTTTGATAAGAGTAACCATGCAATCATATCTTCCATGGAAGGGCAGCATATCTTTACTCACGGTAGGCACTGAGGACCTGGGCGAAAAAGCAACCATCTGAAATAAATGAGAGGTTTCAAATATGAGTAAAATTGGGAGGGGGTTAGCAGGATGTATAATGTGGTGTGAAGATATTCTTTCTATCACTTGTTGGGTGTTTGATCTACATGATTAATGTGTTGATTATAGCAGGCTTCTATTTTAAGCAATAAAGATTATTTGATTATTTTTTTTATTACAGACCTTTTGTGAAGGATTCTGTTAGCATCAACATGAATTTATTGTCATAATACAATTCTTGCCTCGTTGAACTAGGTATCTCTTTAATCTCCATTGTGTTTCGTTAGTTTGGCACAAGAGACAAGATAATTCAAAGAACTTCAACAAGCAGATGAATGGCCATTGAATATTGGCTGAAGAGGCTCTCAAGATTAAACCTCAATTTCTGAGAACAAGCTATGCTAAGTTTTCTTTCGAGTTATTTTACAAGTCCCTCTTACCTTCTCAATACAAGTTGTGGAGGTCGCTGAGATAATATTGTAACACGCCTACTGAAAAAAACACACACACACACAAACAGCTTTTTTTATTTTTTTTTTATTGTGGATAGACTTACATTGACATACATTTACTAAACAGGTTTAGGAGGATGTATATGTTGTTTGGTGTTTATTTTACCAGCAAATACCAAACACCTTTTTTCAAAATCAAGGTTCCACTTAACACCTTTTCTTTTAGGCCGCTAACCGCCCTCCCCACATTTTTCTCATCACCGCTCTCGTCATATATCATAATTTTTTCCAGAGCTTTCAGATGACATTACATAATAAAATGATCAAGGGTAGTTAGTTTTGGTGTCAAACCAAAGCTAAGAAATACTGCTGGCTATTGACTATTGATAATAACCATTTTCACAATTTTCAAATGTCTATAGATGATAACCATACTTTTTTTTCTTACCCACGTATAAGGTGATGCATAGATTTTGGTAAAAAAAAAAAGAAGAAGACATTCAATGAGTTTTTCTTCTTTGTGGACAGGGTTACAATGATAGGTATTTATTCTATTTCCAAGCTATCTTAGAGCTTCATTTTAATGCATACCATTCTAAAGGTACTTAAATTCTCAATGAGGAGTGCAATAATGATAGGGAAAGATGAAGGATATCGTTTCAAAATTGACTTCAATTACCTCATGAAAGTTGGAAGGAGTCGAAGATGATGTATCCTGAAAAAGAAACAAGCTTTGTTTGAATATGAACTAGTTCAAGATGAAGGCAAATTTCAAATTGAATGCATCTCTCTTCATATAAGCTGTAACGTGTTATTTGATGTATATATGTGTTGCTTAAAATTGTTTGTAAATCAATTGCATAGGCACAACCAAAGCATATACATCGTCTGCTGAAAAACATCTCTATTTCACTCATCCTACTTTCTGAGTGGTGCATTATCTTTTAAGGTGGGTCGCTACCATTGAGAATGAACCCGATGAGCAGGGCCGTGAGCATATTTAAGCTATTTTCCATGACATGATTTTAGGTATATACAAACCTATATGAGCCCCAAATAACAACAGAATATTTTGGGCAATTCCATTCAAAATCGTACATTATATGACACTTTCAAATCTTTGGCACATTTACCTCTTGATTTGTTCATCATTCTCTGGTATTCTTCTGTACCTAATAAATATTAACCTAGACTATGCTGTAGAATTGAGAGGTTGCTCATGATGACCAAGGGGATATAGTGAAACAATTCTATGCCAAAAAATTATACATTTGAACCACCATGCAGTGCTTTGAATATGGATTTCTTTTTAATTCATCAAATACTTTTTTACTTCGAATGGTCAAAACTACAACATTATGTACGGGACCCAATATCAAAATTACTTTTATTGAAAGGCAGATTATGTGAATAATAAAGTTCAAGAAAAATCTAGTGGTTGGAAATATTAATTTTTATTCTTCAAAATTCAATACAAAAAAAGTAGCTCGGGACCCCTTTTTTTCTTTTCAGAATCTTTTTCTGTATGATTTAAAGTAGACCTGACAAAGAAATGGAGGGATTCTATTGACTTTGATTCAATGGCCGCGACCCACCTTAAGGACAGTATTATCACTTTTGCATAAATACACTACACCTTTTCATGTTGTCATGATGCAAACCAGCCCTCTAACTCAGTAGGACTGAATGCACAGCACATTAGGCCCAGCAAATTGTTGTGAGTCCTCGTCAACCTGTGTGAAGTGGCTCACACATGTCGCCAGATGGAACACGGCATCGTTATAGCACAAGATCACCAGGAATAGCAATTGCTATGCCTTGTGAGTCTAACACACAGTGGCAAAAGATGACAGAATGAGTTATCACCCAAAAAGGAGTCACCATTGATGACCAATCATGGCGACAGATGACGACAATTTGCTGGGGACCTTACCCATTGGGCAAGGAACATTAAATTGATGTTGATAACTGTTTACTAAAATTAATATTGATCAATTGGTTGAATTGGTTGATCAGCATTGATCAAGCAGATTTCGACATTGCTTCAAAGCTTTGTGTCCACTGGGTACGGGATGGATACTCCTATATAGTGCCAGTATGAGTGCTTTGTGGCCCTGACAGGACTGATAATAATATTTTCAAGTATCCCTTACCTCGTATATAAGGGTGGTGGTTGGAGAACAGGGGCAACTGCAACAGGTGCTCTGTAAAAAGGTATTAGTAGATCTATATACGCATTTCTAAAAAGGTATTTTAGGTACAAGCCATATTAGAGTCTAGAGCGAATAGACCTGTTCAAACTACAGTTATAACAGACTTACGACTGGTCAATTAGTCCCATTTAGTCCCATTCAATATTGTTCTTTTGCCAACAACTGTTAAAGGCACGGCACTAGACCAACAATGTCAAATGGATTATCTATTGATACCATAATCACACATGTATCCATTCAATGACACCACCATTAATATTAATTATTGTTCATTTGCTGCTTCTTAATATGATAATGTTTCCTACCTTTTAGTAATTGTAAGACAACAGTATAAAATCACTGCTACTCCAAGAACCATCACCCCTACAACCACTGATGAGATAATGAAGGCTAAATCTGATGCAGGATCTGTGGAAATCAGTTATTGCTTTAGTTTACTAGTTATAATGAACACACAAAAACATATCCGCAATAAAACAACAGTTGGCTATTTGATTTTCAGTTAGGTAGGTCCCTATAACAGGGGTCTATCCAGTGTGTCAAAATACGGTTTTTGCTCAAGGACTAAGTAAATATTAACTGAAGTCGGGAATCAGAGTGAGGATGGGACTCAAAGGTTCACTTTATCTGTAATCTTCCCTTTATGGGATTCTGTAACCCAAACATAAAATGAATCTAGTCCCTTTCTGTATTGGAGTGGAAATGTCCCTAGGTTAACCTATATATATATATATATATATATATATATATATATATATATATATATATATATATATATATAATATATTAGCTCATGTCTATCCATAATCTTCTCAGCTAGAATATGCCATTAGCTGTTGAACCAGTGTTAAATAAAAGTAAAACAAAAGTCATCTCATGATAACATGTACTAACTTTGACAATTTTTGCCGCTAAACCTTCTCTGACAGCTACATGTGTGTGAATCCATACCGTCGACACATGTTCCACCATTCTGGCAGGGATTTGGTGCACAGTCATCTATATTTTCTGTAAAATATTACCCATTGGGAAAAAATCTCAATAGTGACCAAATTACGGTTATGCACAAACTTCAATGATATGACTGCATTTACCACTACTAAAAGTCCTAGAGGACAACCATTGGTGAATTGGTCTGACTGGGAGGAACGTCACAAGGCAAAGCTGAGTAAGACCCTTAGACCAATATGAGTGAAATGTTCTTTTTTTTTTGTTCTCACAGACATTAAACATACCATCAATGCACATGTCATGATTTATTTCCTTCAATTTAGTCATGTTGCCATTGAGTATGTAATTGGCTGTGAGGTACGGGAGATTATCACACTGTAGTTTGTGTTATATACGGGCGCGAAAGGGCGTTGCAAAGGTTTTAGTGATCTCTATGTTATACCCTTTTAATAAAACCAGAAATCCGGTCACTCCCGGGCAGCGCGAAGAGAAGTTCTTGAGATGAATGGTCCTGTTTAATTCTGCCCACAAATAAAAGCAAAGACATAACAGTTTGTAATATGAAGTTCCGTAGTTAAACCTATGGGGCTACTATATTCAATGGGACATAAATGACATATCCCACCTCTGCATCGAGATCCATTAAATCCAGGTGTGCAGTTACAGGTGAAGGCGTTGACACCATCAATACATGTCCCATTGTTCTCACAAGGGTTGGAGAAACACTCATCACTATTCACTGTGAGATAAGACACACATGTTAATGGTTATAGTAATGACGAGTTGAGTTGAATAAAATTTTTATTTGGCATAAACAATCACTGCATACTTTGGGTCTTTTATTACCACCAAATAGAAATGAGCAAAAATAAATACACCCTGAGGTGAAATCATTTAAACATCTAATTAAAGGGGAAAATATTGGGCTCCACACATCTATAATGAAAGATGTACCCAATTCCATATTTTTAACTTAAGTTAAAAAGTAAGACTTTGAGGCATTAATTGAATAACCATGGACATTCCCTCCTTTTCAAGTATTCGATGAATATCAATATATCAAGGTTGATCTACATATTGGCCATGGTTCTATTAGAACTTGAAGTTTGTTTTCTAATTCACCCAAAATCTTTTAATTTCCATTATCACTGCACACCGTTGGCTGACCGGCAGCTGCCATCGCTGGATGTGACGTCAAGATCTCATGACCTATTTTGCCCATAATATATGTGGTCATGTGACCTTCCCACCACCGTCACTGGCCTGGTGTATGTCGTCAAAGGCACTGGCGGCGCCATGACCAGCATGGATTAAGCCACTAATGCGTGCTCGTGGGGCTGGCTTAGTTACATCAACTGCCTTTCTTACATCAATAGAAGGGAATCGTATGGCAACAACACTATACAACTACACTCAGTCAATTAACCCAATGCATGTTTGGAATTCCATGTGTGCGAGGTGCAAATAAAGCAGAGAGGTCCTGTGCTTTTTCGGTAATATTGATATGTCGTGTATAAAGTTCACACCAGGTGGGGTGAGGGGGCAGTGAGCGAGTCGCTCTAACTCGAGGTAGATGCACGGATGTGTTGAAGTGTCACTTGGGTGAGTTATAGACAAAATGGGTGAAAACACTCCCTCACTCCCACACTCAATTCACACATGCCTGGTGGCAGTATCAGATTTCAAGGGAGAATTTCATTCAATACATTGGATAACTTACTTTTACAATGCATTCCTGTGTAGCCTGCAACACATCCACATGTGTAAGAATTAACTGCATCACTGCAGGTACCTCCATTACGACAGGGGTCTGAGCCACATTCATTAATGTCAGCTGTAAAAAGTTGGAATTAATGCAGTGTTTACCTGAGCTCTTCACCATGAGGTTTGAACTGGGATAATCGACCATACAGCATTTCATTTAGATTTTCTAAAAACAGCATAATACTCCGGGGTAATGGTCGACTTATTAGATGTACAATATCATTTTTATTTTTGCAAATTTTCCTGTTAGGAGTCACACAAAAGCATTGGAACAATTATGGCCAATTCGAGATCACCTTTAGTCTGTCCAACATTATATGATAAGATGTATCACTTATTTGGCTAAAAAATTAAAGAAATTTTATTTAGTTGCATGCAATATCACTTAGTGAACCATCAACCTTAGCCCCAAGCACCTGACTAAATGCTACTTAAAAGCTTTAGAATTTTCCCCAAAAAAACTGAGAATGTAAGTGAATGTATTATAGACTTACTTTCACAATAGGTTCCTGTATAACCTGTGGTACACTCACAGGTGTAAAAATTCACCCCATCTTTGCAAGTCGCTGCATTCTGACAGGGGCTTGAACTGCATTCAGTAATGTCAGCTGAAAAGGGAGATCCAATGCAAATTATGATAAGCCTTCAGCTAAAGGTATCAAAAGGGTTTCAGAACTACTAGAATGAGGCGCAGATGTTTTTATTATCATTATTAGTTTATTCTTTAAGTGTTCCTTTTTACTTTTATTCCAACAAACCTTACACAAACTTACTTTCACAGTTGGTTCCTGTGTAGCCTGCATCACATGTACAATTGTACATATTTACATCATCGACACATGTTGCTCCATTCTGGCAGGGATTTGAAGCACATTCATCAATGTCAGCTGTAAGTATGGAATCAAGACAGTTATTTTGATGAGGATCAGAAAGTTGGATGTCAAACTGTTGAATGAACATCATACTGGATATACATTTATACAATGAAATCTTCAACAGTACTATGCAAAAAGAAATGTACTGCTGGAGTATTTAAACACTACAGGTAACTTGCCTTTAATAGTTTTTTAAAGTGTTTTATTAAGGTTCACAGAAATTATGTAAAAACCTGTCTCCGAGCTCGGCAAAGCCGTTATGATGCTCGGGCCTTCTTTATAGGTGATTTATTCAATCTATGGAATAATCAGTGTAATGGCGCACAACGTAACATGGCACATAGAGAACAATCATAGTTATATCTGCACAATGTAATATAACACATAATGAGATGGGGATGAATGATGAGTTCACATAATGGTGTAGATGGTACCAATGTATAATACAAACAGTCTGTTTCATTTTAATGCACCACACACATATCTGTCATTAACCAGGTATACATGGAAGATTCATACAAAGCTGTCATAAGAGGACCCAGCATGCAATCATAGTTTATCAAAAAGAGTGTGTATACTAGACAAGTATGGTATATTTATCATTGATGTAATATTTAGGATAATCTCTTTTAATTTCTTCTTTAAAGACCTCTTTTTCCTTAATCACTGTATACTTTATCTTTAGCTTATTCCATCCTCTAATGGCCTCCTGATGGAAACTCTTATATACAACTGGATTCCTGGATATCCTTTGAATGTATCTCAGGCCTAATTGCTGTTCACTGCAGGAGCCATCTGCCTCATCTGTCCAAAATTATGGACTGACATCACAGCATCATCAGCATAATAAGACAGTAGAACACAAGGGGAAACATGTTGGTAGTTCATTTATATATAATGTAAACAATATGGGACCCAGTATTGACCCTTGTGGTACCCCATACTTCACTGCCTTTACCTTTGATACAACATTATTTACAACAACCCTCTGTATTTTGCCAGTTAAGTAGCTGGAGAACCAATAACAAGTATTTCTTGATAAACCCAAGTCTTTTAATTTATTTATCAGCAATGGATGTGACACAGTATCAAAAGCCTTGGAATAATCTAAGAACAGGCTATATGTGTCCTTATTCTCGTCTATGGCATTATACAGACAGTTTAGGTATGTGGTGGTTGCATTTTATGTGGACTGTCCTGGCCTAAAACCATGTTGAGTGTTTGTCATAATATATCTTTCCTCCACGAAACCTCTTAACCTATTGGCAATTATTTTTTCAAAAATCTTCCCAGTAAGGGAGAAGACTTATAGGCCTAAAATTAGTACCTAGTTTACAATTCCCTTTCTTGGGTATAGGTATAACTGTGCCTGCTTTCCACAGATTGGGGAAGGAACTACTTTGTAGGCATTTGTTAAAAATAAGAACGAGTTTGCCAGGATCACATAAAAATACCTTCTTTAGGATAAATATTTTGACATCTTTGATGTTGGATGACTTACTACAGTCAATCTTTCTAATTACTTTTAACATTTCCTCTGTGGAGATCATTGTATGACGTAGTTCAATGTCTAAGGGATTATCTACACGCAGGGGAGTATATGTACAGTGGGATGTCGCATAGCAAGCTCCTCCCCTATGTTTAAAAAATAGTTATTTATATAATCAGCTACATCCCCATTGGGTATATCAGCTTCAGTGATTTTGTCTATCAATCTAAGCAAACTGGCTTTGCCTTTCCTCAGCAGTAGTCTTTCTATAGCTTCCCAAAAGGCTCTTGGGTCTTTGTTGTCCTTACTTATCAATTTAGACATTACTGTTTGTTTGCTGTGCAGAGAGGCCATTTCAACCTCATTACGCTTTGCTTTAGCTATTTCCTCATCAACCTTCAATTTGTTCTCCTTAATTTCTTATACAGTTTGTCTCGTTCCCTCATAAGACTGATAACCCTGGAGTAAGCCATTCATCAATGTCAGCAGGAATGGTCATCTTTTTTATTGGTGCAGTCACTGAGAGTGCTACCTTAATATTTCCCAACAAAATTCGCCATAATTGATCTGGAGTTTTGTTATTATTAAATTCAGTCCAATCGGCATGTTGATATCTATGTATGAACATCCCACTATCAAACCTTTTATAGGTTCTGGCATGTATTGTTTTCTTTTCAATTTTGACTCTTTCATGTTTCAATGTCATAAAGATGGGATAGTGATAATTATAGTTGACATTGATTGTACTGGCTAGCGATTAGTGATTCTTGCTAAAACAAAATAACAAGTATTTGAGGCTTTCTTTTTCTAATAACTTGGACAGTGGTTCCATTGTTAGGATTATTGGCGAATTAAAAGTACGAAACCGTTTTTAGGGATCTTGTGAGAGACTGGGGAATAGCACTACAGCGTTCCGTAAATACGAAGAATCTCTCAGCCTTTCTGAAATCTGTTTGACCAAAATTTATATTTGTTAGCCACTTCTGTTATCCAGAAATTGTCTTTGCAATATATATGGCACTTCTTGGCTTTGCCTTTTGCCAGGGGAAGACTGGCATCACTGACAAATGTAATTGTTGCCGTACCATTAGCCCTTGCGAGTTTGACAAAATATAATTATGTGTCAAATAATTCAATCAAAAAGGCTCAATTGAGAAAAAGTTTGAAGTTTCAACACTGTTTATTGGCTTCTCGAAACACTTAGACATAAGTTATTACAGCAAGTCGCCAGATAAGTGATACAATAGTTACACACAGGTTCATTTGAGTCATAATTGAAGTTCCGGTAGTTTCCATGAAACCATCCTTTGAAATTACACTAACCAAGATATACAATTCATATAGATCATACATTGCCCAAGGTATTCAGTACTTCTCCTTTCAAGCATGCTTTAAAGTTGCTTAGAGTATCCTTCTGTTGTATATCACTCGTCAGAGTTTCCCAAAGACGATTACCTCTATATAGAGGACTGACTCTATATGCCTCATAGACTGGTCTAGTCACCTTCAACTTCTTCTTATCATGTCCTCTTAATAACCTAGGAGGAATCAATATATGATTAATGTCTTGGGCATATTTATACATTAAGCATGTCAGGGATTTTCTTCTCCTTATACCTAGAGTTTCCACCCTACACTGATGTAGTAAATCAGCTACATGGATATCTTGGGCATTTAATATCTTTAAACAAGCCCTAAGGCCGTGATTTTGGATTACATCAATATGGTCTATAATGGTCCTGGGTCCGCTTTCTATGATATAACTACAGTATTCTAAAGTTGGGACAATCATTTGTTTATAAATTCGTAGGGAATTATCTCTATCAACATATTTCACTATATTCCTCAATTGTTTTAGCTTAGTTGTTCCCATCGTATCTACCTTCTTACAGTGTGCTTTAAAAGTTAAGCCACTATCTATTATGACACCAAGGTATGAGAAACTTTGTACCACAGCTAATCTCGTACCCTGCATAAAAATATCTATAGGTTCAATACGCTGTCTTGTCGAATGACACCATAATAATTTGGTCTTCTTGACATTAACTGTAAGTATATTCGTCTTACACCATTCACCAATTCTGTTAACATCAGACTGTAATAGACTTGACATTATTTCAACATCCTTTCCATTTATCACCAATGCTACATCATCTGCATATAGAAAATATTGACAGTGTTCAATAACTGACACTATAGAGTTTAAGTACAAGTTAAACATCAATGGTCCCAATACTGTGCCCTGAGCTACTCCACAATCCAAAACCTTTGTGTCTGAAGACTTGTTATTAACTCTTGTTAATTGAAGTCTATCACATAGAAAACTTTTAAACCACCTCAGACACATATCGTCACAATTTATATATTCCAATTTCTTTAACATTATATTTAGGTTTACAGTATTAAACGCCTTCTTTAGGTCCAAGAACAAAATAACTGAATATTCATTCCTATTTCTAGCTTCAAACAAGTATTGGATCAGTCCAAAAGTTGCATCAACTGTAGATTTACCAGGAATAAAACCATATTGGTTTCCATTTATTATATTATTTTCTGTAATAAAATTCATTAACTGTCGATGTACACACTTCTCAATAAGTTTGGAGAACACATTAGTCATAGTGATCGGTCTCCAATTAGATACATCACTTAGTAACCCATCCTTGGGTAATGGTACCACATAACCTATTTTCACATGTCTGGAAATTTAGCATCAGCAATGGAACTATTTATAAAACTTTCAAGTAACTCAGGTTTTTTTAGGAGACATTCCTTTACCATATTACAAGGTATATTTGTAATACAAGAGTTCTTACTCCCATCGATGGATTTTAATATGTCTCTACATATATCAGTAGTACAGGCTCTCAGTGTCATAATATTCTCACATTCAGGTACTAGATCAGGATAGGGCTGGATAGTAAATTCCTTAGCAAGATCGCTACCAATATTAATATAAAAATCATTTACATAGTTGGCAAGTCGATCCATTACAACCACATTACCATCTTTATCCACTAAGTTCATTGTCGGGGTCGTTGCCTTGCCTTGCCATACCAGCTATAGTATTTTCCAAAATCTTTTTGGATCCTTTTTGTATTTTTTAAGTAATTGTAGCATAACAGTACGCTTCTTATATACTAGGCGTTGGTTAATAGCCTTTTTTAGTACCTTTACCCTTTCCAACAACTCATTTCTGTAACCAGTAATACAGCGTTTTGCCCTTCTAAAGAGTCTCTTTTTCTTAGAAATCATTCTGCCAACTCTTTCGTCAAAAAATATATCATTCTCTCGTACTTTAAATTTTATTACAGGGTGATATTCATCCAGGTACGTCTTAATACAATTGATTACTTTTTCGTATACATTAACTGAGTTTGTATCATTCACAGTGCAATCTGTCCAGTCTATACCGGCTATGAACCTGCAGAAGTTTTCTTTATTAAGAGACTTCATGTTCCTAGTACTAATAACTTTGATTGGATTTTTTACAGGTTTCACTAATTTTCTGATTAGATAAACAGGTACATGGTCTCCACAGATGTCATTTAGTAGACCTACCTCCATTACACAATCACAGTTGGTATAATAATGGTGTAAGGTCGATTTCCCATAAGTATGGTAGTATGTCTGAGCAGTTCTGAAATATTTAAGACCAGTATCCTTCAAAAATGTAGACATTCTTCTAAATTTTATACAATTTCGACTGCGACTATTCACATTCATATCACCCATAATCCATATCTCTTTTCCTCTACATTTAGTATCGTTTACAATTAATCTTAGTTGATCATAACAATCCAAGACTTTACCCTTAGGTGGCCTATATACTATAACCATCACTTTCTCTCGATGTCCTGGATATTTCAGTGATATACATAGTGTTTCAATATTACGATTTACCACAGTTAAGTCATTAAATATAGTTGAATAAGGTACGTATACATCTCTTATGTAGCAGCCTACTCCACCTCTCTTCCCTCTCCTCCTATCATTCCTAAAGAATGACATATTTTGGAAACTAATTTGACTGCTTAGGGTAGATGGTTTTAACCATGTTTCTGTTATACCAATAACATCAAAACCTACAAACTCTTTTGCCACATAGTTATATTTATCCTTTAAACTTTGTGCATTAAACAATAAAAATTTGTAACCACTGCCATGTACTATATCTCTTGGATCTCTACCCATCTATTCCAATACGATGGCTCCACCTATCTCCATTGACTCCAACCGGGTATAACACTACATCATATTCGATACAAAACATATTTACAGGTGCAAAAATAGAGTAGGTACTGTAACTTCCAGGGCCTAATCTAAGAGTATCTGTCGTGGTTGACACCCTATACAGTGTATCCGTAATGCAAGGCTTAGGTGTAACAGAACCTAAAGACACCAAACATTGGTACACATAGTGAAACAATATGACATCCATTCCCCTTATACATATAGCTTAGTACTGTATGTTAGTTGGACCGTTTAAGACTGTCCCAATTTATCAAAGATTTAATTCTACAATGCACACATACTACTAAGTAATATACCAAGACCGTTCCACCTGAACATATTATCAAAAATTTAGTTCTACAATTCACACATAATATTAGCAATATAGCGATACCGTTCTAATTGAACGGTCCTATACCCATGTTAGTACCGTCCTTTTTACTCTCTTTATTCTAAGTATCGACAAAATACACATATAATAATAAGGCGCTATCAGAGATACACAACTTGGACGGTCCTGAAATCCTGTTAGTACCGTCCTTTTTTTCTCTCTTTATTCTATGTACCGACCAAACCGGCCATCGTACTACCCTTACATTACATCACCATAGCATTGTCATTATCCTTTTGCTCGTTGTGCTTCTGTGAGACTTGACAAGCTTCAACTCTCATGTTGTGTTCATCCTGGATTCTGGATCTCAGCTCCTCTAATAGGGTGCCCAGTGTGTTCTCCCCAGGGTAGTTGTCTTCATCTAGACATGGGTCATGATAATCAACCCCTGCGCTACAGTACATGTCTTTGTCACTGTGAACCAAACTTAGTTGGTTGGTTTTCCTCAGTAAGTCCTTAAGCATCTTGTTCTGGACAAATTTCTTACTGAGGCAAAGTTTCATTATTTTCAGTCTCATTTTCCTCCACCTAACTCCTTTCAGACACACTGCTGCTTCTCTACGGGCCTCCGTTGCTGTAGCAGCCTTAACTACTCGCTCTGCTGTTTCGAACTCTTCCATCTCTACGCATCCCACCCAGTTAAACATATGTTCAGCTGTATGGAAGGATATACCCTGATGTTCAATTTTAACACCATATGAGTTGCTAAGGTAGCATCTATCTCCACAAAAGATCACACTTGTGTCTGTTTGGCGCATGTATAATGTTCCTATCTGTAGCTCAGGTGACCTATTACTCCTGCCTTGTCGTTCTTTAGGTGAATAGGTGATAGGAGTGGATGTCCTGAAACTTCTTGGGTCTCTGTCCTCTGTACGAGTCTCACTCTGTGGTGGAGGTTGTGACTTGGTTGCTGTGTGTGGCTTCAATTTCTTGTTGGGCGGTGTCTTCTTAAGTACTAGTGTAATCATTGCCTGCAAGGCGCTGTAGTCTAGCTCTAATAGGAGTACCTTCTGCCCTATTTTCACTTGCATCTCTTGGTGGGTCTTTTGTTCCAGGTTGATGTACATCTCCAGAATCTCTGTGTGGTACTTCTTCCCTTATACTAGCAACTCTCTGTGGTTTGAAGTCGTTATTGTCAGTCGGGATATACCTCTTGGGAATTAGGTCTGGCTTATACCCATCATACAGTGTGCCATTGATTAACACTCTTGTACCTTTGGCCCATGCCGTGGCTATCTCCCTTTCCCTGCAGAATTTTGCAACTCTGCGCATATATCCTTTTACTCTTCTTACCTCATCGTCCTCGTCAGGGTTAATATACACCGTAGCATATTTACTACCTGGTTTAGCTAGCTTTGATTTTTCTCTGAGGCAGGCATCCCTTCTCCATGCTGTAGAGAAGCATATCATCATTGCTCTAGTTCCTCTGTCTCTCACAGTTGATAGTCTTCTAACTAGCTTTAACTCAGTCTTGTCTATATCAACCACTAGTGCACTAATCAAGGACATGGCCATGTCAACTGGTACTTCATCCTTCTCCTCGGGCAGGCCAGTCACAATAAGGTTGAACCTGCGTGGTGATTTATAGTCTTCATTAATGTCATGTTTCACTGCAGCTGAGTAGGATGGATTGATTCTCATCACTTCTACATCTCTTCTAACAGCTTCTGCTATTTCTTTTGCCTCCTTAGCTAAATCCACAGCCTCTTTCACATCATCATCAGCTCTTTCTACTATACTCTTGATCTTTTTGATCTCAGATGCTTGCTTGGTGGCAACTAATTTCCCATCTTCTTCTATTTTGTCCAATCTATCACTCAACTGCTTATTTGAGCCATCCATCTTATCTTTAAGTTCCTCGAACTCTCGTTGTGCACAAGACATCGGAGACCAACAAAACCAGCTCTGCAGTCACAAATAAATGCATTGAAGGCATCTGTACACTCTCCCCCATTCTGACAGGGGTGTGGCACACACTCGTCTTTCTCTACTGTAAGTTTTTCATTTTAGCTCACTTAGAATTGCCATATATAAAAGTTAGCACCGTGACATAGGAATTGTTTTCTATTTTCTTATTGTAAGTAGATGAAGCCTATATAATCCAGATTTATTTGATATTATGACTAGCAGAACCAAATCCAGACATGTGGTCGCATTTGTCTTTAAGAGGCTAGTTCCCAGTGCTGTATATATGTTTCATGCTATACAATATCCATATCTCCATCTTTAAACTTAATACCGATCTCCCGTGCCATTAGGGTCCAGAAAGGCCCAAGATTAAATCTAGACATCCAATACTTTACAAGAGTATGTAGGTTTACTGCTACTGAACAGTCCTAAGGGAGAACAATTGTTCAGTTGGCAGAAGTGACCTTTTGACCTCACCTTTGCGCATGCGCAAGATTCAAAATGGCAGACAGCAGACAACGTTTGACATATGTTATCGATTTTGCGCATGCGCAGGCTAAATTCAGAATGGCGGACAGCAGACAATGTTTGACATACATTGTCATCGATTTTGCGCATGCGCAAATTAAAAATGGTGGATGTTAGGGAGCGTTCCTTATTAACAACAGGGGGGTGGGTAGGAAGGTAGGTAGGGTAAAGAAGGGTAGGTGTGGTACCCCCTATCCCCCAAAATACTTAAGGGGTGTCCCCCACCCCATAGTCTGCCCTACCCTACCTTACCTTACTTTACCCTACCCTCCTATCTACCTTAGTTTACCTTTGGTTATTTATTTGTATGTTGTGGTGGGAAAATGTTATGATGTAGGTGTAGGTAGGTTTTTATAGGGTGTTTTCCACCCCATAGTTTATATTATTTTACCATACCCTACCATACACTATTGTATCTTTTACCTAACCTATTTTATTCTATCCAGTAACCAGAATGTTTTTTGTCGACTACATTATAACATTTTCCCACTGCAACATTACAAAAATTAATGACCCTATCATCATGTTTTAACCTTTTACACGATGCACCCTACAATATTATGTGTACCTTTATCATAACATTTTTTACCCCTACCACCACCACCACAACATCAGGGATGGTGGGTAGGTAGGTAAGGGTATATAGGTACAAACTCACCACAATCATAGGAACAGCTACTGAAAGACGTTTGACAGTGTGCATGTTTTTTTCTTAAAAATGTCCAGCAGTAAAGTGCAGCGTTGTCCTATATGTGACATTGTGATGTTACACTTTTGGATGTTCCTGGTAAAGTAGGTTTATAAATTAATCCTAAATGTGAGTGAGTAGTGTAGAAGCCTACAGGTTTAATTGGAGCTAACTTTTGCTAATTTTTTGAAGGGGTTTCCAACAACGTATGTACAGTGAAGTAGACGTAAATAAAGTTCCAAAGTGTTGCATGTTGTATCCTTGATGTTAAAATCTTGGATTAAGTACAAGGTAATAGTAGTAGTAGCCTAAATGGAACTACTGATAAGGTGTTAATTAATTCACAAGACCAAACTTGGGCCTAGTAACCAGGGACGCTTCAATTGGTTCATAAGTAACACGTCAGGTGGCAACACCGAGCTGCCCCTGCACAACTGATGGCGAGAAAGTTATGGTGGCTATTTAGGCTAAACTTGCTCAGGTTTGCTTTTACCCACTCACTTGAATGTTTTAAGATGGCTGAAGCGATTTTGTTTGAAGGGAGTAACTGATTAACCCCTTGGTGCCCAAGGCGCTCAAATGAGCGGTTTTGGGCTTAAATGCATTATTTGGTTCATTAGAGGGTAACCCTCCAGGGAGCTATGATCTGACATGATACCGAAATTATTCTGGATCATTTTACATCCCATTTCCCATACTCCCATTAGACATGTTCATTTCAGCAAAGATAATCCATGCATTGTTACTTACAAATTGTTTCCTGAGTCACAGTACACATATGGCAGAATCAACATTGAAAGTACTGTGAGGTCTAAGGATTACAGGGATTATGAATATATACATCACACAAGAGAGACCACATACTACCAAATGACAACAAATGGAATGTTTCAGTTACTATGGTTAACAGACCTGATCAGAAAATACCATGTCCTTAGCTGAAAGTCTTCACTTATGAGAAATGGGTATTCAAAAAAGAAAAAAAAGTAATGCAGAGCCCATATTAAAAGAGAAGATCAAAATACCACATGGTCTTATCAAAAATGTGATAAAATGGTGTAAATATGTAAAACTTCAAATAATTCTGGGCACCAAAAGGTTAAAGTGTATTTTGGATTTCGAACAACATTTTGAAAAATGACTAATTTTGCATTTGTCAGTCATCATGGTGGCAGGGAGGTAGGTGTTTGATCACTAATTTTGACTGAATTTTGAAATTTGAGACATTAGATGGGTAATTTGTGATCTTGAAAGAAGTTTCGTTTTATTTTTCAGCATTACGGAGATCCAGTACAACTCATACCTCTGGATGCCATGAACAAGTTTTAATTCAGGTAGGTGGATGTTTTAATGAAGTCTATCAAGGTAGCACGTGTCAATGTTGTTATTTTTGATGTGCACGTTAAGTATGCGCATTCGTGACAGATTTTTGTGATGGTAATGACTGTGATAACTGTCATTTTGATGTCAATGTAAGTGATTTCAAGATGGGGACCAGGTGCAGCGTTTGGCGGGAAAAGACATCCAGACACTGCGAACTAAACGACCTAACTCGATGTAATGCGCAAGTTATGGTTAGCTGATGACGTAATCTAGTGTTAGGGTAAATGGTTAAGTGCAAGGCGCTAACTGATACATTTGGGTGTGGTTTTGGGGTCTTGGGGATTTGGGGTGGGAGTTGGGGTTCTGTGGGGAATGGCATTTTCGGAGGGGCTTTCCCACATCAGCATCTCACTGATTTATCCCTGATTTATCATGGATATCAACTGCAGCATCCCTGAGGGTGAGTACATCTTTTAATTAGGGGTAGGATTTTTTAATTATGAAGTTCTTTGAGACGCTGAAAGTTGGGTATTCTTAAGGTGGAGGGAAGTGGTTGCTATGGTTACACCAGAAACATTGGCTGGCAGGTTACCAAAACTAATGGACACTTGGGCAATAGGATTTAATGTGATATTCTGAATACAGGACAGATTGGAGTTTACCATTAAGTGAGCATAGCTATGGTATTCCACATTTTTCAAAGTGAGCATAGGTATGGTATTGATACTATAAAAAAGGTTGTATTTTTTTCTACTTGACCTGAGTTAGAGCACTAAAGGATGGTAATCAGTATATAGGTATAGGAACTGTCATGTAAGCCTGAAAATTACATGTGATGTACAGCTTCTGGTATGTATAAAATAGAGACAATGTACACGTGTGTGGCGGGGTGATTAGCTTGGGCAGTGGCAGGTCACAGCTTATAAAACCAACTTTACACATATCCATATCCATGTGATCCATCTCAATTAAATGTGAGTAAGATTTTTGACATGGCTATATAATTGAGTGGAGTGAAGCACACTCAACCAGCCCTAGAGCGCAATCTCATAATTAAAGGTATACACTACCAGTATGGTGAAAACCTATATGAAATATTTGATGGTCTATGTGTTGCCATGGGAGTTGTCTATGATCCTTGGAATGACATCTTAGACATTAAGCGCACCAATAATGGTTGGAAGGCACCGATTAAAGTGTGTCTCTCCAACATGAGAATTAAAAGATCTGTATTAGACAACAAGTGGAAGCTTAGAACCCCTGTAAAAGAAGACCAAGTCTGGGTGCAGCACGATGAGCCTAAGGAAACCAGAAGAGAAGGGTATGTGGCCTAGCAATACAAAAAGGGTTCAAACCCAAAGTGGTTGAGTCAGGAATAGTTATCGATGGTAGCTACTTCCCAAATACAAGACTTCATGAGGTCAATGAGTCTCTCACACTTCCTGATCTCATAAATAAACCTTCTCATAAACACAACCCAGTAAGTGTCACTGCTAGCCAAGAAGTAGAGGCTGAGAAGAATGAACATAAGCTGGATACTGCTAGTAGTAAAGCTGTGAGCTCTCCACTCAAGAAGCCTACCACAGTTGATGCTTCTGGTGTAAATGGCAGTAAAGATAAGGTTATAGGGATGAGCTCTCCAGGATCTATTAGTACTGACGATGAAGATGATGATGGTGAAGATGATGAACAAAATCCTGAAGTTCACCAAAGGCAGACCAAAGCTGGGCTGATCTACAGGGGCAAGAACAGCTTCTTAAGCAACTGGTACCCATGCACATTTAAAGCTGATGTCCTTGGTCAAACCATGGAGTTCTGTAGTGTGGAGCAGGGTTATTTCTATTGTAAATTGAGAGAGTTAGGTTACCACAGGCTTGCCTCAGACATCATGAAAATTACCAGTGCCAAGAAAATCAAAAACAAATGTAAGCATTACAAAGCACCACCAGGCCATTACTGGCACACAGTCTCACAAAAATATATGAAGGCACTCATTAGTGCCAAGTATGATCAATGTGAGGGGCCAAGAAAATCACTTCTAGGAACAGGCTCAACCGTCCTAGTGGAAGGTTGTAGGGATATGATCTGGGGTGGTGGGTTTGTATACAGTTCTGAAGCATATGATCAGGGTAGAGTGAAGGGGCAGAATCTACATGGCAAGATAACCATGGCAACCAGGTGCCTGATTAGAGAGAAAGAGAGAAATAAGCCATTGATTGTGTTGTAATGTTAAATAGTGGTAAGTCGACAGTGTCCCTTTTCTTTATGGGTCACCATAGACTTAGTACTGTACTCTTGTAGAATTGGATGGGCCTGATGTAATGGGTGTAGTTGCTGTGCCATTACAAACAATAATGTATACTCTCTATAACATATGCATCTATATAGAAATAGAATAGAATGTGAATCTGAGAATATATTTGATTGTTATGTATTGGTTAAGATCGATATCAGTAATAGGTGTAGAAACTGCGCCATTACTGTGTATCACCTCTTAATCTATGACAAGCAATCAATCTTGTATGTTAATTAATTAATCCTGTAATCGTAAGTATCTAATATATTAAGGGACTGTTTACCCTA
The DNA here is from genome assembly GCA_949317995.1 of Acholoe squamosa. Taxonomy (NCBI): domain Eukaryota; kingdom Metazoa; phylum Annelida; class Polychaeta; order Phyllodocida; family Polynoidae; genus Acholoe; species Acholoe squamosa. Next base: position 17,943,006 of record OX439041.1, read on the forward strand.
AAATCGTTAGGATAAGAGTTTATCTATTCATTGAGCATTGTATGCAAGACTTTTTTATAGTAATACATATAAGGGAGTGTTTACCTTTAAGTCTGTCACTGCAGTAGTGTGTTGAAGTTTGGTATAATACATGTACTTATCTAGTTAGAGTTCTGTGCATAGACCTCAAGGATGGTTTCTATGCTTTGGTTAAAATACATTATCTTGCTAATTGGTGATTATGGAGATTCTGGCTGTTTAATAAAGTGGAATTTAATCAATGTATCCACAGGTTGGTTTCAATAGTAATCCAATACATTCCCCTCTCTATTGTTTTTGCTTCTTTAAATTTGGATCAATTATGATATTTGACAAAATGCCTTAAATTCTTCTTTTTTTAATTCTAAATTAGGTTAAAAATCTTAAGTGTCACTGTTGCTGTCCTTTAATATCATTAACCCTAGCGATACCCAGTTATAAGATCTTAAGTCGCCAAGGAGTTTCTAAGTCGGGGGGGATTTTTCTCTGATTAGCCACATAGCTGACATAGGTAAGCTGGTATAATCAGTCACCCCTTCTACGAGGATAATTTGTGGAAGAGGATTTGTATATTCTAGGATTGGACATAGAACTGAGACACAGATACACATTTGCCTAGATCCTCCAACTGAAGCCGGCCTTTATTAGAACAACAGTAAAGAAAAAATGAACCGTCACTGACTGAGTTTACACCTCGAATGAGCGGGAACACAAGAACCCCACCAGGGGAGAAGGGACTGACCAGTGAGACCCCTGGTGTGGGAACATGTCAATACAGAATATACCCAAATATCATTACGTGATATTTGTCTCATATTCTAGGATTGGACATAGAACTGAGACACAGATACACATTTGCCTAGATCCTCCAACTGAAGCCGGCCAAGAACCCAAAACACATTTTTTTTTTTTTTTTTTTACATTTGTCTGAACACATTAAATCTCTTAGCCACCAGATCGTCCTGAGTAAGTCTGTTCTTATAGTTCGATGAAATATACAGGAGGACCGACCAAGAGCGCCAGTCCCCGTACACTTTGACCAGGTGGAGAGGTAAGAAAGAAGAGAGGAAGGTAGCAGAGCCTCTCCTGAGACTGTGTGTAGAGAAGTCTCCCACTAATCCCGCCTTAGAACACAAGTTCTTAAGCCTGGACGAGAAGTAATTATACGTGAAAGGAAACAGGTAACTGTTTGGTGGTCTTGAACTCCTGGTTACATACAAACGTAAGGGTTTGACTGGGCATAGTGGAGAGTTGGGTGATTGAAGAATAGGAATCTTCTGTGTCCTGTCTTTGAATTGAATAGTCTTAGAACTATGAAGTTTAACATCCATACCACCATCCCAGAAAGTCACATCTTTGATCCGCAAGGTATGGGGGGACATGGTAACATGGCTAACTCGCAACAAGCAGCGATAACAAAGGGTAACTGCGCACCAAAACACAAAGTCATTCCATACACCCATGTCCAAATGTTTATATATCAACAATAAATCCTGTGGAGACAAGGGGTCGACCTGGCGTGAAACCTTTCCCAACAGTCTCTTTGCCCCTGTCAGTGTAGAGTGTATCAGGAAGCAAGTTGGATCCACATGGGGGACCCCCAGGTAGTCGTGTAACACCCAAACACTAGACACATAGTTAGCTATAGTCACGTATGACACAGAACGTGTCAGGAAAGTAATATATAGACACATGGTCTCTACAGAGCACGGAATGGGGTCCAGTTCAAACTCCTCACAAAAAGAATAATATCTTATCCATCTAGACTTATAAGCCTTCACCGTATTAGCTGACCAGCAGTGGTCCTTAAGCTCCTGCCAATCCTCCCACAAGGCCTGCAGATCTGCAACAACAATCAATAAACCCATTTATCAATTTTCCACAAATGTCTACACAGTCTGATTTGTTTAGACGAGAAAGACTGTCTGCCAGGACGTTGTCTACACTGGAAATCCTCAACGCCTTCAACTGGATATTGTAAAAACTGCACACCCAAAACAGTTCTCTCAGCCAAGACATTGTGTAGGCATTCTCACTACGACCAGTATTGATGGCAGCCTGTACTTGTGTGTTGTCTGTCACCACATATATAATATGATCCCGCCACAAGTTACACCATATATGTGCTGCCTCCACAACCGGCCACAACTCCAACACATTAATGTGGTCGCTATGTTTCTCTTCAGGAGCTCTGCACTCATGAGGGCATCTACTACAAGAGTCCTTCCACTTGCCCCAAAGGTAGTCCGACGAACAGTAGGCCCCAAAACCATATTTGGAGCTGTCAGTAAACAGATAATCTGTGGCACCACCATGACTCAATATCTTCGCCTTGCCGTTGAACCAAGCCATGAAGGATGACCACCAGATGAGATCCAATTGACTTATCTCATCTAATTCCACTGTTTTTTGGCCTGCAGTACACTTTAGCAAATTATAAAGGCGTCTTGTGAAAGTCCTGCCACCTCTAGTCACGGTTGCACAATGTGCTAGCAGGCCTGCCAGCCTTTCTAAGTCCTTCCGTGCACACACATTAACACCTTGTAAGTCAGAGACTTTTTTCCTAACAGCTTCCATTTTGCCTTCATCCACACTTAAAGTCATGTCGACTGTGTTGACAACAATGCCCAAGTACTTGGTGGTGGTAGAGGGTGGAACTAACTTGCTATAAGACACACTGAATCCCAGGTCCTCCAGCGCATTACATAATGCTTTTTGAGAATCATCACAGTCATCATAATCCACACCGGAAATGAAGTAGTCATCAAGGTAGTTAATACAGTTTGGGAATTCTCCAGCCTCACCACACTTTACCACAAAGTCTGATATTTTGGTAAATATGTACGGCGCACAGCGCAGACCAAAACACAGTCTGTTATCCAAGAAGAATTCTTGGCCGTAACCAACGTCCCAACTGAAGCCTTGGAATTCACGATGTGGGGGCAAAACACAAACTGTCCTATATGCACTAGAAATGTCGGTGACAGAGCCAAATCCGTCTCGAGAAATTATCTCAGTGACGTCATCCAAGGACTTATACTTGAACTTGCTATAAGTGGTCGACATGTAGTTGTTGATGCAATCCAGTTCTGGTTCAGAACAGTCTGTTATAGGACGCAGTGAGCCATCAGACTTCTCAACTGCACCCAGTGCATGAACACAACGGGGTGTGTGCATGACCTTTTGAACCTTGCCTTCATTTAACTCACTCAATATATTGGTAGTCATATCTTGGCAAAAAGGACTTTGAGTCAGTGATGTGTAATTTTTACAAAAATAACTCGTAGTACAATAATCATCTACTATAGGAAACCCCCTCGCCACTCCTGTCATGACATACATATCATCTCTGGTCACATTTGAACCAAAACCTCTAAGTCTAGAAGCAAACCGACAAGGCTTCAAACTACATGGGGAACCTTCCAATACATAGACACAAGTACAAGTTGAATCACAACACCGCTCGAAAACCGGCAACCAGCTGTCTGGTGCCACTTCCACCGCCATTACAGGTTTGTCACAGCCATAGCGATACACACATTCTTCTAGAATGATATCATTTTCAGTAATACTCACGTATTCAGGGAGAGAATCCCATAAACATTTGTATACACAGCCGAATTCTGCATGAACACCGCCATGTTCGTTGAGTGACAAAGACATCGGCGCGACTCCCAATCTACTAGCCATATCTGACCAACCGATACAATTACCAACAGTTGCTAACTCTGATTTGCTGAATACATCATCTTTTGCCCCACCTGTAATATTATCTGAGAATTCACAATTCCAACCATTGTACAGGGCATCCGAATATTCAGAACTACAACTATCCAATTTGTTAACCACAAATTCATCATCGCGCATATCACAACCCACAACTGGGTCACCGACATCACAGACCGAGTCTGCTTTGTTTACATCAATTGTCAAGCACTCAACCGCCTCCTCGCATACCTGAGTATAAATACTGTAGTCCAAACTATCTCTACTTGAGTTAACCTCATTGTTGACAATTTCACAGTTTGGACAGTTCAAATCAAGTCATACTGTATTATCGCCCGCACCGCCACCTGTACCACCGCCACCACCACTACTACCACCCCCACGACGAGGGCAGCTGAGCATACCATGGTCCGTGGCCCCACAGGAACAGTTGTGGCGGTACTGACAATTATTGTTACATGAGTAGCCCTGGGCATGATTATAACAAATCCCTCTATCAGATGCTACACGTCTCCAACCAGACTGGCCTTGATTGCCATAACCTCCCCCTCTGCCACGGCCTCTGCCACGACCTCGGGAATTGTTATTGCCCCTGTTATTAGATTGAGATGATTTGAGACCTGTAGCACCCAACCACATATTTGACAGATTCGTATCTACTACAGAGAAGGCACCCACACCATTTTCTTTAGCTCTCTCTCTAACTTCACCATCATATCCCACCAATGCCTCCGTTGTATACAGCCCAGTTGATGCTAGAAATGTCAAATAAGCAATGTGAGATAATAATCCTGTAGTGTCCAAGCCTTTCTTTGCCAAGTCCTCTACAAGGCGAGTCAATAAATAAAATAATTTATCAGGATTTTCAAGAGTTAATGTCTTTTTCCTTTCAGCCACGGGTAGAAACCTCCTGATATCAAACTTACTGACTGTAGGGGTGCCAGCTCGTACAAAGAATTCCTCACGTCCAAGCTCCGGTTCAGCTCCAGTTGAAGACTCAGCACCATAGTTTAATGGTGTCTCCCGGCCATTGCCATCAACGACCCTTGCCGCCTCACGTAAGATCCCACTATTACCAGTAGCTCCAACAGTCCCACTATTACCGGTAGCTCCAGCATTGGTGGAATTTGAAGCATTCACTGGTTGAGCAGGATAGTTGACCGCCTCACTGCCCTGAGGAACAGGGGGTGAAGGACTCCTGAAGTTGAACTTAGTTGTATGAACTACACTTCCCTTGTCACCAGAATGGATGCCATTTTGAGTTGCCGGCGTCACCACCAACTTCTCCTCAATAAGTCTCTCTAGTCTGTCCATTCTCTCATTTAGACCTTGAGACAATTTTCTAAACTCAGCCAGTACGTCATCATTAGAAAGAATATCCAGACTTCTATTTAAGTCTTGCACGACATTTGAGGCTCCCGACGGCTGGCCTGCCCCTCGAGCCGCCTTTTCTGCTTTCACCCTATCCTGCTTAAATTCCACTTCAATTTGGCTTTTCCTCCGCTCTTTAAGAATCTCATGCTCTTTGTCATCTGCACAGAAAGGGCACTCCTTGCAATTTCCATGGTAGGTATTACCACATATAGGGCACTTCGCCATGATAGAAAAAATGAACCGTCACTGACTGAGTTTACACCTCGAATGAGCGGGAACACAAGAACCCCACCAGGGGAGAAGGGACTGACCAGTGAGACCCCTGGTGTGGGAACATGTCAATACAGAATATACCCAAATATCATTACGTGATATTTGTCTCATATTCTGTAATTAGTCATTTATTTTCGTTCTTTTGTTGAGGCTTTTTCATATGTGTATATATCATGATACTGGTATTGGACATTGCTTTCTTTTCTGTTGTTGTTAATGTATCTCACCTTGTATATTACCTAATGAGATGGCATCATTATTATCCCATTATTATTTGAAATGGTACTTTGTATTGAGGAATTTAACAACAGTAAGGGGCTGGTGATTTCTTCAATTAATTGTCGTAGTTTTGAAGACAAACATGAAGAGATATACAAGTTATTGAAACGTAGTGATATAATTTGTTTATGTGAAACCTGGCTTAAGCCTGCTTCACCAGAGGGAATTATAAATATACCTGATCGTATTTTGTATAGAAATGATCGAATTGGTAAGAATTGTGGTGGAGTAGGCCTTAGTTGTAGATCTGGTTTATGTCGATATATTAGCATTGTAAATGATTTGACTATTCAATCGATTGATTTTGAAAGTATTGCTATTATGCTATGTCTACCGGGTGAGAAAGAACAGCTCATAGTATCTATTTATAGAATACCAAATACCAATGTACCAAATTTTCTTACTTTTCTAAAGAAGGTAGCTGGATTTGAATATAATGATAATCAAGGGAGACATGAGACTTGGGTATTAGGTGATATTAATCTTAATATGTTTGATGATACTGATGCAAGCTGTCAGAGTTTTAGGTCATTATGTAAAGATTTAGGATGGAAAATTCTGGTACATGAGGTTACTCGTCCATTTAGTGGTACTTGTATTGACAATGTATTATCAAATTGTGTTAACATTACTGATGCAGGTACGGTAGAAGCATTCATTTCTGATCACATTCCTGTATTTGGCTGTAAGGGCCGTGAGAATTACAAGTATACTAAAACAACTTATTCGGGCCGTGATTATAGGAATTTTAAAGAAAGTAATTTCAAAGATTTCCTGCAATCTTGTGATTGGACATTGTATTATGATAAAAATTTGAGTAGTGATGTGCTGTGGGACATGTTCCTAACACCTATTAATCAGTATCTGGATAAATATCATCCCTTTGTTGAGAGATTAGTTAAAAAAACAAGAAAAAGTTGGATAGATGATGAAGTAATGGATCTTGTTTTTGAGAGGGAAGGGTGGTTAAGGTTGTATAAGGTGAATAAAAGTGATGAAGAGAAGCAAGCTATTAAAGATTGCAGGAGAAAAATTAGGAAAAAACTAAAAGCTAATCAAATTGGTGGTATTATGCAAGAATTACATGAATGTAGAGGAAATCCTAAGAGTTTTTGGAAATATATTAATAACATGTTTAAGGGTAATGGGTCTGAGATATATCCAGATATGAAGCACCATGAAGATGGTGTTAAGGTCCCATCCGAAACTGCTTGTGAATATATTAATCAATACTTTTGCAATATTGGAAAAGATTTACATGTGGCCTCTGTTGGTAAAGTACAGTGTGATATGGATAATAATGTGAGTATAGAGGAAAATATTTCAGGGTGGAACTTTCTCTGAATCGAATATAAAGATTAATTCCTGGGATATCTATTATACAGTAAAAGAGATTGATAAAAATAAATCATCCGGAATAGAGGGGATCAGAGGTGATATACTACAATGTGCAATAATATGCCTGCTAGATCAATTTACTTTTCTTGTTCAGAGAAGTTTTGATAGTGGTGGTTTTCCTGTCAAATGGGCTTCTGCATTGGTCAAGCCATTACCCAAAGACGGAGATTTATCTCAAGTTAAGAATTGGAGGCCTATTTCGCTATTGCCAATGCCCTCAAAAATTATTGAAAAAATAATGTATTATCATTTAAGTTGTGCCATGAAAGATCACGATAATTTTTCAGATGAGCAATATGGTTACAAGAAAGGTAGTGGTACAGGTGATGCCACCTTTGACTTTGTTAATGATCTATATGAGTATCGTAATGATGGTTTAATAACAGGGGCCCTATTTATTGACTTTACTAAAGCGTTTGACAGTGTAATTCATGTTAGACTTCTGGAAAAAATTAGCAAATTAGGTTTCAGCAAAAATAACTTTCTCTGGTTTAATAGTTATCTAAAAAACCGCAAACAAAGTATTAGTTATGGCAATAATGTCTCTCAAGAATCTGAAATCAAATATGGTGTCCCACAAGGGTCTGTTTTAGGCCCCCTGTTGTTTGTTTTATACATAGATGATGTGATTAAAGAGTTGAACGAGTGCAAAATTAAAATGTATGCAGATGACATTGTGTTATATTATGCAGCGAAAACACCCCAAGATGTAATGAGAGTGTTAAATGAGGATCTTGAACGCTTTAAGACATGGGTATCTCACAACAGGTTGACTGTTAATCCAAAGAAAACAAAATTTATGTGGTTTTGTAGTGCTCACAAATTGAAAAATTGTCCAGATACAGATATTGTAATAAATGGTACCAGAGTAGAAACTGTAAGTTTTTTCCCCTACCTAGGAGTTACAGTGGACAGTAAGTTAAGTTTTGACAAACAAATTAAGCTTATTAAAAGAAACATTTGTAATAAATTATTTAGATTTGCTAAATTAAGGAAATATCTTACACAAGAAGAAAGCATAAAAATATATTGTTGTACCATCCGGCCGATTATTGAATATTGCTCTTTTATAAGTACTAGTTGTAATGAGGAACGTTTAAAGGCATTACAACGTTTACAGAATAGAGCTTTGAGAATTTGCCTTAGATGTAATATTGTTAAATATAGTGTTAATGAGTTACATGTCATCTGTAAAGTGGAAAAATTAGAACAAAGATTTGATATGTTACTTTTAAGTTTGATGTATAAGAAATCCAAAGATCAGATAAATCATGGTCATGCATATAATACAAGATCGCAAAATAAGATATGTTTTAAATTGCCAAGAAGTATATCTCGCCATTACAAAAGATCGCCATGGTACAGGGGTGTAGTCCTCTGGGACCTACTATCTGAGGAGGTTCAGAGGGCTACCACAAAAGTTAAATTTAAGAATGAGGTTAAAAAGTTAAAAAATCTCAGATCAAGGCTAAAGGTTGGATATAACTAAGGAACAAAGGTTGATGGAGACGGTGTAGTCACCGCGCCGCTCCAATTATTATTTATGTGATCAGCATATTTTCATCATCATATAATATTATACCATTGATGATCATTTGATTGTATTTTGTGTTTCTTGTGTCATATCGATATATATCTCAACAAATATTATGTGATTGATTTGATACACTTGCCTGCTTCCTTACTGTTATTGTACATAATGACATATGTTTGATTATGTGGAGTCTATATTTACTTCAACTGTTTGGTATCTGTTTGAAATATAAATAAAAATGGTCGGCTCTATAGCGTTACATAAATGAACCTGACAGTTCATTAACGCAATGAGCTAGTCCAAAAAAAAAAAAAAAAGAAGTGGCTGTACCAGTGTATAGTATAGACAGGTATGGGTACAGTAATGTGAAGTTTGTTTTGATTCACGGCTTCCTTGTGGAGACTATGAAGGTTGTCTGAGAGATGATTAAGACCCAGTTCCATTGTCTCTTGGGGAGGGAATTAAGTTTTGGTGGAGCTTACCTTTCATTATTCCCCTTTTCTGTACCACATAACCCATGGTGAACGCATACAAAGGTGATGCGGTTCAAAAGCAGACAATGTAGGTGAGTATAGGGGTCATTTTCATAGTTTAGCGGAAAACCCAGGTAAGATATCTAGGACTAGACAAGTTTGACTAACAGAGATTTTAATAATACCTTTATTTCGATGCCTTGTCTATCTTTCAGTCTCATATCAACACTGTGTTAAGAACCAAACTGGATATGCCCTCAACTTTTTACCTTTACTTTTTTACCTTTTTTTCCTTTCCCTTTTCCCTCTTTTCCTTTATACTTATTCACTTTTTTTAAAACTTTTTTTACCTTTTTGTTATATGACCGAGACAGCTAAACTGGTCGGGGCAATTAAACACAAAATTTCACCAAGACTTATCTCACCAAAAAACATTCAAAAGATGGTGGAACAAGCAGCCCTATACCTAAGTAAAAATACTCAGTGGCCAGGGAGATTACTATTACAAGAATGGCGTAGTTACATGCTACTAGTTACATGCTAAAGTGAATATCCCAGTGATGAATGGTGAACACATTTTCAGTGTATATCAGGTCGTGACTTTCCCAGTACCAATTAGAATTAAGGGCAAACAGGCAGATGGTCCCATGATAGCGGGATTACCAAATGAATGGCTATATCCAGGTCAGGGATATATTACATTGCCACAAGAAAATGATGCTAATAATAGATCAAATGTATACTTCAATCAAAACTAGGCTACAACTAGTATACTTGAGGACCCATATATAGACATTAAGGCATCCGTACATCTATAGGTAGAACATCCGGTCACAAATCATAGAAAGTGTGCATATGGGGCCTTACAAAGTCATGTCATTCGCCCAGACATGTGCCCAGAAAAAGAATTGTTATAAGTATGCTTCTTTTACAATAGCAAGGACACATCTGAAATAAATGATAATGTAATTTTCTTAATCTACAGGTCAAAATAGTCTGGACCTGAGATTTTCATGGAGGTATGAAGATCGTTTCTGTAAGAAATTAATCCCTCAACATGGCTTGTAACTCAAATGTCATTCTCCCAGACACAATTTCGCCCAGACAATTTTGGTCATTTTGGGCACATTTTACCCCCCTGGAGCCCAAAATATGCATATGGGACCATCAAAACCCATATGTAACATGAAGATCTCATCCAGCCTGACACTTTGAGCCAAGGAAATAGAGGGGGAAACTAAAATTCAAAGAGTAGGGGCTGGAATACCTCCAAATTCGTCATATGCAAACCTTCTATGATTTTCGACCATCCACCAACATAGAGAAAGTGGGGAGGTTTTTCAATAGTGTCCTCTAACACACATTCCTGAAACAACCACCAACATAGATAATCAGTAAACAAAATGGGTGGGGAGCCCTCTCTACCACACTTTCTTGGTTATATGTACACACCTGCAAACTCGAGGTGAGAAAAAGTTAAGTGAGTTTAGTAGGGTGTCTAAATCAGTTTCTGAAAATAACATTGAGTAAAAGGTATCCTGTTTGGTGTGTAGTTCCAGGTTGAGTATTATATTGCTGTTTAAATACTGGAGTTTAGAACCAATTGAGGACAGTGCATCATCAGTATCATTTTACTCTGTTGCTAAAAGTGATTCGTCCCTGCTTTATGTTGGTGTAAATGCAAAAGATATTCCACATATAATTTGTGCTCAACACTGACCAGTCACATGGAATTTAGAAACCATGTGATCGAGACCATATTATTATTACTGTGCTTAATGCATTGGGGATTTAATAAAGAAGGGTACAACATACAGGTTTTGAGACATCATCTACATCCACTCTACTGTACATTGGTGGAAATTCCTTCAAAATGAAGCAAAAGTGATGTATGTTGCAACTTATACAGATACCAAATTTACACATATTCATGTCCATGTGATTCATTTCAATATAATGTGAGTGGGTCTTGGACATGACTGTGTATGTAGGTAATGTTCCTTTGGGACTACGGGGGTTTGGGTTGTGACATGAGATTGATCAATAAATGGAGTAACATTTTGGAAAGTTTTGAGGAAAAGATTGTCTAACATTACATGTTACATGCAGTATCCTACAAATTTACCAATTTCTTTTTGTAAAATTTTACTTTTACATACAAGATGTTGTTATGTACAACACAGAATACATGTTAAAGCACAGCTTTAACCTACATATTTAGAAATGAAAAAGGGACAGTTTACCAAAGTTTTATGAAAAGTTTACAAAAGTTTTCAAGTATCTTAGCTTAAACATCAAAAGTTCATCCTGAATAATGTGGCACATGTCCATATCTGTTTTTTTTAAGTGGATAGACAGTGGTCGACATAGTCTTAACTTTGCATCAGATAAAAAAGTAGTCACCATAAACATACCATAGTGTCTAGTATGAAGTTGATACCATAGAGTTAACATAGGGATTGAATATGCAGTGGGGCCATAGACTTAATGTTCTGGTGAAAGAATACTATGATAGGGGTAAAATCCGATGACTGGCTTTGGAAATTTTGGAAATTTACACTTGATTGTTGGGGCCTATATAAAACATTGTGGTGTGTTTATATTAGTTTTTGGGTGATAATACCATGTTCCTAGTTGTGTGGCTGGTGAAGTAGGTTTATAAATTAATCCTAATGTAACAGTGTAGAAGACTATAGACTTTTATTATATATATGGAGGGGTTGCCATAGAGTTAACATAGGGTCACAATATGCAGCGGGTGCCATAGACTTAACATAGAATAGTTTTTAAAACACTGATGGGAACATTTTTTAATACAGGACTTCCGAGTTAGCTTTCCCATGCTCACTTCACTGATACCCAGCCTGTGAGTACACAGGAATGAGGGGTTAGAGTAGATTTTCCATATAGGAAATGTACTAGCTCTGAAATTAAAACCCTCCTGCTGAAGGCTTTAATGCAAATATCTGATAGGGAATCCATACTGGTATACACCATGCATGTATGGTGCTGTACCTTGAATGGATAAGTCATATCTGGTTGGATATAATAGATAGAAGGACTTTAATGATACACACAGTGACCTAGTTAGGTGAGACAGTGAGTGTACCCTCCTCCTGCCGCTGCCCCTGGTCTGCCCCCTGGTCACCCCACCCCCCACTCCCTGTGGCTATCTTCTAACCCCTCCTTCCAGTCATTTACAGCGCCACCAACCGTTGATATCCCCAGCTTTAGGGGCGTTCATGGCAAACTCGAAACTTGTGTATTGTGTGCCATGTAAAATGATGTTCAGTGACAAGGACATTTTCTTTTTCAAAAAATGGTGAGTGAAAAAATGTAAATTTATTCTGTGAAAAAGTGCTTTAAAGTGACATGGAAAATAGTATGCATTGATTTTATCATCGCTTCTACCAAAGTGGGATCAATAAAAACTGACACAACCTAACTGCAGTCCTTTCCCTCTCTAGGGTGAAGGGTAGGGGAAAGGAGTAAAACCTGGGTGCAGAGGGTACACTTTCACACTGTCCACTCACTCACTCAGTGTCCAGCACCCAGCGCGCTGGCAGCAGCAGCAGCTACTTTAAGAAGCTCTCCTCACCATGAGTCAGCAAGGTATGATAACCATGAAGAAGAGCAAACCCCCCTTTAATTTTACTGACTGGGGAAAAAGTTGGTTTTAGAAAGTCCATGGATTTACTGAGAAAGCAAGACCTGGATTCTGAGCAGGTTTTGACTACACTCCTACCTGCTGATGTAGTAGCCCTGGACATAACTTTAGGACAGTCAATGCTCCCCAACACCCGCTTCACTAAAAATACTAGTGGGTTAACAACCAGCCAGGAACCCAATGTGCCTGAAAAATGGTCAGGACATAATCTTTTTGACCAAAGATCAAGCAGCCAGACAAACCAGGCATTATTAGAAGCAGGTCTGGTTCTAAATCAACTGTTAAAGGATCCTACTAACTCTGCAGTGCTAGGTGAGCAGCTGGACAGTGGTACCAAGGACATGTCCACCTAAGGACACATCACTTGGATTTACTGGCAGCACAGGGTACAAACAACCCTCTGGGGTTACATGAACAAGTCACCAGTGAACAAAACAGCTTAAACAATGGAACCCATATAAATTTTGAAATTAGGTTAAATGGTGCCTTTAAAGACTCTCAAGCACAAACTAAAATTTACACATTGCCCTATGCAAAATCGATTAGAAAAAGTGTTGTAGGTAGGTAAGTATTGAGCCTTAAGTATTTTTGGGGAAAGAGGGAACCACACATGCGCATGTATAACACGTGCACACTCCCTACCTAGTCTACCCTACTCCTACCCTACTTTACCCTACCTACCTACCTACCTATCTACCTTCCCTTCCGCCATTTTAAAGTTGCGCATGCACAAAATCAATGACAATGTAGGTCAAACATTGTCTGCTGTCCACCATTTTGAATTTAGCCTGCACATGCGCAAAGTCAATGACAATGTATGTCAAATGTTGTCTGCTGTCCGCCATTTTGAATCTTGCGCATGTGCAAAGGCGAGGTCACTTCCAATTCGTAATTAGGTCAAACAGATTTCAGTAGCAGTAGCTATGTGCTGAGTTTACCCCTTTATACTACTGTTGGCTTATATATTGGGATATTGGGAGGTGAAAGGGACTTAATTTCAGAGCCCTTTTTCCATCCCCTTCAAATTAAGGTGCAGTGGACAACTTACTTTCACAATTCAATCCCATGTAGCCGTCAACACATGTACATATGTATGACGTCACTTGATCACTGCAGGTGGCTCCATTGTGGCAAGGTTCAGAACTGCAATCAATGATTTGGACTGCAAAATAGGAAACAAAGCAAATTTTATTTTGACTTGCTCATGATTATTTATCATGATAAATACCTTATTGGCCATAGTATGGGGAGGCTTATACAGTCAGTGGTCGTACTGCTGATAAGATAGGTGTGAACTATTAAGATAAGAGTCCATTTGGGGCTCCCTACCACTGACCCCCATCTGCATGCATGTACTCATCCCATGCACTGTGATATTATTGAATATGATAACCATTCTTTGACATTTTCCCTTAAAAGTATCCTATTTATAAAGTTTTCTTTTTTTATGATTTTCTCACTTAGTTTGTAATTTCTAAAGATCTATTGGTCTTTACTATCATCCAGAGTTTTAGAGCCCCACTAGGGGAGGTTGCAGAAACGACTGAACACTGACTGTATAAAGGGTCTTTAGGTTAATCCAGCACCTTACATAACCACCCCCTCAGCGATGGTAGTGTTGGCCAATTTTGTGAATTTTTTACCATCACTGAGGGTGATGTTAGCAAAATAGCACTGCCCTATCTGAGTAAGTGTGCACCAAATTAGTTCAAAGCATGTAGATCTATACTAATAAAGTGTGATTTTCTCCCTACTTGCATAAGTTCTCCTCTAAAAGTTACCGGCATTTCTTTTTTAGTAACTATGAAACTTTAAAGACCTCTCCTGACTTTAATGAGTGGAATATTAAGAGAATTGCTTTTTTATTCTTTATTAATCCTGGCATTTATAAGGCTAATAACATGGACAACTAAAACATTATTAAAGAAACTCCTGAGGAAATAACTTGAAGATATGTTTCCTGCATTTCCATCCAATAATTCCACCTAAAGAAAGAGAAGCTAAAAAAGTTCATTTTTGTTCCCTTTTCATTCCATACCTTATACAATAAACGTGATTAGAATGAGATTTCAATTCTGGTCACAGTAGTGTATAAATACATACGATTTTAACATACCTGTAACACAAATGCCCAAAAAGTTTTCAGCTTAGCAAACCTGAAACACTGCCTTAAAGCAGGTTGTTTGGGCCACTCCTACATACATTCAGTAAAAATGAAATCAGGTATGCTTTCATTGTATGATACATTGGTAAGAGTCACCTTTCCCACATCTATTTACAAAGTACTGGCCAATTCAGAGAGCTTTGATGTTTTTGTTTGCAAATTTCAACCATAAATCACATATGATAAAGAAACATGAGGTAGTCATTCCTGAATGGAGAAGAAGCAATGAGCTCCATAACTTTGAGAGGATGGTGTTCCAGCAATTAATTTTCGAGCATAGAGATTACTTAAATAAACTGCAGGATAATAAATTTGAGGGGCTCATGCCTACTACCTTACCATGTGAATACTTTGATTTCTAGAACAACTGGTCTTGAAAATATTTCAACAGAGGAATATATGACATTTGACCACTGTTGGACTCTTTTATTTGTTTCAGTCTTTTAACATGTATATTTTGAAACGGAAATCCCTAAACTACTTTGAGATGTCTTACTTTGACAATGGGTTCCTGTGTAGCCCTGCTTACACGTACAATTGTACATATTCACATCATTCTCACAGGTTCCTTCATTCTGGCAGGGGTTTGATTCACATTCATCAATGTCAGCTGTAAATAGGAAATCAAGAGTCTGCTTACTTTGTGGTAAGCAGTGGCAAAACTCACCTTTCCCAACTCGCCTTTCCCACATCTATAAGCTACTGACCAACTGTGCAAGCTATAATTTTTGTTTTGCAATTTCAATCATGACTCGCACATGAGCAAAAATCATTAGGTAGTCATTCGTCAATGGAGGAGATAGAATTAACAATGAAACATGCTTTGACAGGAGGGTGTTCCAGCAATTAATTTTAGATCATAGAGATTACTTAAAGGAATTGCAGGATAATAACATTGAGGGGCTCATGCCTACTACCTTACCATGTGAATACTTTGATTTCTAGAACAACTGGTCTTAAAAATATTTCAACAGAGGAATATATGACATTTGACCACTGTTGGACTCTTTTATTTGTTTCAGTCTTTTAACATGTATATTTTGAAATGGAAATTCCCAAACTACTTTGAGAAGTCTTACTTTGACAATGGGTTCCTGTGTAGCCCTGCTGACACGTACAATTGTACTTATTCACATCATCGTCACAGGTTCCTTCATTCTGGCAGGGGTTCGATTCACATTCATCAATGTCAGCTGTAAATAGGAAATCAAGAGTCTGCTTACTTTGTGGTATGCAGTGGCAAAACTCACCTTTCCCAACTCGCTTTTCCCACATCTATAAGCTACTGACCAACTTGCTAGCTATAATTTTTGTTTTGCAACTTCAATCATGAATCACACAAGAGTAAGAATCATCAGGTAGTTATTCTTTCATGGAGGAGACGGAATAAACAATGTTATATGCTTTGACAGGAGGGTGTTCCAGCAATTAATTTTCGAGCATAGAGATTACTTAAATAAACTGCAGGATAATAACATTGAGGGGCTCATGCCTACTACCTTACCATGTGAATACTTTGATTTCTAGAACAACTGGTCTTGAAGGTGCTTCAACAGAGGAATATATGACATTTGACCACTGTTGGACTCTTTTATTTGTTTCAGTCTTTTAACATGTATATTTTGAAATGGAAATTCCCAAACTACTTTGAGAAGTCTTACTTTGACAATGGGTTCCTGTGTAGCCCTGCTGACACGTACAATTGTACTTATTCACATCATCGTCACATGTTCCTTCATTCTGGCAGGGGTTCGATTCACATTCATCAATGTCAGCTGTAAATAGGAAATCAAGATTCTGCTTACTTTGTGGTATGCATTGGCAAAACTCAGCTTTCCCAACTCGCCTTTCCCACATCTATAAGCTACTGACCAACTGTGCAAGCTATAATTTTTGTTTTGCAATTTCAATCATGAATCACACATGAGCAAGAATCATCAGGTAGTTATTCTTCGATGGAGGAGACGGAATTAACAATGTTATATGCTTTGACAGGAGGGTGTTCCACCAATTATTTTAGAGCATAGAGATTACTTAATTATCCCTCGGAAACCTTAAGCGGTTCCGGAAACCTATGAGAGGTGGATTCGCGCATGCGAAGTCAATCAGGAAAAACGCGGCATCAACAACAGTCAGTTCTTACAGTTCACCACTGTTTTAGCCTGGTAAGTACAGTTCTTCTTGTCATATAGCACTCCCTTTTTCAGGGAACCTTTATGAAAGTACTCTGCAGCACTTGGTTCCCCCGGAACCTCGGATGTTCAGTAGATTATTAATTATTTATGATTTTGGACTGCCTCCCCTTGCGCCCATATCGACGCCTGGGAACTAGGTCACGGTGGCGTCCTTCTCGCTGGGCTGCCCCAGCTCTGGACTAACTTGCACCCTCTGGTGCCAAACTGTCCAGTTTATCAGAGCCTTAATGATCGATTTGCTGTCCCCCGGCAGCTCACAGATCAGTCTAGGATGAGTTATTTGCCCTGGAAGCCTCTAAATCGCTCACATTCGCTCAGAAATCGCTCAGTTGACCTCGTCCCCCGACAACCTGAGCTAGAGCGACACCCCTTACGCACGGCCGGGCCAGACCCTCGCCGCCGTGGCCGAGCGGACTAAAGCACTGGAATAGTTTCTCCAGTCGCCGTTATTTGGTGGGGGGTGCTACTGTACATCAGGAGATCGTGGGTTTGAATCCTGCTGTCGGCGCACTTAGGCGCACGGACGCGTTTCGCTGTCGGAAAACGCAGGTTCGAACCCCACCCTCGGCGCACATCAAGGCGTCGTGGGTTCGAATCCTGCTGGTGGCGCGGTCAGGCGCACGGACGCGTTTCGCTGTCGGAAAACGCAGGTTCGAACCCCACCCTCGGCGCACATCAGGGCGTCGTGGGTTCGAATCCTGCTGGCGGCGCAGTTAGGCGCAGGGACCTTCGCCACTATGTACATCAGGGTATAACTATATATTAGATATCTGATGAAATATATATATAAATATATATATATATATATATATATATATATATATATATATATATATATTAGAAAACTAATTGTAGAAGTATTGTCTTCAATTTACTGATAGAGCCTTCCCTGGTCTTTTACAGAAAATGAGTGGAAGGAAGACCGGTAGATGTGCTACCCGCAGCCATGCTATGATTGACACAAGCTCCACCGATGGTGACGCCGCCACCGAGACGCCGGTGACGACGAACCCTAGCACCGACACCACCGACACCCAAGGTGCCGGGGCTGGGGGCAACACGGCGACACCGTTCGACCTCTCGGCCATGTTTTAGGGTCCCAACTTGGGTACGTTCATGGGCCAGATGCTGTCATCGATGATGATGCAGATGATGCAGGGTCAGGCTCAGGCCACGACCCAGGAAGAGGAGGACACAGCTGAAGTGTTGGAACCAGAACCAGTAGCTTCTAAGGACCTGCCACCGGGCAAGCTCCATGACCTGATGACGGAAAGGATCGTCAAGGAGAAAGAGAAGTCCAAGAAAGGGAAGGACCTCTCGCCACTAGTGAGTGACTTCCTCGGGTCGCTCTTCTCTGAGAAGAGGACATGGGCGGACCTTGACCTCGTTCACGGGTCGTATCCGCAGCCAGACAACGCGGCCAAGCTTGTAGCACCTGACCTGGAGCCTGCACTGCAGGCACTGCTGAACAGGCCGGGCAGCGCTGAATACCTCAAAAGGGACGAAGCGCTGAAGAAGCTTCAGATGCATCTGGTGAAAGCGATATTAGCTTTCCAGCCAGTAATCGAACTGTGGCTCTCTCGAGGATCGTCGGACTCTAAGTTGGATGACTGTGGAGAGTCATTCATAGATGGCATGCAGCTGATCGTCAGCACGATCAACGCTATTACGGCTCGCCGAAAGGATCTCCTCAAGCCGGTCATCATGCCCAAGTATGGGGAACACCTCCTGAAGAAATCAGGCAACGACCCTAAATACCTGCACGGTGGTAACCTTGAAGAGGCCATCAAGGAAGTGGATGCAGCCCATAAGATGGCGTAGAAGCTGGAAAAATCCCAGCCGAAGACCACCCCCGGGAAGGCCAAGCCCGCTCCGAAGCCGCAGCAACGAAGGCCGTACCCACCTAAACGGCCTAACAACGCTCAAATGGCCATTGGCATGCAGGTGATGAATTTCTCCCGAATGCCCATAGTCTTCCTGCAGATGGGCTACAACACGGCACCGCGGTTCAGCGCCCCGCGCAACCCTCGGCCCCCCGCCCCACCCGCTGCAGCAGCCGGAAAGAAGCCGGGTTTTCAGAAATAGGGCCTTTGGAGGAGCAGGCAAGTCCCCTTACATTTATTCACACTGCTAAAAACTTTGTAGCTGGGAGCATATCTAGATATGTCAGCCAGTGGATGGGAATAACTAGAGACCCCTGGGTACTGGGCATGGTGAAAGGGATTACCATACCGTTCAAAGACCTCGTACCCTGTCAGGACAGAACACCCTTCCCTTATGTCTTAGGCCCTGATAAGGAGGTCCATGTCGACAAAGAAATAGCCAAACTGCTAGAGAAAGGGGTAGTAAGAATGGTCGAACCGACAGAGGGTCAATTCATCTCAAATGTCTTTATTAGGCCAAAACTAAATGGTGATTTCAGACTCATTTTAGATCTCTCGAAAATGAACGAATCGGTTCAGTATGAACATTTTAAAATGACCAGCCTGAATACAGCAATAGAGATGCTGAGACCCAGCTGTTACATGTCGTCCATTGACCTTAAAGACGCATATTACTCTGTATCAGTCAGAGATGAAGATCGAAAGGAAAGATAACCTCTATGAATTCCAAGCTATGCCCAATGGGCTAGCTTGTGCCCCTCGCATATTCACTAAGATTCTTACCCCAGTGTTCTCCAATCTCAGGGAGATGGGACATGAGTGTTTCCAGTACATAGATGATTCATTCGTACTGGGGGAAACAGAGGCACAATGCAGGGAGACGACCCACAAACTAGCCCAAGAACTAGACAGTTTGGGGTTCATAGTGCATACAGGGAAATCAGTTTTTGCGCCTACGCAAAATATAATTTTCTTAGGGTTCCACCTAGACTCTGTCACTATGACAGTCCGGCCCACTAAAGAGAAGGTTGAAAAATTCAACATGGCTATCTGGAACCTAGCCAATACTGATGACCCCTACACGATCAGGGACATAGCGGAGATTGTGGGCCTCATGACTTCCCTCTCGCCAGGGGTCCAATATGGCCCGGCGCATATTAAGGGCCTAGAAAGAGAAAAGAACCTTGCTCTGGAAAGGCACAAGGGAAACTTCGACTCGCCCATGGTTATTGGTGAGGCTTAGAGGATATCAGTTGGTGGCTGGAACACCTCCCCACAGCTTCCAAATACATTCGAAATGAGGGGGCAGATTTTGAAATCATAACAGATGCCTCTGGTACAGGTTGGGGCACCCACAGGGGCGCCACTTCCACCAAAGGTATTTGGAAGGAGGAGGAGGTAGACCTCCACAGTAACATTCATGAGCTAACAGCCATAAAATTAGGCCTCGTGGAACTAGTCACAGAGAACGGGGTCAATGTGAAAATCAGGACTGACAACACTACATCACTGGCTTATGTCAGGAAAATGGGTGGGGTTAAGTCTGAACCATGCAATAAAATAGCCAAAGAAATTTGGGAATGGTGTGAAGAACGGGACATTTGGCTAACAATTAACCACATCCCGGGGAAGGATAACGTCCTGGCTGACTACCTATCTAGACACTTCTCACATGACCTAGAGTGGGAACTAAGTGAAAAGATTTTCAAAAAGGTGTGTAATATCTTTAGCAAGCCTGAAATAGATCTCTTCGCTTCTCGAGCAAACAAAAAAACTTTTGTCTCTTAGGGGCCTCAACCAGGCGCCTGGGAAATTGATGCTATGTCAATAACTTGGAGGAATAACTATATGTACATTTTTCCTCCTTTCAGCCTCTTGGGGCCCGTGATACAGCGGATCCAGCTGGAGCAGGTGAGGGCTATCCTGATAACACCAGACTGGCCGGGACAGCCCTGGTACGGCGGACTACAGCGGTCCGGGTAGCGAATGCTCAGGTTCAGGAAGGCCAAGGGCAACCTCAAGGTCATCCGGGAAAGCCGGCCAACAAAGAGCGACTGTCGGCGACCCCGCTCTTGGCATTTTGGATATTCTGAAAGCAGAACTATCTCACCAGGGATTTGAGAGCCACGCCATTGAACTTATCACGCAAGCCCGTAGGCCCGCCACACGGAAGACGTACAACACATACCTTCGTAAGTGGTACGCCTTCTGTGCAGACACTGACACACAAATCCTCCAACCGTCGATCCAACGAGTGTGCAAGTTCCTGGCGAAATTAGCCAAAGACAAAAACGGCTACACCGCACTAAACGCTGCTCGGTGTGCGCTCTCGGCCATTCTGGGCGACTTCCAAGGCCAATCAGTGGGCCAGCACCCCTACGTAAAGCTGCTTCTGAAGGGGGCTTATGAGATGAACCCACCAGCCCCTAGATACCAGGAGTTCTGGGATGTGAGGAGGGTTCTAGACCTCCTACAGACCTGGGACAATGGCACCACCGCACTCAGGGAGCTCTCCATGAAACTGGCCACTTTGCTCCTCTTAGTCACATCACAAAGAGGCTAGACCATCGTCAATCTTTCCATCCAAGGTCTGAAAATGGGAGACAAGGTGGTATTCAAGATGACAAGGCTCCTAAAGTCTAACAGGTTGGGGGACCCTCTCAACACGATAGTCCTGAGGAAGTTCGACCAGAACCCGAGGGTGTGCGTTGTTAGGTGCCTAGAAGAATATCTGAAACGCACCCAAAACAAAAGGAAGAGCGAGAAGAACCTCTTGGTCAGCTTCGTCTCGCCCCACCGCGGTATCTCCCGCGATACACTCAGCCGTTGGGTCATGGTTGTGCTTAAAAAGGCTGGCATTGATGTCAACCAATACAAGCTACACTCCACCCGAGGGGCCTCTGCCTCAGTCATCCTTAAAGTGGGAGGAAACCTCAACACCCTCATGAGGAGAGCGGATTGGAGGCAGGCGGAGTCTTTCACGAAGTACTACCACAAACCAATCGAGGACGTGGTAGGGGGAAATGCGCTCCTCGAACAGTGACTGTTTCTAGAGACTGCATATACCACTTCTTTCAAGCTACACCTTTTGTTAAATATAGATTGGATACTAAAAAGATTGTGTTTGGTTTTCTGTTGGGGGATTCAATTGCTCTGAAACTCTCGTAGGTTTCCGGAAACGCTTAAGGTTTCCGAGGGATAATTTTGAAATTATTCGAGACTTACCTGTAAGTTGAGGTATAATTAAGATTATACTGAGGGAACCTAGCGGTTCAGGGAATATACGCCCTACCCACCCTCCCTCAACTTACTCGTACACTCGTCAAGGAGACATTATCTATTATAATGAATATAATCAGGGGGATATGGCCTACACATCCCAGTATTTATATTTTATCAGTTGTAGGCTTTCATCCCCCAACAGGCTCTTAAGGACTGACTGCGCATGCGCGAATCCACCTCTCGTATATTCCCTGAACTGCTAGGTTCCCTCGGTATAATCTTAATTATACCTCAACTTACAGGTAAGTCTCGATAAACTGCAGGATAATAACATTGAGGGGCTCATACCTACTACCATATCATGTGAATGCTTTGATTTCTAGAACAATTGGTCTTGAAAATATTTCAACAGAGGAATAGATGACATTTGACCACTGTTGGACTCTTTTATTTGTTTCGGTCTTTTAACATGTATATTTTGAAATGGAATTCCCCAAACTACTTTGAGAAGTCTTACTTTGACAATGGGTTCCTGTGTAGCCCTGCTGACACGTACAATTGTACATATTCACATCATCGTCACAGGTTCCTTCATTCTGGCAGGGGTTTGATTCACATTCATCAATGTCAGCTGTAAATAGGAAATCAAGAGTCTGCTTACTTTGTGGTATGCAGCGGAAAAACTCACCTTTCCCAACTCGCTTTTCCCACATCTATAAGCTACTGATCAACTGTGCAAGCTATAATTTTTGTTTTGCAATTTCAATCATGAATCACACATGAGCAAGAATCATCAGGTAGTTATTCTTCGATGGAGGAGACGGAATTAACAATGTTATATGCTTTGACAGGAGAGTGTTCCAGCAATCATTTAAGAGCATAGAGATTACTTAAATAAACTGCAGGAAAATAACATTGAGGGGCTCATGCCTACTTCCTTACCATGTTAATGCTTTGATCTCTAGAACAAACAGGTCTTGAAAATATTTCAACAGACGAATATATTACATTTAACCATGGTTGGACTCTTTTATTTGTTTCGGTCTATTAACATGTATATTTTGAAATGGAAATCCCCAAACTACTTTGAGAAGTCTTACTTTGACAATGGGTTCCTGTGTAGCCCTGCTGACACATACAATTGTACTTATTCACATCATCGTCACAGGTTCCTTCATTCTGGCAGGGGTTCGATTCACATTCATCAATGTCAGCTGTAAATAGGAAATCAAGAGTCTGCTTACTTTGTGGTATGCAGCAGCAAAACTCACCTTTCCCAACTTGCTTTAACCACATCTATAAGCTACTGACCAACTGTGCAAGGTATACTTTTTGTTTCGCAATTTCATTCATGAATCACACAAGAGCAAGAATCATCAGGTAGTTATTCTGCCATGGAGGAGAAGGAATTAACAATGTTATATGCTTTGACAGGAGGGTGTTCCAGCAATTATTTTAGAGTATAGAGATTACTTAAATAAACTGCAGGATAATAACATTGAGGGGCTCATGCCTACTACCATACCATGTGAATACTTTATTTTCTAGAACAACTGGTCTTGACAATATTTCAACAGAGGAATAGATGACATTTGACCACTGTTGGATTCTTTTTTTTGTCTTGGTCTTTTAACATGTATATTTTGAAATGGAAATCCCCAAACTACTTTGAGAAGTCTTACTTTGACAATGGGTTCCTGTGTAGCCCTGCTGACACGTACAATTGTACATATTCACATCATCAACACAGGTTCCTTCATTCTGGCAGGGGTTTGATTCACATTCATCAATGTCAGCTGTAAATAGGAAATCAAGAGTCTGCTTACTTTGTGGTATGCAGTAGCAAAACTCACCTTTCCTAACTCGCCTTTCCCACATCTATAAGCTACTGACCAACTGTGCAAGCTATAATTTTTGTTTTGCAATTTCAATCATGAATCACACATGAGCAAGAATCATCAGGTAGTTATTCTTCGATGGATGAGACAGAATTAACAATGTAATATGCTTTGACAGGAGGGTGTTCCAGCAATTATTTTAGAGCATAGAGATTACTTAAATAAACTGCAGGATAATAACATTGAGGGGCTCATGCCTACTACCATACCATGTGAATACTTTGATTTCTAGAACAACTGGTCTTGAACATATTTCAACAGAGGAATAGATGACATTTGACCACTGTTGGATTCTTTTTTTTGTCTTGGTCTTTTATCATGTATATTTTGAAATGGAAATCCCCAAACTACTTTGAGAAGTCTTACTTTGACAATGGGTTCCTGTGTACCCCTGCTGACATGTACAATTGTACATATTCACATCATCGTCACAGGTTCCTTCATTCTGGCAGGGGTTCGATTCACATTCATCAATGTCAGCTGTAAATAGGAAATCAAGAGTCTGCTTACTTTGTGGTATGCAGCGGCAAAACTCACCTTTCCCAACTCGCTTTTCCCACATCTATAAGCTACTGACCAACTGTGCAAGCTATAATATTTGGTTTGCAATTTCAATCATGAATCACAGAAGAGCAAGAATCATCAGGTAGTTATTCTTCAATGGAGAAGACGGAATTAACAATGTTATATGCTTTGACAGGAGGGTGTTCCAGTAATTATTTAAGAGCATAGAGATTACTTAAATAAACTGCAGGATAATAACATTGAGGGGCTCATGCCTACTACCATACCATGTGAATACTTTGATTTCTAGAACAACTGGTCTTGAAAATATTTCAACAGAGGAATAATTGACATTTGACCACTGTTGGACTCTTTTATTTGTTTTGGTCTATTAACATATATATTTTGAAATGGAAATCCCCAAACTACTTTGAGAAGTCTTACTTTGACAATGCGTTCCTGTGTAGCCGTGCTGACACGTACAATTGTACATATTCACATCATCGTCACAGGTTCCTTCATTCTGGCAGGGGTTCGATTCACATTCATCAATGTCAGCTGTAAATAGGAAATCAAGAGTCTGCTTAATTTGTGGTATACAGCAGCAAAACTCACCTTTCCCAACTTGCTTTAACCACATCTATAAGCTACTGACCAACTGTGCAAGGTATACTTTTTGTTTTGCAATTTCATTCATGAATCACACAAGAGCAAGAATCATCAGGTAGTTATTCTGCCATGGAGGAGAAGGAATTAACAATGTTATATGCTTTGACAGGAGGGTGTTCCAGCAATTATTTTAGAGTATAGAGATTACTTAAATAAACTGCAGGATAATAACATTGAGGGGCTCATGCCTACTACCATACCATGTGAATACTTTGATTTCTAGAACAAATGGTCTTGAAAATATTTCAACAGAGGAATAGATGACATTTGACCACTGTTGGATTCTTTTTTTTGTCTTGGTCTTTTAACATGTATATTTTGAAATGGAAATCCCCAAACTACTTTAAGAAGTCTTACTTTGACAATGGGTTCCTGTGTAGCCCTGCTGACACGTACAATTGTACATATTCACATCATCATCACAGGTTCCTTCATTCTGGCAGGGGTTCGATTCACATTCATCAATGTCAGCTGTAAATAGGAAATCAAGAGTCTGCTTACTTTGTGGTATGCAGGGGCAAAACTCACCTTTCCCAACTTGCTTTTCCCACATCTATAAGCTACTGACCAACTGTGCAAGGTATAATTTTTGTTTTGCAATTTCAATCATGAATTACACATGAGCAAGAATCATCAGGTATTCATTCTTCAATGGAGGACACAGAATTAACAATGTAATATGCTTTGCCAGGAGGGTGTTCCAGCAATTATTTTAGAGCATAGAGATTACTTAAATAAATTGCAGTATAATAACATTGAGGGGCTCATGCCTACTTCCTTACCATGTTAATGCTTTGATTTCTAGAACAAACAGGTCTTGAAAATATTTCAACAGAGGAATAGATGACATTTGACCACTGTTGGACTCTTTTATTTGTTTCGGTATATTAACATGTATATTTTGAAACGGAAATCCCCAAACTACTTTTAGAAGTCTTACTTTGACAATGGGTTCCTGTGTAGCCCTGCTGACACGTACAATTGTACATATTCACATCATCAACACAGGTTCCTTCATTCTGGCAGGGGTTTGATTCACATTCATCAATGTCAGCTGTAAATAGGAAATCAAGAGTCTGCTTACTTTGTGGTATGCAGTAGCAAAACTCACCTTTCCTAACTCGCCTTTCCCACATCTATAAGCTACTGACCAACTGTGCAAGCTATAATTTTTGTTTTGCAATTTCAATCATGAATCACACATGAGCAAGAATCATCAGGTAGTTATTCTTCGATGGATGAGACAGAATTAACAATGTAATATGCTTTGACAGGAGGGTGTTCCAGCAATTATTTTAGAGCATAGAGATTACTTAAATAAACTGCAGGATAATAACATTGAGGGGCTCCTGCCTACTACCATACCATGTGAATACTTTGATTTCTAGAACAACTGGTCTTGAACATATTTCAACAGAGGAATAGATGACATTTGACCACTGTTGGATTCTTTTTTTTGTCTTGGTCTTTTATCATGTATATTTTGAAATGGAAATCCCCAAACTACTTTGAGAAGTCTTACTTTGACAATGGGTTCCTGTGTAGCCCTGCTGACATGTACAATTGTACATATTCACATCATCGTCACAGGTTCCTTCATTCTGGCAGGGGTTCGATTCACATTCATCAATGTCAGCTGTAAATAGGAAATCAAGAGTCTGCTTACTTTGTGGTATGCAGCGGCAAAACTCACCTTTCCCAACTTGCTTTTCCCACATCTATAAGCTACTGACCAACTGTGCAAGCTATAATTTTTATTTTGCAATTTCATTCATGAATCACACAAGAGCAAGAATCATCAGGTAGTTATTCTGCCATGGAGGAGAAGGAATTAACAATGTTATATGCTTTGACAGGAGGGTGTTCCAGCAATTATTTTAGAGCATAGAGATTACTTAAATAAACTGCAGGATAATAACATTGAGGGGCTCATGCCTACTACCATACCATGTGAATACTTTGATTTCTAGAACAACTGGTCTTGAAAATATTTCAACAGAGGAATAATTGACATTTGACCACTGTTGGACTCTTTTATTTGTTTCAGTCTATTAACATATATATTTTGAAATGGAAATCCCCAAACTACTTTGAGAAGTCTTACTTTGACAATGGGTTCCTGTGTAGCCCTGCTGACACGTACAATTGTACATATTCACATCATCAACACAGGTTCCTTCATTCTGGCAGGGGTTTGATTCACATTCATCAATGTCAGCTGTAAATAGGAAATCAAGAGTCTGCTTACTTTGTGGTATGCAGTAGCAAAACTCACCTTTCCTAACTCGCCTTTCCCACATCTATAAGCTACTGACCAACTGTGCAAGGTATAATTTTTGTTTTGCAATTTCAATCATGAATTACACATGAGCAAGAATCATCAGGTATTCATTCTTCAATGGAGGAGACAGAATTAACAATGTAATATGCTTTGCCAGGAGGGTGTTCCAGCAATTATTTTAGAGCATAGAGATTATTTAAATAAATAGCAGTATAATAACATTGAGGGGCTCATGCCTACTTCCTTACCATGTTAATGCTTTGATTTCTAGAACAAACAGGTCTTGAAAATATTTCAACAGAGGAATATATTACATTTAACCATGGTTGGACTCTTTTATTTGTTTCGGTATATTAACATGTATATTTTGAAATGGAAATCCCCAAACTACTTTGAGAAGTCTTACTTTGACAATGGGTTCCTGTGTAGCCCTGCTGACACATACAATTGTACTTATTCACATCATCGTCACAGGTTCCTTCATTCTGGCAGGGGTTCGATTCACATTCATCAATGTCAGCTGTAAATAGGAAATCAAGAGTCTGCTTACTTTGTGGTATGCAGCAGCAAAACTCACCTTTCCCAACTTGCTTTTCCCACATCTATAAGCTACTGACCAACTGTGCAAGCTATAATTTTTGTTTTGCAATTTCAATCATGAATCACACAAGAGCAAGAATCATCAGGTAGTTATTCTTCAATGGAGAAGACAGAATTAACAATGTTATATGCTTTGACAGGAGGGTGTTTCAGTAATTATTTAAGAGCATAGAGATTACTTGAATAAACTGCAGGATAATAACATTGAGGGGCTCATGCCTACTACCATACCATGTGAATACTTTGATTTCTAGAACAACTGGTCTTGAAAATATTTCAACAGAGGAATAGATGACATTTGACCACTGTTGGACTCTTTTTTTTGTCTTGGTCTTCAACCAGTATACTTTGAAATGGAAATCCCCAAACTACTTTGAGAAGTCTTACTTTGACAATGGGTTCCTGTGTAGCCCTGCTGACACGTACAATTGTACATATTCACATCATCAACACAGGTTCCTTCATTCTGGCAGGGGTTTGATTCACATTCATCAATGTCAGCTGTAAATAGGAAATCAAGAGTCTGCTTACTTTGTGGTATGCAGTGGCAAAACTCACCTTTCCCAACTCACTTTTTTCCACATCTATAAGCTACTGACCAGCTGTGCAAGGTATAATTTTTGTTTTGCAATTTCAATCATGAATTACACATGAGCAAGAATCATCAGGTATTCATTCTTCAATGGAGGAGACAGAATTAACAATGTAATATGCTTTGCCAGGAGGGTGTTCCAGCGATTATTTTAGAGCATAGAGATTACTTAAATAAATTGCAGTATATATTATAATAACATTGAGGGGCTCATGCCTACTTCCTTACCATGTTAATGCTTTGATTTCTAGAACAAACAGGTCTTGAAAATATTTCAACAGAGGAATAGATGACATTTGACCACTGTTGGACTCTTTTATTTGTTTCGGTATATTAACATGTATATTTTGAAATGGAAATCACCAAACTACTTTGAGAAGTCTTACTTTGACAATGGGTTCCTGTGTAGCCCTGCTGACAAGTACAATTGTACATATTCACATCATCATCACAGGTTCCTTCATTCTGGCAGGGGTTCGATTCACATTCATCAATGTCAGCTGTAAATAGGAAATCAAGAGTCTGCTTACTTTGTGGTATACAGCAGCAAAACTCACCTTTCCCAACTTGCTTTTCCCACATCTATAAGCTACTGACCAACTGTGCAAGCTATAATTTTTATTTTGCAATTTCATTCATGAATCACACAAGAGCAAGAATCATCAGGTAGTTATTCTGCCATGGAGGAGACAGAATTAACAATGTTATATGCTTTGACAGGAGGGTGTTCCAGCAATTATTTTAGAGCATAGAGATTACTTAAATAAACTGCAGGATAATAACATTGAGGGGCTCATGCCTACTACCATACCATGTGAATACTTTGATTTCTAGAACAACTGGTCTTGAAAATATTTCAACAGAGGAATAATTGACATTTGACCACTGTTGGACTCTTTTATTTGTTTCAGTCTATTAACATATATATTTTGAAATGGAAATCCCCAAACTACTTTGAGAAGTCTTACTTTGACAATGGGTTCCTGTGTAGCCCTGCTGACACGTACAATTGTACATATTCACATCATCAACACAGGTTCCTTCATTCTGGCAGGGGTTTGATTCACATTCATCAATGTCAGCTGTAAATAGGAAATCAAGAGTCTGCTTACTTTGTGGTATGCAGTAGCAAAACTCACCTTTCCTAACTCGCCTTTCCCACATCTATAAGCTACTGACCAACTGTGCAAGGTATAATTTTTGTTTTGCAATTTCAATCATGAATTACACATGAGCAAGAATCATCAGGTATTCATTCTTCAATGGAGGAGACAGAATTAACAATGTAATATGCTTTGCCAGGAGGGTGTTCCAGCAATTATTTTAGAGCATAGAGATTACTTAAATAAATTGCAGTATAATAACATTTAGGGGCTCATGCCTACTTCCTTACCATGTTAATGCTTTGATTTGTAGAACAAACAGGTCTTGAAAATATTTCAACAGAGGAATATATTACATTTAACCATGGTTGGACTCTTTTATTTGTTTCGGTATATGAACATGTATATTTTGAAATGGAAATCCCCAAACTACTTTGAGAAGTCTTACTTTGACAATGGGTTCCTGTGTAGCCCTGCTGACACATACAATTGTACTTATTCACATCATCGTCACAGGTTCCTTCATTCTGGCAGGGGTTCGATTCACATTCATCAATGTCAGCTGTAAATAGGAAATCAAGAGTCTGCTTACTTTGTGGTATGCAGCAGCAAAACTCACCTTTCCCAACTTGCTTTTCCCACATCTATAAGCTACTGACCAACTGTGCAAGCTATAATTTTTGTTTTGCAATTTCATTCATGAATCACACAAGAGCAAGAATCATCAGGTAGTTATTCTGCCATGGAGGAGAAGGAATTAACAATGTTATATGCTTTGACAGGAGGGTGTTCCAGCAATTATTTTAGAGCATAGAGATTACTTAAATAAACTGCAGGATAATAACATTGAGGGGCTCATGCCTACTACCATACCATGTGAATACTTTGATTTCTAGAACAACTGGTCTTGAAAATATTTCAACAGAGGAATAATTGACATTTGACCACTGTTGGACTCTTTTATTTGTTTCAGTCTATTAACATATATATTTTGAAATAGAAATCCCCAAACTACTTTGAGAAGTCTTACTTTGACAATGGGTTCCTGTGTAGCCCTGCTGACACGTACAATTGTACATATTCACATCATCAACACAGGTTCCTTCATTCTGGCAGGGGTTTGATTCACATTCATCAATGTCAGCTGTAAATAGGAAATCAAGAGTCTGCTTACTTTGTGGTATGCAGTAGCAAAACTCACCTTTCCTAACTCGCCTTTCCCACATCTATAAGCTACTGACCAACTGTGCAAGCTATAATTTTTGTTTTGCAATTTCAATCATGAATCACACATGAGCAAGAATCATCAGGTAGTTATTCTTCGATGGATGAGACAGAATTAACAATGTAATATGCTTTGACAGGAGGGTGTTCCAGCAATTATTTTAGAGCATAGAGATTACTTAAATAAACTGCAGGATAATAACATTGAGGGGCTCCTGCCTACTACCATACCATGTGAATACTTTGATTTCTAGAACAACTGGTCTTGAACATATTTCAACAGAGGAATAGATGACATTTGACCACTGTTGGATTCTTTTTTTTGTCTTGGTCTTTTATCATGTATATTTTGAAATGGAAATCCCCAAACTACTTTGAGAAGTCTTACTTTGACAATGGGTTCCTGTGTAGCCCTGCTGACATGTACAATTGTACATATTCACATCATCGTCACAGGTTCCTTCATTCTGGCAGGGGTTCGATTCACATTCATCAATGTCAGCTGTAAATAGGAAATCAAGAGTCTGCTTACTTTGTGGTATGCAGCGGCGAAACTCACCTTTCCCAACTCGCTTTTCCCACATCTATAAGCTACTGACCAACTGTGCAAGGTATAATTTTTGTTTTGCAATTTCAATCATGAATTACACATGAGCAAGAATCATCAGGTATTCATTCTTCAATGGAGGAGACAGAATTAACAATGTAATATGCTTTGCCAGGAGGGTGTTCCAGCAATTATTTTAGAGCATAGAGATTACTTAAATAAATTGCAGTATAATAACATTGAGGGGCTCATGCCTACTTCCTTACCATGTTAATGCTTTGATTTCTAGAACAAACAGGTCTTGAAAATATTTCAACAGAGGAATATATTACATTTAACCATGGTTGGACTCTTTTATTTGTTTCGGTATATTAACATGTATATTTTGAAATGGAAATCCCCAAACTACTTTGAGAAGTCTTACTTTGACAATGGGTTCCTGTGTAGCCCTGCTGACACATACAATTGTACTTATTCACATCATCGTCACAGGTTCCTTCATTCTGGCAGGGGTTCGATTCACATTCATCAATGTCAGCTGTAAATAGGAAATCAAGAGTCTGCTTACTTTGTGGTATGCAGCAGCAAAACTCACCTTTCCCAACTTGCTTTTCCCACATCTATAAGCTACTGACCAACTGTGCAAGCTATAATTTTTGTTTTGCAATTTCAATCATGAATCACACAAGAGCAAGAATCATCAGGTAGTTATTCTTCAATGGAGAAGACAGAATTAACAATGTTATATGCTTTGGCAGGAGGGTGTTTCAGTAATTATTTAAGAGCATAGAGATTACTTGAATAAACTGCAGGATAATAACATTGAGGGGCTCATGCCTACTACCATACCATGTGAATACTTTGATTTCTAGAACAACTGGTCTTGAAAATATTTCAACAGAGGAATAGATGACATTTGACCACTGTTGGACTCTTTTTTTTGTCTTGGTCTTCAACCAGTATATTTTGAAATGGAAATCCCCAAACTACTTTGAGAAGTCTTACTTTGACAATGGGTTCCTGTGTAGCCCTGCTGACACGTACAATTGTACATATTCACATCATCAACACAGGTTCCTTCATTCTGGCAGGGGTTTGATTCACATTCATCAATGTCAGCTGTAAATAGGAAATCAAGAGTCTGCTTACTTTGTGGTATGCAGCGGCAAAACTCACCTTTCCCAACTCGCTTTTCCCACATCTATAAGCTACTGACCAGCTGTGCAAGGTATAATATTTGTTTTGCAATTTCAATCATGAATTACACATGAGCAAGAATCATCAGGTATTCATTCTTCAATGGAGGAGACAGAATTAACAATGTAATATGCTTTGCCAGGAGGGTGTTCCAGCGATTATTTTAGAGCATAGAGATTACTTAAATAAATTGCAGTATAATAACATTGAGGGGCTCATGCCTACTTCCTTACCATGTTAATGCTTTGATTTCTAGAACAAACAGGTCTTGAAAATATTTCAACAGAGGAATAGATGACATTTGACCACTGTTGGACTCTTTTATTTGTTTCGGTATATTAACATGTATATTTTGAAATGGAAATCCCCAAACTACTTTGAGAAGTCTTACTTTGACAATGGGTTCCTGTGTAGCCCTGCTGACACGTACAATTGTACATATTCACATCATCATCACAGGTTCCTTCATTCTGGCAAGGGTTCGATTCACATTCATCAATGTCAGCTGTAAATAGGAAATCAAGAGTCTGCTTACTTTGTGGTATGCAGCGGCAAAACTCACCTTTCCCAACTTGCTTTTCCCACATCTATAAGCTACTGACCAACTGTGCAAGCTATAATTTTTATTTTGCAATTTCATTCATGAATCACACAAGAGCAAGAATCATCAGGTAGTTATTCTGCCATGGAGGAGAAGGAATTAACAATGTTATATGCTTTGACAGGAGGGTGTTCCAGCAATTATTTTAGAGCATAAAGATTACTTAAATAAACTGCAGGATAATAACATTGAGGGGCTCATGCCTACTACCATACCATGTGAATACTTTGATTTCTAGAACAACTGGTCTTGAAAATATTTCGACAGAGGAATAATTGACATTTGACCACTGTTGGACTCTTTTATTTGTTTCAGTCTATTAACATATATATTTTAAAATGGAAATCCCCAAACTACTTTGAGAAGTCTTACTTTGACAATGGGTTCCTGTGTAGCCCTGCTGACACGTACAATTGTACATATTCACATCATCAACACAGGTTCCTTCATTCTGGCAGGGGTTTGATTCACATTCATCAATGTCAGCTGTAAATAGGAAATCAAGAGTCTGCTTACTTTGTGGTATGCAGTAGCAAAACTCACCTTTCCTAACTCGCCTTTCCCACATCTATAAGCTACTGACCAACTGTGCAAGGTATAATTTTTGTTTTGCAATTTCAATCATGAATTACACATGAGCAAGAATCATCAGGTATTCATTCTTCAATGGAGGAGACAGAATTAACAATGTAATATGCTTTGCCAGGAGGGTGTTCCAGCAATTATTTTAGAGCATAGAGATTACTTAAATAAATTGCAGTATAATAACATTGAGGGGCTCATGCCTACTTCCTTACCATGTTAATGCTTTGATTTCTAGAACAAACAGGTCTTGAAAATATTTCAACAGAGGAATATATTACATTTAACCATGGTTGGACTCTTTTATTTGTTTCGGTATATTAACATGTATATTTTGAAATGGAAATCCCCAAACTACTTTGAGAAGTCTTACTTTGACAATGGGTTCCTGTGTAGCCCTGCTGACACATACAATTGTACTTATTCACATCATCGTCACAGGTTCCTTCATTCTGGCAGGGGTTCGATTCACATTCATCAATGTCAGCTGTAAATAGGAAATCAAGAGTCTGCTTACTTTGTGGTATGCAGCGGCAAAACTCACCTTTCCCAACTTGCTTTTCCCACATCTATAAGCTACTGACCAACTGTGCAAGCTATAATTTTTGTTTTGCAATTTCAGTCATGAATCACACAAGAGCAAGAATCATCAGGTAGTTATTCTGCCATGGAGGAGAAGGAATTAACAATGTTATATGCTTTGACAGGAGGGTGTTCCAGCAATTATTTTAGAGCATAGAGATTACTTAAATAAACTGCAGGATAATAACATTGAGGGGCTCATGCCTAATACCATACCATGTGAATACTTTGATTTCTAGAACAACTGGTCTTGAACATATTTCAACAGAGGAATAATTGACATTTGACCACTGTTGGACTCTTTTATTTGTTTCAGTCTATTAACATATATATTTTGAAATGGAAATCCCCAAACTACTTTGAGAAGTCTTACTTTGACAATGGGTTCCTGTGTAGCCCTGCTGACACGTACAATTGTACATATTCACATCATCAACACAGGTTCCTTCATTCTGGCAGGGGTTTGATTCACATTCATCAATGTCAGCTGTAAATAGGAAATCAAGAGTCTGCTTACTTTGTGGTATGCAGTAGCAAAACTCACCTTTCCTAACTCGCCTTTGCCACATCTATAAGCTACTGACCAACTCTGCAAGGTATAATTTTTGTTTTGCAATTTCAATCATGAATTACACAAGAGCAAGAATCATCAGGTAGTTATTCTTCAATGGAGAAGACAGAATTAACAATGTAATATGCTTTGCCAGGAGGGTGTTTCAGCAATCATTTTAGAGCATAGAGATTATTTAAATAAATAGCAGTATAAAAACATTGAGGGGCTCATGCCTACTTCCTTACCATGTTAATGCTTTGATTTCTAGAACAAACAGGTCTTGAAAATATTTCAACAGAGGAATATATTACATTTAACCATGGTTGGACTCTTTTATTTGTTTCGGTATATTAACATGTATATTTTGAAATGGAAATCCCCAAACTACTTTGAGAAGTCTTACTTTGACAATGGGTTCCTGTGTAGCCCTGCTGACACATACAATTGTACTTATTCACATCATCGTCACAGGTTCCTTCATTCTGGCAGGGGTTCGATTCACATTCATCAATGTCAGCTGTAAATAGGAAATCAAGAGTCTGCTTACTTTGTGGTATGCAGCAGCAAAACTCACCTTTCCCAACTTGCTTTTCCCACATCTATAAGCTACTGACCAACTGTGCAAGCTATAATTTTTGTTTTGCAATTTCAATCATGAATCACACAAGAGCAAGAATCATCAGGTAGTTATTCTTCAATGGAGAAGACAGAATTAACAATGTTATATGCTTTGACAGGAGGGTGTTTCAGTAATTATTTAAGAGCATAGAGATTACTTGAATAAACTGCAGGATAATAACATTGAGGGGCTCATGCCTACTACCATACCATGTGAATACTTTGATTTCTAGAACAACTGGTCTTGAAAATATTTCAACAGAGGAATAGATGACATTTGACCACTGTTGGACTCTTTTTTTTGTCTTGGTCTTCAACCAGTATATTTTGAAATGGAAATCCCCAAACTACTTTGAGAAGTCTTACTTTGACAATGGGTTCCTGTGTAGCCCTGCTGACACGTACAATTGTACATATTCACATCATCAACACAGGTTCCTTCATTCTGGCAGGGGTTTGATTCACATTCATCAATGTCAGCTGTAAATAGGAAATCAAGAGTCTGCTTACTTTGTGGTATGCAGCGGCAAAACTCACCTTTCCCAACTCGCTTTTCCCACATCTATAAGCTACTGACCAGCTGTGCAAGGTATAATTTTTGTTTTGCAATTTCAATCATGAATTACACATGAGCAAGAATCATCAGGTATTCATTCTTCAATGGAGGAGACAGAATTAACAGTGTAATATGCTTTGCCAGGAGGGTGTTCCAGCGATTATTTTAGAGCATAGAGATTACTTAAATAAATTGCAGTATAATAACATTGAGGGGCTCATGCCTACTTCCTTACCATGTTAATGCTTTGATTTCTAGAACAAACAGGTCTTGAAAATATTTCAACAGAGGAATAGATGACATTTGACCACTGTTGGACTCTTTTATTTGTTTCGGTATATTAACATGTATATTTTGAAATGGAAATCACCAAACTACTTTGAGAAGTCTTACTTTGACAATGGGTTCCTGTGTAGCCCTGCTGACACGTACAATTGTACATATTCACATCATCATCACAGGTTCCTTCATTCTGGCAGGGGTTCGATTCACATTCATCAATGTCAGCTGTAAATAGGAAATCAAGAGTCTGCTTACTTTGTGGTATACAGCAGCAAAACTCACCTTTCCCAACTTGCTTTTCCCACATCTATAAGCTACTGACCAACTGTGCAAGCTATAATTTTTATTTTGCAATTTCATTCATGAATCACACAAGAGCAAGAATCATCAGGTAGTTATTCTGCCATGGAGGAGACAGAATTAACAATGTTATATGCTTTGACAGGAGGGTGTTCCAGCAATTATTTTAGAGCATAGAGATTACTTAAATAAACTGCAGGATAATAACATTGAGGGGCTCATGCCTACTACCATACCATGTGAATACTTTGATTTCTAGAACAACTGGTCTTGAAAATATTTCAACAGAGGAATAATTGACATTTGACCACTGTTGGACTCTTTTATTTGTTTCAGTCTATTAACATATATATTTTGAAATGGAAATCCCAAAACTACTTTGAGAAGTCTTACTTTGACAATGGGTTCCTGTGTAGCCCTGCTGACACGTACAATTGTACATATTCACATCATCAACACAGGTTCCTTCATTCTGGCAGGGGTTTGATTCACATTCATCAATGTCAGCTGTAAATAGGAAATCAAGAGTCTGCTTACTTTGTGGTATGCAGTAGCAAAACTCACCTTTCCTAACTCGCCTTTCCCACATCTATAAGCTACTGACCAACTGTGCAAGGTATAATTTTTGTTTTGCAATTTCAATCATGAATTACACATGAGCAAGAATCATCAGGTATTCATTCTTCAATGGAGGAGACAGAATTAACAATGTAATATGCTTTGCCAGGAGGGTGTTCCAGCAATTATTTTAGAGCATAGAGATTACTTAAATAAATTGCAGTATAATAACATTTAGGGGCTCATGCCTACTTCCTTACCATGTTAATGCTTTGATTTGTAGAACAAACAGGTCTTGAAAATATTTCAACAGAGGAATATATTACATTTAACCATGGTTGGACTCTTTTATTTGTTTCGGTATATTAACATGTATATTTTGAAATGGAAATCCCCAAACTACTTTGAGAAGTCTTACTTTGACAATGGGTTCCTGTGTAGCCCTGCTGACACATACAATTGTACTTATTCACATCATCGTCACAGGTTCCTTCATTCTGGCAGGGGTTCGATTCACATTCATCAATGTCAGCTGTAAATAGGAAATCAAGAGTCTGCTTACTTTGTGGTATGCAGCAGCAAAACTCACCTTTCCCAACTTGCTTTTCCCACATCTATAAGCTACTGACCAACTGTGCAAGCTATAATTTTTGTTTTGCAATTTCAATCATGAATCACACAAGAGCAAGAATCATCAGGTAGTTATTCTTCAATGGAGAAGACAGAATTAACAATGTTATATGCTTTGACAGGAGGGTGTTTCAGTAATTATTTAAGAGCATAGAGATTACTTGAATAAACTGCAGGATAATAACATTGAGGGGCTCATGCCTACTACCATACCATGTGAATACTTTGATTTCTAGAACAACTGGTCT
This sequence comes from Acholoe squamosa, assembly GCA_949317995.1. Lineage (NCBI taxonomy): Eukaryota > Metazoa > Annelida > Polychaeta > Phyllodocida > Polynoidae > Acholoe > Acholoe squamosa. Next base: position 17,981,337 of record OX439041.1, read on the forward strand.
TGAAAATATTTCAACAGAGGAATAGATGACATTTGACCACTGTTGGACTCTTTTTTTTGTCTTGGTCTTCAACCAGTATATTTTGAAATGGAAATCCCCAAACTACTTTGAGAAGTCTTACTTTGACAATGGGTTCCTGTGAAGCCCTGCTGACACGTACAATTGTACATATTCACATCATCAACACAGGTTCCTTCATTCTGGCAGGGGTTTGATTCACATTCATCAATGTCAGCTGTAAATAGGAAATCAAGAGTCTGCTTACTTTGTGGTATGCAGCGGCAAAACTCACCTTTCCCAACTCGCTTTTCCCACATCTATAAGCTACTGACCAGCTGTGCAAGGTATAATTTTTGTTTTGCAATTTCAATCATGAATTACACATGAGCAAGAATCATCAGGTATTCATTCTTCAATGGAGGAGACAGAATTAACAATGTAATATGCTTTGCCAGGAGGGTGTTCCAGCGATTATTTTAGAGCATAGAGATTACTTAAATAAATTGCAGTATAATAACATTGAGGGGCTCATGCCTACTTCCTTACCATGTTAATGCTTTGATTTCTAGAACAAACAGGTCTTGAAAATATTTCAACAGAGGAATAGATGACATTTGACCACTGTTGGACTCTTTTATTTGTTTCGGTATATTAACATGTATATTTTGAAATGGAAATCACCAAACTACTTTGAGAAGTCTTACTTTGACAATGGGTTCCTGTGTAGCCCTGCTGACACGTACAATTGTACATATTCACATCATCATCACAGGTTCCTTCATTCTGGCAGGGGTTCGATTCACATTCATCAATGTCAGCTGTAAATAGGAAATCAAGAGTCTGCTTACTTTGTGGTATACAGCAGCAAAACTCACCTTTCCCAACTTGCTTTTCCCACATCTATAAGCTACTGACCAACTGTGCAAGCTATAATTTTTATTTTGCAATTTCATTCATGAATCACACAAGAGCAAGAATCATCAGGTAGTTATTCTGCCATGGAGGAGACAGAATTAACAATGTTATATGCTTTGACAGGAGGGTGTTCCAGCAATTATTTTAGAGCATAGAGATTACTTAAATAAACTGCAGGATAATAACATTGAGGGGCTCATGCCTACTACCATACCATGTGAATACTTTGATTTCTAGAACAACTGGTCTTGAAAATATTTCAACAGAGGAATAATTGACATTTGACCACTGTTGGACTCTTTTATTTGTTTCAGTCTATTAACATATATATTTTGAAATGGAAATCCCCAAACTACTTTGAGAAGTCTTACTTTGACAATGGGTTCCTGTGTAGCCCTGCTGACACGTACAATTGTACATATTCACATCATCAACACAGGTTCCTTCATTCTGGCAGGGGTTTGATTCACATTCATCAATGTCAGCTGTAAATAGGAAATCAAGAGTCTGCTTACTTTGTGGTATGCAGTAGCAAAACTCACCTTTCCTAACTCGCCTCTCCCACATCTATAAGCTACTGACCAACTGTGCAAGGTATAATTTTTGTTTTGCAATTTCAATCATGAATTACACATGAGCAAGAATCATCAGGTATTCATTCTTCAATGGAGGAGACAGAATTAACAATGTAATATGCTTTGCCAGGAGGGTGTTCCAGCAATTATTTTAGAGCATAGAGATTACTTAAATAAATTGCAGTATAATAACATTTAGGGGCTCATGCCTACTTCCTTACCATGTTAATGCTTTGATTTGTAGAACAAACAGGTCTTGAAAATATTTCAACAGAGGAATATATTACATTTAACCATGGTTGGACTCTTTTATTTGTTTCGGTATATTAACATGTATATTTTGAAATGGAAATCCCCAAACTACTTTGAGAAGTCTTACTTTGACAATGGGTTCCTGTGTAGCCCTGCTGACACATACAATTGTACTTATTCACATCATCGTCACAGGTTCCTTCATTCTGGCAGGGGTTCGATTCACATTCATCAATGTCAGCTGTAAATAGGAAATCAAGAGTCTGCTTACTTTGTGGTATGCAGCAGCAAAACTCACCTTTCCCAACTTGCTTTTCCCACATCTATAAGCTACTGACCAACTGTGCAAGCTATAATTTTTGTTTTGCAATTTCATTCATGAATCACACAAGAGCAAGAATCATCAGGTAGTTATTCTGCCATGGAGGAGAAGGAATTAACAATGTTATATGCTTTGACAGGAGGGTGTTCCAGCAATTATTTTAGAGCATAGAGATTACTTAAATAAACTGCAGGATAATAACATTGAGGGGCTCATGCCTACTACCATACCATGTGAATACTTTGATTTCTAGAACAACTGGTCTTGAAAATATTTCAACAGAGGAATAATTGACATTTGACCACTGTTGGACTCTTTTATTTGTTTCAGTCTATTAACATATATATTTTGAAATGGAAATCCCCAAACTACTTTGAGAAGTCTTACTTTGACAATGGGTTCCTGTGTAGCCCTGCTGACACGTACAATTGTACATATTCACATCATCAACACAGGTTCCTTCATTCTGGCAGGGGTTTGATTCACATTCATCAATGTCAGCTGTAAATAGGAAATCAAGAGTCTGCTTACTTTGTGGTATGCAGTAGCAAAACTCACCTTTCCTAACTCGCCTTTCCCACATCTATAAGCTACTGACCAACTGTGCAAGCTATAATTTTTGTTTTGCAATTTCAATCATGAATCACACATGAGCAAGAATCATCAGGTAGTTATTCTTCGATGGATGAGACAGAATTAACAATGTAATATGCTTTGACAGGAGGGTGTTCCAGCAATTATTTTAGAGCATAGAGATTACTTAAATAAACTGCAGGATAATAACATTGAGGGGCTCATGCCTACTACCATACCATGTGAATACTTTGATTTCTAGAACAACTGGTCTTGAACATATTTCAACAGAGGAATAGATGACATTTGACCACTGTTGGATTCTTTTTTTTGTCTTGGTCTTTTATCATGTATATTTTGAAATGGAAATCCCCAAACTACTTTGAGAAGTCTTACTTTGACAATGGGTTCCTGTGTAGCCCTGCTGACATGTACAATTGTACATATTCACATCATCATCACAGGTTCCTTCATTCTGGCAGGGGTTCGATTCACATTCATCAATGTCAGCTGTAAATAGGAAATCAAGAGTCTGCTTACTTTGTGGTATGCAGCAGTAAAACTCACCTTTCCCAACTCGCTTTTCCCACATCTATAAGCTACTGACCAACTGTGCAAGCTATAATTTTTGTTTTGCAATTTCATTCATGAATCACACAAGAGCAAGAATCATCAGGTAGTTATTCTGCCATGGAGGAGAAGGAATTAACAATGTTATATGCTTTGACAGGAGGGTGTTCCAGCAATTATTTTAGAGCATAGAGATTACTTAAATAAACTGCAGGATAATAACATTGAGGGGCTCATGCCTACTACCATACCATGTGAATACTTTGATTTCTAGAACAACTGGTCTTGAAAATATTTCAACAGAGGAATAATTGACATTTGACCACTGTTGGACTCTTTTATTTGTTTCAGTCTATTAACATATATATTTTGAAATGGAAATCCCCAAACTACTTTGAGAAGTCTTACTTTGACAATGGGTTCCTGTGTAGCCCTGCTGACACGTACAATTGTACATATTCACATCATCAACACAGGTTCCTTCATTCTGGCAGGGGTTTGATTCACATTCATCAATGTCAGCTGTAAATAGGAAATCAAGAGTCTGCTTACTTTGTGGTATGCAGTAGCAAAACTCACCTTTCCTAACTCGCCTTTCCCACATCTATAAGCTACTGACCAACTGTGCAAGCTATAATTTTTGTTTTGCCATTTCAATCATGAATCACACATGAGCAAGAATCATCAGGTAGTTATTCTTCGATGGATGAGACAGAATTAACAATGTAATATGCTTTGACAGGAGGGTGTTCCAGCAATTATTTTAGAGCATAGAGATTACTTAAATAAACTGCAGGATAATAACATTGAGGGGCTCATGCCTACTACCATACCATGTGAATACTTTGATTTCTAGAACAACTGGTCTTGAACATATTTCAACAGAGGAATAGATGACATTTGACCACTGTTGGATTCTTTTTTTTGTCTTGGTCTTTTATCATGTATATTTTGAAATGGAAATCCCCAAACTACTTTGAGAAGTCTTACTTTGACAATGGGTTCCTGTGTAGCCCTGCTGACATGTACAATTGTACATATTCACATCATCGTCACAGGTTCCTTCATTCTGGCAGGGGTTCGATTCACATTCATCAATGTCAGCTGTAAATAGGAAATCAAGAGTCTGCTTACTTTGTGGTATGCAGCGGCAAAACTCACCTTTCCCAACTCGCTTTTCCCACATCTATAAGCTACTGACCAACTGTGCAAGGTATAATTTTTGTTTTGCAATTTCAATCATGAATTACACATGAGCAAGAATCATCAGGTATTCATTCTTCAATGGAGGAGACAGAATTAACAATGTAATATGCTTTGCCAGGAGGGTGTTCCAGCAATTATTTTAGAGCATAGAGATTACTTAAATAAATTGCAGTATAATAACATTGAGGGGCTCATGCCTACTTCCTTACCATGTTAATGCTTTGATTTGTAGAACAAACAGGTCTTGAAAATATTTCAACAGAGGAATATATTACATTTAACCATGGTTGGACTCTTTTATTTGTTTCGGTATATTAACATGTATATTTTGAAATGGAAATCCCCAAACTACTTTGAGAAGTCTTACTTTGACAATGGGTTCCTGTGTAGCCCTGCTGACACATACAATTGTACTTATTCACATCATCGTCACAGGTTCCTTCATTCTGGCAGGGGTTCGATTCACATTCATCAATGTCAGCTGTAAATAGGAAATCAAGAGTCTGCTTACTTTGTGGTATGCAGCAGCAAAACTCACCTTTCCCAACTTGCTTTTCCCACATCTATAAGCTACTGACCAACTGTGCAAGCTATAATTTTTGTTTTGCAATTTCAATCATGAATCACACAAGAGCAAGAATCATCAGGTAGTTATTCTTCAATGGAGAAGACAGAATTAACAATGTTATATGCTTTGGCAGGAGGGTGTTTCAGTAATTATTTAAGAGCATAGAGATTACTTGAATAAACTGCAGGATAATAACATTGAGGGGCTCATGCCTACTACCATACCATGTGAATACTTTGATTTCTAGAACAACTGGTCTTGAAAATATTTCAACAGAGGAATAGATGACATTTGACCACTGTTGGACTCTTTTTTTTGTCTTGGTCTTCAACCAGTATATTTTGAAATGGAAATCCCCAAACTACTTTGAGAAGTCTTACTTTGACAATGGGTTCCTGTGTAGCCCTGCTGACACGTACAATTGTACATATTCACATCATCAACACAGGTTCCTTCATTCTGGCAGGGGTTTGATTCACATTCATCAATGTCAGCTGTAAATAGGAAATCAAGAGTCTGCTTACTTTGTGGTATGCAGCGGCAAAACTCACCTTTCCCAACTCGCTTTTCCCACATCTATAAGCTACTGACCAGCTGTGCAAGGTATAATATTTGTTTTGCAATTTCAATCATGAATTACACATGAGCAAGAATCATCAGGTATTCATTCTTCAATGGAGGAGACAGAATTAACAATGTAATATGCTTTGCCAGGAGGGTGTTCCAGCGATTATTTTAGAGCATAGAGATTACTTAAATAAATTGCAGTATAATAACATTGAGGGGCTCATGCCTACTTCCTTACCATGTTAATGCTTTGATTTCTAGAACAAACAGGTCTTGAAAATATTTCAACAGAGGAATAGATGACATTTGACCACTGTTGGACTCTTTTATTTGTTTCGGTATATTAACATGTATATTTTGAAATGGAAATCCCCAAACTACTTTGAGAAGTCTTACTTTGACAATGGGTTCCTGTGTAGCCCTGCTGACATGTACAATTGTACATATTCACATCATCATCACAGGTTCCTTCATTCTGGCAGGGGTTCGATTCACATTCATCAATGTCAGCTGTAAATAGGAAATCAAGAGTCTGCTTACTTTGTGGTATGTAGCGGCAAAACTCACCTTTCCCAACTCGCTTTTCCCACATCTATAAGCTACTGACCAACTGTGCAAGCTATAATTTTTATTTTGCAATTTCATTCATGAATCACACAAGAGCAAGAATCATCAGGTAGTTATTCTGCCATGGAGGAGAAGGAATTAACAATGTTATATGCTTTGACAGGAGGGTGTTCCAGCAATTATTTTAGAGCATAGAGATTACTTAAATAAACTGCAGGATAATAACATTGAGGGGCTCATGCCTAATACCATACCATGTGAATACTTTGATTTCTAGAACAACTGGTCTTGAACATATTTCAACAGAGGAATAATTGACATTTGACCACTGTTGGACTCTTTTATTTGTTTCAGTCTATTAACATATATATTTTGAAATGGAAATCCCCAAACTACTTTGAGAAGTCTTACTTTGACAATGGGTTCCTGTGTAGCCCTGCTGACACGTACAATTGTACATATTCACATCATCAACACAGGTTCCTTCATTCTGGCAGGGGTTTGATTCACATTCATCAATGTCAGCTGTAAATAGGAAATCAAGAGTCTGCTTACTTTGTGGTATGCAGTAGCAAAACTCACCTTTCCTAACTCGCCTTTGCCACATCTATAAGCTACTGACCAACTCTGCAAGGTATAATTTTTGTTTTGCAATTTCAATCATGAATTACACATGAACAAGAATCATCAGGTATTCATTCTTCAATGGAGGAGACAGAATTAACAATGTAATATGCTTTGCCAGGAGGGTGTTCCAGCAATTATTTTAGAGCATAGAGATTACTTAAATAAATTGCAGTATAATAACATTGAGGGGCTCATGCCTACTTCCTTACCATGTTAATGCTTTGATTTCTAGAACAAACAGGTCTTGAAAATATTTCAACAGAGGAATATATTACATTTAACCATGGTTGGACTCTTTTATTTGTTTCGGTATATTAACATGTATATTTTGAAATGGAAATCCCCAAACTACTTTGAGAAGTCTTACTTTGACAATGGGTTCCTGTGTAGCCCTGCTGACACATACAATTGTACTTATTCACATCATCGTCACAGGTTCCTTCATTCTGGCAGGGGTTCGATTCACATTCATCAATGTCAGCTGTAAATAGGAAATCAAGAGTCTGCTTACTTTGTGGTATGCAGCGGCAAAACTCACCTTTCCCAACTTGCTTTTCCCACATCTATAAGCTACTGACCAACTGTGCAAGGTACAATTTTTGTTTTGCAATTTCAATCATGAATTACACATGAGCAAGAATCATCAGGTATTCATTCTTCAATGGAGGAGACAGAATTAACAATGTAATATGCTTTGCCAGGAGGGTGTTCCAGCAATTATTTTAGAGCATAGAGATTACTTAAATAAACTGCAGGATAATAACATTGAGGGGCTCATGCCTACTTCCTTACCATGTTAATGCTTTGATTTCTAGAACAAACAGGTCTTGAAAATATTTCAAGAGAGGAATAGATGACATTTGACCACTGTTGGACTCTTTTATTTGTTTCGGTATATTAACATGTATATTTTGAAATGGAAATCCCCAAACTACTTTGAGAAGTCTTACTTTGACAATGGGTTCCTGTGTAGCCCTGCTGACACGTACAATTGTACTTATTCACATCATCGTCACAGGTTCCTTCATTCTGGCAGGGGTTCGATTCACATTCATCAATGTCAGCTGTAAATAGGAAATCAAGAGTCTGCTTACTTTGTGGTATGCAGTAGCAAAACTCACCTTTCCTAACTCGCCTTTGCCACATCTATAAGCTACTGACCAACTGTGCAAGGTATAATTTTTGTTTTGCAATTTCAATCATGAATTACACATGAGCAAGTATCATCAGGTATTCATTCTTCAATGGAGGAGACAGAATTAACAATGTAATATGCTTTGCCAGGAGGGTGTTCCAGCAATTATTTTAGAGCATAGAGATTACTTAAATAAATTGAAGTATAATAACATTGAGGGGCTCATGCCTACTTCCTTACCATGTTAATGCTTTGATTTCTAGAACAAACAGGTCTTGAAAATATTTCAACAGAGGAATATATTACATTTAACCATGGTTGGACTCTTTTATTTGTTTCGGTATATTAACATGTATATTTTGAAATGGAAATCCCCAAACTACTTTGAGAAGTCTTACTTTGACAATGGGTTCCTGTGTAGTTCTGCTGACACATACAATTGTACTTATTCACATCATCGTCACAGGTTCCTTCATTCTGGCAGGGGTTCGATTCACATTCATCAATGTCAGCTGTAAATAGGAAATCAAGAGTCTGCTTACTTTGTGGTATGCAGCGGCAAAACTCACCTTTCCCAACTTGCTTTTCCCACATCTATAAGCTACTGACCAACTGTGCAAGCTATAATTTTTGTTTTGCAATTTCAATCATGAATCACACAAGAGCAAGAATCATCAGGTAGTTATTCTTCAATGGAGAAGACAGAATTAACAATGTTATATGCTTTGACAGGAGGGTGTTTCAGTAATTATTTAAGAGCATAGAGATTACTTAAATAAACTGCAGGATAATAACATTGAGGGGCTCATGCCTACTACCATACCATGTGAATACTTTGATTTCTAGAACAACTGGTCTTGAAAATATTTCAACAGAGGAATAATTGACATTTGACCACTGTTGGACTCTTTTATTTGTTTCAGTCTATTAACATATATATTTTGAAATGGAAATCCCCAAACTACTTTGAGAAATCTTACTTTGACAATGGGTTCCTGTGTAGCCCTGCTGACACGTACAATTGTACATATTCACATCATCATCACAGGTTCCTTCATTCTGGCAGGGGTTTGATTCACATTCATCAATGTCAGCTGTAAATAGGAAATCAAGAGTCTGCTTACTTTGTGGTATGCAGCGGCAAAACTCACCTTTCCCAACTTGCTTTTCCCACATCTATAAGCTACTGACCAACTGTGCAAGCTATAATTTTTATTTTGCAATTTCATTCATGAATCACACAAGAGCAAGAATCATCAGGTAGTTATTCTGCCATGGAGGAGAAGGAATTAACAATGTTATATGCTTTGACAGGAGGGTGTTCCAACAATTATTTTAGAGCATAGAGATTACTTAAATAAACTGCAGGATAATAACATTGAGGGGCTCATGCCTAATACCATACCATGTGAATACTTTGATTTCTAGAACAACTGGTCTTGAAAATATTTCAACAGAGGAATAATTGACATTTGACCACTGTTGGACTCTTTTATTTGTTTCAGTCTATTAACATATATATTTTGAAATGGAAATCCCCAAACTACTTTGAGAAGTCTTACTTTGACAATGGGTTCCTGTGTAGCCCTGCTGACACGTACAATTGTACATATTCACATCATCAACACAGGTTCCTTCATTCTGGCAGGGGTTTGATTCACATTCATCAATGTCAGCTGTAAATAGGAAATCAAGAGTCTGCTTACTTTGTGGTATGCAGTAGCAAAACTCACCTTTCCTAACTCGCCTTTGCCACATCTATAAGCTACTGACCAACTCTGCAAGGTATAATTTTTGTTTTGCAATTTCAATCATGAATTACACATGAACAAGAATCATCAGGTATTCATTCTTCAATGGAGGAGACAGAATTAACAATGTAATATGCTTTGCCAGGAGGGTGTTCCAGCAATTATTTTAGAGCATAGAGATTACTTAAATAAATTGCAGTATAATAACATTGAGGGGCTCATGCCTACTTCCTTACCATGTTAATGCTTTGATTTCTAGAACAAACAGGTCTTGAAAATATTTCAACAGAGGAATATATTACATTTAACCATGGTTGGACTCTTTTATTTGTTTCGGTATATTAACATGTATATTTTGAAATGGAAATCCCCAAACTACTTTGAGAAGTCTTACTTTGACAATGGGTTCCTGTGTAGCCCTGCTGACACATACAATTGTACTTATTCACATCATCGTCACAGGTTCCTTCATTCTGGCAGGGGTTCGATTCACATTCATCAATGTCAGCTGTAAATAGGAAATCAAGAGTCTGCTTACTTTGTGGTATGCAGCGGCAAAACTCACCTTTCCCAACTTGCTTTTCCCACATCTATAAGCTACTGACCAACTGTGCAAGGTATAATTTTTGTTTTGCAATTTCAATCATGAATTACACATGAGCAAGAATCATCAGGTATTCATTCTTCAATGGAGGAGACAGAATTAACAATGTAATATGCTTTGCCAGGAGGGTGTTCCAGCAATTATTTTAGAGCATAGAGATTACTTAAATAAATTGCAGTATAATATTATTGAGGGGCTCATGCCTACTTCCTTACCATGTTAATGCTTTGATTTCTAGAACAAACAGGTCTTGAAAATATTTCAAGAGAGGAATAGATGACATTTGACCACTGTTGGACTCTTTTATTTGTTTCGGTATATTAACATGTATATTTTGAAATGGAAATCCCCAAACTACTTTGAGAAGTCTTACTTTGACAATGGGTTCCTGTGTAGCCCTGCTGACACGTACAATTGTACTTATTCACATCATCGTCACAGGTTCCTTCATTCTGGCAGGGGTTTGATTCACATTCATCAATGTCAGCTGTAAATAGGAAATCAAGAGTCTGCTTACTTTGTGGTATGCAGCGGCAAAACTCACCTTTCCCAACTTGCTTTTCCCACATCTATAAGCTACTGACCAACTGTGCAAGCTATAATTTTTGTTTTGCAATTTCAATCATGAATCACACAAGAGCAAGAATCATCAGGTAGTTATTCTTCAATGGAGAAGACAGAATTAACAATGTTATATGCTTTGACAGGAGGGTGTTTCAGTAATTATTTAAGAGCATAGAGATTACTTAAATAAACTGCAGGATAATAACATTGAGGGGCTCATGCCTACTACCATACCATGTGAATACTTTGATTTCTAGGACAACTGGTCTTGAAAATATTTCAACAGAGGAATAATTGACATTTGACCACTGTTGGACTCTTTTATTTGTTTCAGTCTATTAACATATATATTTTGAAATGGAAATCCCCAAACTACTTTGAGAAGTCTTACTTTGACAATGGGTTCCTGTGTAGCCCTGCTGACACGTACAATTGTACATATTCACATCATCGTCACAGGTTCCTTCATTCTGGCAGGGGTTCGATTCACATTCATCAATGTCAGCTGTAAATACGAAATCAAGAGTCTGCTTACTTTGTGGTATGCAGTAGCAAAACTCACCTTTCCTAACTCACCTTTCCCACATCTATAAGCTACTGACCAACTGTGCAAGCTATAATTTTTGTTTTGCAATTTCAATCATGAATCACACATGAGCAAGTCTCCAGTCATCTCCTGCTACCTGCTATACCACTGCACTATGGTGAAACTATGCTAGACAGGCATTGGTTTCTATCATTAGTGGCCAGGGGCTATCTTCTTCAAGACTTCCACCAGAGGGTAAAGTTATTCATTATTACATTATTCCTCTAAGCAGCAGGTCAGGAGCTAGGTGTGGGAACCCACCTAGAAATATGCTGGACACTGTATTATTAATACCTCACAGGTGGAGGAGTGGAACAGAACATTGTACTTTATAAATTACTGTATGTTTACTGTATGTACAAATTACCTACATACTAACTACTGTATGATTGATATTCCTTACATGTTGCCTAAAGCTGAATAAACCAGTGACAACTGGAAATAACACCATTTTTTATGAGCTTGATGTATTTACTCCATACACCACTAGTCATATGATATTTCTCATATGACAACTTGATCATGCCAATTACTAGTATGACACAAGAATCATCAGGTAGTTATTCTTCAATGGAGGAGAAGGAAATGACAATGTTGTTATATGGTATGACAATCTTCTGGCTAGGTTGCCCCAGCCGTCTTTGAACATGACAGACATCAACACTCTTAGAGACAATAAGAATTCAGGACACAATAGATGAATGTGGTGTCAGGGATGTGCAAAATTACTAAGGAATTTATATATAATATGCTAGGAATTAATTTATTTTACAGTCAATGACTCCAATCCTATTCATAAGGTATCATAGCTATAAATGATGTAACTAGGGTAGAGGCACCCACTTTGGATGCCTTTGGCCATAAAAGAGGTGGCCATAGTTGGTGCTCTATTCTTGTACCTTCAAATGTGGTAAATTCTATTTCCCATTGCACCAGTTGATACATTATACCTTACCCCCTGTATCCATCAAGAGTTTTTGATCAAATTCTCCAACACATATGAATAAATGAGCTGTACATTTTTGTCCTTAAAACATAATATTGTACCTTTAGTCAGACAGTTCATGCTACAGGTAACCCTAGAATCAGACACTGAAATATCTAATTGATACAGAAACACTGTATGAGAAAGATACTATGAGGTAAGACTACGAAATCCAGGCTAATACAATCCTCATCTACAGGACACTCTCAGAAGTTTAATTTTGCATACCTGTTCAGTCTACAGGTTCAGATGAGCATAGCCTCTATATATGGGCAGACAGATTAGAGCTTAGGTTTAGGTGTTAACCAGTAGGTAAACAAAACAAAGATCTGGGAGTACATATATTCTATGAAGGATTCTGTTTGTGGTGAAATGTCCATTGTAGAATATTCATATCATGATATAATTGTGTCCAGGATAGGTGCAATTGGTGTTTGACTGTAGGTTTAATGTAAAGGTCATATAGAAATGACTCCCATAATGTAACATGAGGGAAATATTCAGGGTTGCCAAGTCATATATTTAGCAAGGGTATGTTTATTGCCATTGACATGTATCAAATCTAATAAAACAAGAATGGCAAGACACAACAGATTGACAAATCAAACCAGGAACTCCATTCATTCACCATTCTTTATTTTCAGAATATAACAAAAACACCCTGGGTTTGCACAATAGTAATACCATGTAAGATGGGTGTTTTATTTTTTATTCCTCATCTATTAGAGAGTATAATACCTTAGTTTTCAAGTCTGATTCATATGAATTCAAGCTGAATTCTTCTTATTGATTATAATATTCAATCGAAAAGGTGTCCAACTTTAGGTGTCTTTCCCACCTAGAGTGCCTTTAACCTATAGAGATTGGTGTTGTGGAGTGACTCAGGCATAGGTATCAGAAAAGCGAGGTCGGGGACATTGCATTGATGCGACTAAAGAGAGCCACTATCAACCATCTTCAAGTATGGGACTATATTCTCCCAGGTATATATTGTAGCGTTTTCCGACTCTATGGTTAATAAAGAATTACACAACTCCGACAGCTTGACTTCAGTGTCTTTTATTTACTGGCAGTCCTCGCCACACCATCTAAGTCTTATATCGTATATATTAATCCGGAGATAAGCCTTTTAGAGTTCTGCTCCTCTCTGTCTGCAACTCGGAACTAACTAATCGGAGTAACAACTCCCTTATTTATACATAGGCAGATACTCCGACCCCGGCCCGCTTTACGGCAGGCCAGCGTCGGAGGATCTCCTCCGCCGACTACTATTGCCGACGTAACCGCGTTACTTCAGGACCGCTGGCCTCGCCGCCCCCACACCAGGATGGTTTCGGCTCCGCCAACGGCCCCTCCGTCTCCGCCACACTCTCCCCAACTAATCTATAGCCTTACCGGGAGAAAGAGTGTGATATTACCCTCCTGCAGATGGGTTTCCAATTTTGAATAATCCTGCCACGCCATGGCCCCTGGGCGTTTAAGTAAATAGCTACACATAACACACACACAGTAAATCCTACTTAAACCTCCTCTGTAGGCGGCATTAACTACTAAGTAAACCGAATCCGCCGTCCCCTATGCGGAGTATAACCATAACAACAACTTTTATACAATAATACGACGTCATTTCGTCTGGATCCGGCAGACATTCTCCGCCCGTTCGCCTCAGGCTGTCTTGTCGCCGCCCTCATTGGTTCCAGCCTTGGTCGTCCGCGCCGCCAACGTCTTTGGCCACCGCTGTCCGCAGCGGCTGCAGCATCCCTTCTGATCACGGCCATAACGGGTCCGGGTAACATGGACCAGTTCAATATCTCCATTGGGGAGAGTGTGAATGGAGGAAGATTGCCGTCCCCCGGGTATAACCCTCATCTCAGGTCCTAGGGTCCGAGGCTGCCCCAGTCGTCTAGAGTGTTCCTTGAGGGCCTCCGGCCCGGTAAAATCCGAATGCCATGGCATAGCCCCATCCTCCTCCGCCTCCTCGTCCCTATTGTCACCCGCTTTATCTCCTTGTTGATCTAGCGGCAGGCGGTGCACCTCCTCTACCCCCGCCAACCCCTCAGTGCTGGCGATTCCCCCTTCCCCCATATCTCCTATAGGTAATCCGGTTATTACAATCACTCGGTCTGTCTCAGTGTTGGGTAGGGGCTCCGGATCCCCAGGCCCTCCGACCACCGTCTCGACCCCCTCCGGCACCATCACCATGGTCTCCGCCCGTCCACTCTCCTCCCCCACTTCTACTTGCAGCAAGAATTCCCCCTTGGGCGAGCAAAGGACTAACCCGTCCAACCCCACAGTCACGGTTCGGGGGTACCTATCCAACTTGGGTAGAGCAAATAAGGTCCCCGGCTCTACGAGGGGGGTCTTCGGTACCTTCTTCTCCGCCTGTCCTTTCTCCTTCACCGGTGTCCCTACGGAACACGATTGAAATTTACTCATTAATTGGGCGGTACCCTCATCCATGGATCGGTTCTGTATGGCCTCCTCCTCCGCCTCTTTTAACACTCCCTCCAGGCTCAACTTCCTCGTAGACTTTCCCGCCCCTTTTCCTTTAGGGATTTTACTTTTAGTTTCCATCTCTTTCCTCAGTCTTTCTTTCTCCGCCTCTTTGGCCTTCCTCTCCTCCTCCTCCTTTCTCCGCTGTTCCTCCTCCGCCTTCCGGCGCTCCTCAGCCTCTCTGGCCTTCCTCTCCGCCTCCTCTCTCTCTTTCCGTTTAATTTCTCTTTTCTTCTTTCGCTCCTCCTCCTTGGCATCGCTGAGTACGGCCAGGAACTGGGCTTTCAGTTTAGGGCAGGATTGGACGTATGCCGGGATGGCCACCTCCTCCGACTCCTCGCTGGTTTCATCCTCCCCTTCCACCTCCCCCGCCTCACCTTTCTCCGGCAGCTCAGGCGTCACGATTGTAACTGTCTTCAGGATGGGTTTCGGTTTGCTAGGGGAAGGTTTACTCATATCCTCATAGGAGGGCAATGTCTCGGGACTGGCACCGGAGAGGGTGGGTTTGGGCTTGTTGACTAGTTCGTAAGGGGGCTGCTTCTCGGGGCTAGAGTCCAGCCCATTTCCCCCTAGTCCCAAGCTCTCTCCGTCCTCCCCACTCGTGGCGGAGATGTCCTCGTAGGCAGCCGACTTTATGGAGGTTCGGGAGGTCGGAGTGTCCTTCTTGGTTTCCTCGTACTCCGCCTCCAGGGCTCTCACATTGACTTCCCCTAGAGGCACCTCCTGTTGCATTCGTAACAGAGTCTTGGTGGGGGTCTCCCCCGCCTGTCCATATCTCTCTACCAGTAATCCTATGACGAACTTCAGTTTCCCCGCCATTTCCTCGTCTATTTCCACCTCCCCCCCGCTCAGTAGAGGTGTCAGGTCGGGTATCCCCGTGGCCAGTGGCGGGGTGGAGGGTCCCGCTTCCTCCTCCGCCTGCCGCTCCTTACCCCGTGGGGATTGTCTCTTCCTCTTTTCCGCCGATTCCTCCCCCCCCTCCGGCTCGAAGGCCCTCTTGACCCCCTTCCCTGACATACTCCGGGTGGACCTGACGGAGAGACAACTCTGGGGTGTGCTGGTCCCCTCCACGCGGAATCCCAGCAATTGCTCCAAGTATTTGGAGGCGACAGCAGCCTCCGTCTCCTCCTCCAACGTTATTCCCGGCGACGCCATGCCGCTGAATGTAGATCCACTGGGGCTGTCCCCCGCACCCCCTCCACCCGCCGAGGTGCCCTGCTGCGGCGGGGGGACCACGGGCTTGGAGGCGGCGTTTACCGGTTTCTTTTTCTTGGCCACCGCACTCCCCCTCTTCCTCTTTGTGGTGGTGAGCCTGACAGCTTCCTCCGGGCTAGCTGGGGCGGCCACGAGGCTACTGTCCGCCGAGGATCCTCCCGCCTCCGTTGCCCGGCCCACCGGTAGCATCCTGCACTCCTCCGGCGGCTGCCAGTCCTCCAGCTCTGGGTAGATACGCGTGATGTGTCGCCGGAGATCATCCACCCGGATCTTGGCTACCATGTACTCACACTTAGGGCACTGGTAGCCCTCTTGCATCTCGTCGTGAGTGCGGAGATGGCGGTTCATCCCATCGGATCTCATGAAGTACCACTGCTTGGAGTCCCCCCTTTTCCGGCAGATCTCGCACCGATACTTCGGCAGCTCCACCCCGTCCACCCACTCCGTGGGGACCGGCTTCTGGTCTCTGTTTTTGAAGACAGGCATTACTAGTTGTGGCGTTGTCCATAGGCTAACAGGAATTGAAGGGTGAGGCGGATAGCGCTCCCTTATATTCCCCCCGGTGGTCACGCCCCCTCCTCCTACTCCTCCAATCACCGTCCCCTGGGTCAGGCCACCCTCCGTCACCACGCCGTGGGAAACCCCCGATTGCATCATAGCCTTACTCCGCACACCGTTGTCGCCAGTGGCGCCTCCGCTCTCACGTGCCTGCTGTGAGCCGTGGGAACGTGATCCGCGGTCAGCCGAGGACCTCCGCCTACGATAGCTCCCAGTCCGACTCCGGCTCTCCGAGTCCCTCCTCCCATGTCTGGCTGCCTCCGTCTGGGCAGACACTCCGTCCCTTCTGTGGCCACTAGTGGAGCGGCTAGAGGAGGAGTGGCCGGAGGATCTTTCTCTCTCCCTCCTCCTCCGCCGACTCTCCCTGTGTCTTGAGCGTGTGGAGCCCTCCCGGGAGTGGCTGGACACTGTGGAAGACACTTTCTTTGACCCTCCACCAGCATTTCTACCCCGACTCGATTCACCCTCGGGCCTTGTCCCTCTTAGAACCACCAACCGTGTGTCATCTCCGGCCTGCATTGTAGACTGACCGTTAACGGTCCTTCCCCCGCCTTTTATTGGGGAGAACTTGTTATGAGGGTTGCTTAGTGACTCCCGCCTCTCCGGCCCTGCTCCGCTAGGCGGCGCTCCGGCCGCCGGCCGGCCGGCCTCACCGCCCGCCGTCGAGGAATTTGGAGCCTGGCCTCCCGACCTCCCCTTCGTCATGGCTGTTCTGCAGCGTCCAACCCTCCTGGCTTCCCTCTCTTCGTTTTCATGGTTGTTGTAGATGGCTTCCTCGATCATTTCGTAAATAAACCATCTTTCCCTATGCTTCTCCCTGATTCTCCTCCGGCCAGGATCCGCCGCCCTCCTTAATCTTTCTGCCCTGATTTCCTCGTTTTGGCCATGGTTCCGCCTTCTGCGGGCCAACTCACTCTCATCACTCACCCCCTCTTCATCCGACTCGCCCATCTCGGGGAGGGACCATTCCTCGTAGGGAGGGTCCTCCTCTGGTTCTACCCCCCTCCAATGTGACATTTCGGCTTCTTTCTTCAACCTTTTTTCATTTTCCAGCCATACATCGCACCAGTCGCGGCCTTCTTGACTCATCTTGCTTTTGCAGCTCCTCCACTCCGCCCCAAGGTAAGTATCCAGTTGAGGCGCCAGTCTGACGGCCCGGGCTGCGCTGGTTCCGGCAGGCTTCGGTGCACTCCTCCGCAGACCTTCTTTCCGATTTCCTTTATCAGCTGCCCCTCCCTTACAGGTTTCAGTTATTTGATGTCTCTTTTTCTCTTTGCAGGTCAGCAGTTTCGCCTCCCAGTCAGCTCCAGTCCCCAGGGTCACCTGAACCAGCCGGATGGTGCCCCCTCCGGATCCTCCTTCCTCCTCGTCTGAATTGTCCGAAGATAGGGGCTCGGCCTCCCTTGTTTCATCCTCCATGGGAACATCCTCCGCCGTGGCCCGCGCCGGGGCCAGTTTTAGGGCGTCGTAATGGACTACCCTCGTAGTTTTACCCTTTTTAATTTTATACACCGCCTCCCCTAAGCGCCCCACTATCTCCCATGGGCCTGTCCAATAGCTCTGGAGTTTAGGTGTCAGTCCCCTCTTCCGGAGAGGGTGGTAGTAGAATTCGCCTGCCGAGGCTCTTGCATCATAGTTCCTCTGTTGCCTGCAGAGGGACCTTCCAAGGGCCTCCCTAGCGACGGAGTATGCTTTTGCCATGGTGGTTTGTAATTCGGCCACATAACCGACTCCTCCCCCTACATTGGGCTCCAGCGGGTAAACCAAATCCAGGGGGATGACCGTTTCCCGCCCCAACATCAGAAGATTGGGGGACAATCCCGTGGAGGCGTGTGCGGAGGAGCGATACGCCGCCATTACAAATGGCAGCCGCCGGTCCCAGTCCCGTTGGTCCTCCGCCACCACAGTCGCCAGCAGCATTTCAATTGTTCGGTTGGCCCGCTCCACCATCCCATCGCTTTGGGGCCTAAAGGAACAGGTTCTGGTCTGCCTGACTTCCAGTAAGGCCACCATTTCCCTGAATAGTCCCGACTGGAAGTTCTTGCCCTGATCTGTGTGCACCTCCGCCGGGGCTCCAAATCTACAGATGAACTCCTCCACCACAGCCCTGGCCACCGTGGGTGCCTCCTGGTTGGGTAAAGCGTACGCTTCCGTCCATTTAGTGAAGTAGTCCGCCGCCACCAAAATATATTGGTTCCCGGCGGAGGACAAGGGCAATGGACCCATCACGTCTAGAGCTATCCTCTGTAGGGGTAGTCCGGCACCCACATGTCCCATTGGTGCCCGGTGCGGAGGTGGAGCCGCCTTCCTCCGGACACAGGGTTCACAGCTGGCGCACCACAGGGTCACCTCCCTCCTGAAGTCAGGCCAGTAGTAACCTGTCTGGAGGCGCCGGATGGTTTTATTGCGGCCCAGATGCCCCGCCAAGGGTTCTCCGTGGACCTCCCTGAGCACATCATTCCTGCTCAGGGTGGGTACAGCAATTTGGAAGCATCGTTCCCCCGCCGCACCTTCCCACCACTGGCCCAGTATCCCTTTTTCTATACTCATGCGCCCCAATTGGGCATGCCAGGCTCTCAGCTCATAGCCCCAGGTCCTTCTTTCCTCCTCTGTGGTGGTCGCCTCCCCGTTCACCCATGCTCTGACCCGAGTCAGCACAGCGTCCTCCGCTTGGAGTGTGCCCCACTCTCTCCCTGCCGGCGGAGTGGAGTCCCCCGCTGCCGGAGGCGCCCCCCGAACCATCTCCTGGCGTTGAGACCTTGTGAAAACCCGGCAATGCAGTAGCTCCTCCTCATCCTCTCGTCCACATTCCTTGCAGGGCTTCCTGGACAGCCCATCCGCATTCCCATGTAGTTTCCCCGGCCTATGCTGCACCACTATGTCGTAAGTACTTATAATCTGCAGCCATCGAGCCAGCTGACCCTCCGGCTCCTTGAACTCCAACAGCCACCGCAGGGAGGCATGATCTGTTCGGACTACCACCCTCCTCCCTATTAGGTAATGCTTGA
Source organism: Acholoe squamosa (assembly GCA_949317995.1). Classification (NCBI taxonomy): domain Eukaryota; kingdom Metazoa; phylum Annelida; class Polychaeta; order Phyllodocida; family Polynoidae; genus Acholoe; species Acholoe squamosa. Next base: position 18,000,978 of record OX439041.1, read on the forward strand.
ATTTCCTGAGGCCAAAGACTATAGCCAGCAGCTCCCTCCTTGTAACGCAATAGTTACGCTCCGGCCTGCTGAGACTGCGGCTGCCATAGGCTAGGACCCTCTCTACCCCCGTCTGCTGCTGGGACAGTACCACTCCGAGGCCTGTGTCACTGGCGTCGGTGTCTAAGGTAAGCTGTCCCTCCGCCTGGGGGAAAGCCAGGATAGGGGCCTCGGTGAGTCTCCTTTTTAGGTCTTGGAATGAGGCCTCGCATTCCTCCGACCACCGGAACGTCCTCCCTTTCTCGGCCAGAGCGCTCAGTGGCTTAGCCCTCGTAGAGAACTCAGGAACGAAGGTCCTGTAGTAGCCGGCTAGCCCCAGAAAACTCCGGACCTCCGTCACCGTGGTCGGAGTGGGCCACGACTGCACCGCCTCTATCTTTTCCGGATCTGTCTCTACCCCCGCCTCACTCACTTGGTGGCCCAGGAATAACACTCTGCGGCGAGCCAACTGGCATTTGGAGGGCTTGATTTTAAGCCCAGCATCCTCCAGCCTTTGAAGTACCTCCCCAAGCCGGCCAACATGTTCCTCGAAGGTGGCGGAGAATACGACTATGTCGTCTAGATAGACCAAACAAGTTTTCCACTGTAGTCCCCTCATGGCCACTTCCATCACCCTCTCGAAGGTGCCTGGCGCATTGCACAAACCGAAGGGCATTCTCCGGAATTGGAACAGCCCCCGGTGTGTCGTGAATGCTGTTTTCTCTTTATCCCCCTCCTCTATATCCAACTGCCAGTAGCCGCTGGCCAGATCCACTGATGAAAACCACGCGGCCCCCGCCATGGTATCGAGACAATCTTCCACTCTAGGCAGGGGATAAGCATCCTTCACGGTGGCGGCGTTGAGCCTCCGGTAGTCCACGCAGAAGCGAGTGGTACCATCTTTTTTTCTTACTAGGACCACCGGAGAAGCCCATGGGCTAGGGGATGGCTCAATCACTCCGGCTTCCATCATCTTCTCCACCTCCTCTTCTACCGCCTCTCGTCTATGGGGTGCCAATCGCCTCGGCGGTTGTTTGATAGGTGGATGTACCCCCGTATCAATCCTATGCTTGGCCAATTGAGTGTGCCTTTTGTCGCCCTTATGCCTCTGAAATGCCCCCAGGTGTTTCCTTATAAGCCGTGCAAGCTCCTTTCTATGGTGAGCCTCCGTCCCGCTCACTAACCCGTCCACCAAACGCTTTAGTTCCTCCGGCTCACCTCTCTCCACCATCCGGCACCATCCCTCTCCGGCCACTGTCTCGCCTCCTCCTCTGCACTCCACTCGTTGAATGGCCCCTAGAGTCATGTCTCTATATATCACCACTGGCTCAGGACCGGGATTGAGCACCCTGACCCAAGTTGCCCTCCCCTCGGGGCATACTAGCCCCCTCCCCACCAGGAAGCTCGGTTCACCCTTGTGTCCGGCCATCCCTTCAATCATCCCGTCGTCCCCCTGTTGCCAGGGTCCGGCTAGAGTTCCCTCTAGCATGGCCTCCTGTCCGGATCCCAGCACCGCCGCTCGGGTGCTGACGATTCGGCACACAGAATCCTCCTCTGTCCACACTAGGCGCCCTTTTGCTACGTCGACCATTAGTTTGTTGGTGCGGAGGAACTCCGCCCCCAGGATTCCCTCCGTCCCGGTGTCGCTGACTACGAAACGCACATTGATAGTGCGCCTCCCGATTTCCAGCTCTGTGTACACTTCCCCTTTTATTTCCATAGGCCGCCCATCGACGGAGTAGATCTTCTCCGCCGTTTCCCCCAGGCGTTCCCGTCCGCCCCACCTGCTCCACCATCCTTCGGAGACCAGATTAAGCGACGCACCAGTGTCCACCAGCAATTGGATGGGGGCCCCTGCCAGCCGACCCTCTACTATCAATCCTCCTCCGCCCCTCTCTCGGCGGCCCTGTATCACATTGATAGGCCCACTTCCCTCGACCTGTACTTGGCCTTTAGTATAGGTCGATTCTAGTTTCCCGCCGCCGGACTAGCCTGTTCGCTCACCGGCCTGGATGCCTCCTTGGCCTTGATATTTGGGCATTCTCGCTTGAAATGGCCTTCCTGTCCGGATCCGAAGCAAGCACCATTGCTTGGCTTTTTCTTCCTCCCCAACACCGCCGGATCATCCAGCCTTTGAACTAACCGCTCCATCAACTCCGCCATTTTGCTCATTTCCTCCTTGTTGGACTTGAGGTGTTCATTTACTGACGCATCCGCCGCCCGCACTTTGTGGATATTCTCCTGCTCCACTTGTAAGTACGCCTCCGCTCCCACCGCTGTCATTACTGCGGATTGTAAATCTTTCGGTGTTGACTGATACACCCACTGCCTGAGTGGATTGTCGAGGCACAATAGGAATCTATCGAGAGCTAAGGTGTCTGTCGTCCGGGCGTCTGCCTCCGGATATGCTAACTTAGTGTACTTTTTCAGTTCTTCCTGTAACTCTTGCAGTCCCTCCCCCTTTCGCCGGACCCTAGTGCGGAGGAACGCTTTGTAGATCTCTTCCTGATTAGTAGGCTCAAACCTTTCCACGAGTGCCCTTCTTAACTCCTCATACCCCTCCGGCGTGGCTGGTTTCCTTCCCGTCAACAATCTCCGGGCTGCCCCCGACAGACTCAGGCCTAGGAACATACCCGCCTCCTCCGGCTTCCATCCGTTTACTTTGACGCACAGGCCGAAGTGGTTGAGGTAGTCAGATAGGTCTGTGGTGCCATCATATTTAGCGGGTTTCACCACTGGCTTACCCTTTGCCTCCTTCTCCCCATCGGCACCTCCTCTCCAGCCGTCCTCCGGACGACCCATAACTCCTCTACCCTGCCGGAGATCTCCACCTTCCCCTACTTCGTCCTTATCCGCCTCCTCCGCACATCTCCCGGTTTCGGGGCGAACCTCGGCCGGTGCCCGCTTGCTCCCCTTCCTTGGGTTATTCATCTCCGCCTGCTCCTCCGGCCACCAAAGCACCTTTCCGCCATCGTCCCTTCCCGGGTTGAACCCCAGCCAGGCATTTGCATCACCCAGTTTTCCTTTAGGGTGCCTCAACCTCCAGGCCGCCGGTTTCTCCTCCCTCTCCCATGGCCACAGGTAGGGCTCCTTTTCTTTAATGCGTGGTTCCTCATATCCCGTGTCCGGTACCTCCTCCCGGGATGCTCTATCGGTGGGTTCTGCTTGTCTCTCCGGATTCATCTCTTCCGGCCTCACCACCCCTCTCTGCCGTAGCGTCACTTCCTCGTCCACCACTTCCAGCAAAACCCCTTTTTCCCGCTTAATCTCCTCCGTATCCCTCTTCTCCACAGGTAAGTTTATCGTTTCTGAAGCCTCCACCATCTTCTTTCTCTCGTGGGTCTTCAAACACCGCTGTCACCAATGTAGCGTTTTCTGACTCTATGGTTAATAAAGAATTACACAACTCCGACAGCTTGACTTCAGTGTCTTTTATTTCCTGGCAGTCCTCGCCACACCATCTAAGTCTTATATCGTATATATTAATCCGGAGATAAGCCTTTTAGAGTTCTGCTCCTCTCTGTCTGCAACTCAGAACTAACTAATCGGAGTAACAACTCCCTTATTTATACATAGGCAGATACTCCGACCCCGGCCCGCTTTACGGCAGGCCAGCGTCGGAGGATCTCCTCCGCCGACTACTATTGCCGACGTAACCGCGTTACTTCAGGACCGCTGGCCTCGCCGCCCCACACCAGGATGGTTTCGGCTCCGCCAACGGCCCCTCCGTCTCCGCCACAATATATATATATATATATATATATATATATAATTAATGAGTGATACGTTGGTACTACTTTTCTCCAGGGCGCATTTTAATCTTTAATTGTTATTGTATCATATTGTGATTATATGTAGTTTATAATGTTATTATATTGTTTTGTGAATTATTGTCTTATTTAATAAAGGCATGTATAGGATTGATATTGAAAAATTAATTCTCACCAAACCCAAAGACTTCTCATTTATTCCATATTTATTGTTATACTATTATAATGTTCATTATTAATTATTACCGGTACACTCGATCAACACATTAACTTATAAAATACATAATAAATTCTTACTTTATATCCCTAAATAGACGGGGAATCCAAAAACAATTGGAATAGGTGAAGACCTACAACATCACTAAAACCAAGTGACACATCGCTAATTTGGAGACTGAACCACATTTATCATCATTTCCTTTTTATTTTAGTCTTTCATCATTTGTGACAGGATCTGCTTAATGCACACTTAGTGCAAGGTGTATTAAGGTCCCTATTCCCAGTACATGTCAAGTTTTTGTCTAATAAGATGCTAACATAATGACAATTCCAACCTACTTTCACAATGGGTTCCGGTGTAGCCTGGCTCACATGCACATGCATACATATTATCAGCATCAATGCACATTGCTGCATTCTGGCAGGGGTTGGAACCACACTCATCAATGTTTACTGCATAGAAATGAACTTTCCATTTTAGCATTTAAATGAAAAGAAGAATGCATAGCAAGTGTGTCAATCCCAAGTAAAAGTCAATGAGTTGCTAAGTAGGCTATGTTGGACAAAGTTCTACTTTTGGGGATTACGGGTAAAGGGTCTATGAAGACAGAGATTTCGAGGGATATATAATTTCTGGCTTTGGGTGTATCACCTCTTGAATGGTTTAAATGTGCAAAATCCAGTATTGATCGAGTATGCACTGTGCTGCTACCTTACGTCCCCCTCAAACTCTACCATATCCTGGACCCCCTGTGTCTGGGAATGGGGGAAGGGGATTTCTGTTTCTGTTCTTCTTACAAATTAGATTCAATGCAGGGGTGGGGGGATTTAGTTCCTTTTTGTCAGTAATTATGAATTTACTTGCCTCTTTTTAACCCAAAATTTAGCCAAAAATAAGTATTGAATGAAGGGCGTGCACCCAACTTTTCAAAATTCTTGGTACTCACTCTGACAATTCTGCCCAGTAAATCCAGGTAAACAACATCTGTATGAGTTGATGCCATCTACACATACTGCGCCATTGCAAGGATCGGGATCACAGTTGTCTATGTTGACTGTTGTTAGATAACAAAAAAAATAAATTAAGATTTGTCAGTATAGTATAGTATTGTCATATGATATAATTATAAGACCTGCCTTATATACAAGGTATTACAGTATATTACCATGTAATATGCTTTCACTAGGATGTGCTATCCTATCAATTTATCAGCATATGATATGTGCTATGCATGTATATTGCAGTGTATGCTATCTCACTCTTGATCAATTTAAGTGATGCTGTTCATATCCCTCAGGTAATGCAGTACATGATAATCATTTCTGAATTTGTAACTTTTAATGGGCCTTACAACATGATTTCAACATGACTTACTTTCACAACGGGTTCCTGTGAAGCCAGGCTGACACATACAAATGTACATGTTCACACCACTGACGCAGGCTGCTCCATTCAGGCACGGGCTTGAAGCACATTCATTGATGTCAGCTGCAAGGAAAAATCAAGTCATTTACCAGAATCACCTTACTTAATGCTTCTTTAATGAAAGTGTAAGCAATAGCACTCTTCCCACACTGTCCACCCACTGCGTAGATATACACTAGAGTCCTTTTTATTCTGCAGTACAGTTGTATTTGTTGTAGGAATGAACATATATACCAGATTTAGGTACTGGTGTAGGTACAGCTGGTTCGACTGCCTACCTACAACAGTATTTATAGCCCGTTTACAATTGCAGCTGAGAATGCACTCAGTTGGTTCAGGATATAGATCGACTACACAACAGGAAAAGTAATTCTCAGCGACCAAGGCTCGCTATCATTTTGTATAATTACCATGACTTCTGTAATACCTTGACTTTTCGATGGGGGAATACCGCATTTTATTCATGGAATCTCATGAATCTCTTAGTAGTTTCATTTCAAAACAGTGATTGAAAAGTACATTACTTCAAAGAAGCCAACCCAACACAGGACACTTTATTTAAAATACAACTCCAAACTTTATTTGACATCTTCACCAAATGGCATTTGTATGACATGTTTAATGTAGATATACAGTAACTGACATGAGGAAAGACCACATGTTATTATCTTTTACAGTGCAATTAACCTCAAGATATTTGCGAGATATTCTGCCTGAGAAAAGCCAAGAAAAGGGACTACATGGGCCCGGGCCCTACATGTTGTCCATATATTATTTCTTGGATATGATATATACTTGAAGGCACAATGTTATTGTCTCCTTTTTGCCCCTTTTAACTCATGGCCTAACTGATTAGGCCGGCTAATGGCCTATTGTTTTACACTTTTCCTGATTTAAAGTGCGAACAATCTTTTCTTATTTAAAGTGCAAAAAATCTTTCGGAAAAACATATTAACACTTATTATATATCGGCCTATACATGAACCATACATGATGCCTTGCTTGAAGGCACCATACTTTACACACCTCACTACCCCTTTCACTGAAAAGGCCAATGATGTTATGCTTGAAAATATTCTTATGATTTAAACTGCTTACAATCTTTGGTAAACACAGCTTAACATTAAGTATACAGGGCCCTACACATGAACGTTAAGTTGTCTCTTTCCTCTGACATATATATTTGAAGGCACCATATCATAAACACCTTACACTTTTTAAGGCCTTTGATCTTATTATAGAAACTCTACTGCTGTTCCTGGATGCTTGGCTCATACTTAATGAAAAAAACATGCACACAATTTCTTCATATAAAGAACAAAACCCTTCTTTCTTAACATTATAACACCATGCATACATGACATCCAAATTAAGTTTAAAGTCCAAGACACTGTTAGACGATTTTTTCCTTAGTTCACTTTCACCTGTCTCTATAAATATCTGTGATATAATATATTATCCGATCCTCTACAAAAATGCACTTCTGCAGCTTTGACTTAGAAGTTCAAAAAAGGGCCCAAAAATCAATAAAAGATGCATACTCTATCTAATTCTAACCAAAAACCAGAGCTCTGCTCTCTTGATGTAATTTGTATATGATTATATCTGTAAACAATGGCAATCAATTCTTTAAAAGACTAGCACACCATGAACCTCTTTTTTTATAAGGTTTCATGCTTTACAAATATCATTTATTATCTTACTTGTGAATAATCATCCTGCAGAAAAAAAAATCAGCGCACTGACCATGCGCAGACAACGCTCATATAATACTTGAGACAAGTACCTTCTTAACACATCAACATCAATGTATATACCCGGCACCCTTTGCTATGACCAGACACAAGACATATACACAGTATACGACAGACTAGATGACCTGATCAGAACATGTCCCCCATGCTTAAAGTGTATACATGTGAACATAAGTTATTTTTTAATGAGGAACCAGCACCCAAAAATACACACTTTAAACACAGGGGGGCATGTTCTGATCAGGTGACCTAGTAAGGGGCCTGCAAATATCACATGTCTTCTTAAATGGAATGCCCTCTTACACTCAGGTGGCTGACTCTTCTTACACATCATTTTCAGAAAGCATGGGGCCAAAACAACTAAGAAACTGGGCCAGAAACTGAAGCACCCAAAGTGCTCAAAGTCGCTTAGATATCATATGTAGAAAATCTTTGCCAAGCTTACTGTCCAACGAACCCATCAATTGGGCGGTGGCAACTAAAATGTGGTCAGGAACTTCATATGTTGTAAATGTTTTTGGTCGCAAGTCTGGAAGAGAAGATCGACTGGTTAACAAATATACAGGCATTGCATCCTCTACCCATGCCTTCATCATCTCCTGTGTGTAGGCCCGTGTCTTGTTGTTCCCCTTCCTCCCGAAAAGAGAGCACCTATTTTAGTCATATGTGACACTGTAATTCATTTCAAATGGTATTGGGTATATCTTTAAATGAGGTGCACTGAAACTCCACTTACAGGCTTAAAATAAACCTAATAAGACGTTATCACACAAAATCATAAGTTTATATTAGTTTATGTGACATGGATAACACATTAAGTAAAATATATCAATTCTATCTATACGCTCACTTTAATTGCTTTGGCAGGAGGGGAACATCTTCGCCATAACTAGCATCGTTGTCCGAGAGGTTTATAGCTTCACTGGCAGCCTGACTCCTACTCCTAGTCCTAAAGGGCGTCTTAACAATCATCTTCTCACCGGCCTTGTCACTTTGAGTTTTCAGAAGCTTAGAGAGTCTTTCAAGGTTGGTAGGTCTGCCCCTTCTCTTAGATGCACTTTCAGTTGTGACGGAGGTCGTTGTGGTCTGGGGGGCAGGTGAAGGAGTGTGAGCTGCAATTAAATTAGATGGGTTCACGTCTTCCCCACCGTAAACAAGATACGCCGGACAAGTGTTGTAATATTGTATGGCACTGGATTCTCTACTGAATGTTACGAAGCAATAACTGCAGTGCAAGTCTTTAGATGTACTACTTTTATCTTTACTGGTACCGGAGGTACCGGCTATGGGGCGGGGGGGTGAAGTAGCACTGGAACTTTTCCTGGATTTCTTATCCCCTTTTTTTCCGACTTTCTCAGACTTACTGCACAGTTTTGGGCTTAAATGCATGTATATTGAATAAACTTTTCATCCAGGTACTGCTACTGGTCCAATCTGCAAAGTTAGACCCTCTTTGGAATGCTCATGACTTCCCAATTACGATACAACCATTCATCTGGCTCTATCTTCAATATACCAGGCACAGGGAGTCAAAACTTGAAAATGAGCTGTCATTTTATTTGGTGCATTAAAGGGGAACCCTCCATGGAGTTAAAGTCTGACATGGTACCAAAATGATGATGGATCATACACACACAGTTTCCCACACTCCCATTAGATTTTACAACAAATCTTCATATCCATAAAGATATGTGATACATTGTTATTCACACTTTATGTTTCCTAAGTGGCACTACATAATGCAGACAGAATCAGCTTTGAAGGTATTGTAAGGTCCAAGGATTACAGGGCCGGGATTATGGCTGTTATAATTATATAGCACATTCAGAGACCAAATTCTACTAAATGACAACAAATAGAATATTTTGGTAACTATGGTTACCAAACCTGGCCAGAATTACCATGCCCTTAACTGAAAGTCTTCATTGAGTTATGTGTATTCAGAAAATGAAATGCAGAACCCACATGAAAGGAGAAGAACAAAATACCACATGGCCTTATCAACAGAGTGATACAATTGTGAAATAATGTAAAAATCTCAAATAATTCTGGGCACAAAAAGGTTAAGCTGCACTGTTTCGGTGGACTCCGCCGATGAAGCCATAATGTTCCACCCTGGCCCTTCCCCATTGCTGTATTGTTGGCGGGAAGTGGAGCTCAAAGGGCCCGTGCCGGCATCCGCCCCTGACCATGTCCGGCATCCTTCCCCTTCTCCTCTAATATCCGAGCTAAAGACTTGAGGTGCACTTCCGTGAAGAGGTCCTTGCCTTCTCCCGTTGACTAGAAGATTAGATCGCAAATTGAAAGTTGTGTGTGTGTGGCGGAACCGCGGGGGAAAAAAATGACACTGTTGAAGGAGCTCTCTGATTGGCTTATCACGAGCGTAAATAGAGAACCGCTCTCTTATTGGTCAACCGGCGTAGTATGTACACAAGAAGTGTGACGTCACAGTGCTTGTGCACATGTTACTTTCGGGTGGACTGTTAAAAGAGACAATGAAGGTTAGTGTTGTGTTTTATGTTCGTTCAGAGAAAAATGACTTATGAAAAAGATGTCTTTTTCTTTCTTGATGTCCTGATAGGATAAATTGACATGTAGTGATGGTGCCGTACTGAGTTAGGCTCACGGCCGACTGATGTGTATCTGGTGCATATGCACTACAGTCATAGAAAGAGTGAGGATTGGGTACTGAGTCGTCGGGCGGAACACCTAAATTTTTAATACAATTAGAAGGCCCTATATATTTATTAAATTCTGGGATCTGTTGAGGGATATAGTATTGAAGATGAAAGTTATTGCAATTGGGGTTTGTGCTTTTATTTAATAAACTATGATTGTGTTGTCGCCTGTTAGCCTATATAATAAAAGGGCCCATAAAATTTAAAGAAAACATGACAATGGTAACACTTTAAAAAACACTTTTTATCTTATGTCTGTCCAAGATCAAGAGAAAAATGAAACATAAGTGTATCACATAACTACGATTACGACACACCCTTTCATTGAACACAATATATAATTTAACCTGACAAACAGGCCAAAACAGATGCAATATAATATAAATATATATGATAGGGCTTTTTTAAGACCAGACATGCTCCCTCCCTTCCCCTCCTGGCCCCCCTCCACCCCAACAAAAATTGTCCAGCCACTGGACCCTGTTTTTGTGTACCTTCCATCCCCACAGCTTGTACTTTGTGTGTCCTCCTTTGTGCCCAATGATGTACATAACTCTTGCCGCATGTCTATATGAGGGATCACCTACCCCAGTCCACTTTTGCACCATAATACTCCAGTGCAATAGCTTGTCAGGTGAGAGACCATTCACAAATGCAAAGACGTAGACCCTTACCCTTGGCTAATTTCTTATGTTCTTTGCCCAAAAAAACCTCCATATAGCCCTAAGCCACACTTTGGTTGGTCCTGTAAGGTTTTGTATATCTGACAAAAGAGAATACAGCATATCAGGAGGTCGTTGCACAAACAGCCAACCATCGTTGTGGAAAATGTCTAGAAAACAAAGAGATTAATAAAGAGTATTTTTTACCCATGTTGCACAATTGTTTCTGCCTTTTCACAACGAGAATCGTTGTTGCTTTCTCGTGCTTGCACAGGGAACCAGTGTAACTTGACCTACTTTAGCAACGACGAGATTTTTGGACACTTCTGGTTCCATAATATCTTCAATGATTTCTGTCTCAAATCCTTATTTATAGTCCGATTTACATGCTGTAAAGTTTTGTATTGGGGGTATTCCATCAAAACCGGCAGAATTGTCGGCCCGATAGTGGGTTTTTGCTATCGGTGACGGTCGTCGGGCGCCTGTCGGGCCGACAATTTTGTCGGCCCGATAGTCAAATTTTATCGGGGACAGTGAAATCAGGTCTCAAAATCACCTAAAATTCACTCTTCCACCAAGGACAAAATTGTCGGATTATCATCGCCGACAGTCATCGCGGATGCAAGTTCCACCCTCTTCCACCAGAGGCCTCTTCATCGGCGATGACCTAGTATCAACCATATGACCTACATACTGAGCAAATCCAACATGGAGCCCACAGATGTGCTCGTGGTCGCTCACGCCACTTTAATGCTCATGAAACTGGATGAGGAAGATGCTGATATACTTCAAGGCAAGAAGAGGAAGCACAAGTACCATGTGGCTCCATACTTGAAGGACTGGACAGACAATCTGCAGCGAAACACCTTCGCTAAACTGCACAGGGACCTACTGGCTGTAAGTAGTCTGTCTTCCTTGTTTTCTTGGGGGGCAGGAGTCAAGGGGCACCGGTCTGTGGCTTCATGTTCCCCTGACAGGAGTAGAGCTCAATGGGGTGGTGGTGTTTTCACTTAGTTTAAAATGAGATCAAGACGAGAAGAGCAGCTCGTGGTCATAAAAAAATAGATGTGAGTCCTTTTTTGTCCAAGATAAAATTTATCAGAGATAAAAATATAATAAAATAATTTCAGATGGACGAGGTGAATGAGTTTCGCCACACTCTGAGGATGGGCCCTGGAGAATACAAAGAGCTCCTGAGCAAGGTCTACCCCCTGATATACAGGCGTGACACAAACTTCAGAGAGTCTATAAAGCCAGAGGAACGCCTAGATATAACCCTACGGTATTTGGCTTTAGGTGAGCTTTTGTTTTATTTTCTATAAAATGTATGAAATATAAAATGTATCCCGTGAAGTTACAAAGGTAGAATATTAATGATAAAATATGTATTTTTTATTAATATAGCGTCTTTTTTTTGGCATTTTAACTATCTGAGACACCTGACTTAATTTCCTTTTTATTTTGTAGGAGACAGCAGTCAAACTCTACACCATGGTCATTTAGTGGGGGGGTAAACAGTCTACCCTATAATAAGAGACACCTGCATTGCCCTGACTGCCGTTCTTAAAGATTTCTTGAAGGTTTGTTTGTTTGTTTTCTTTTCTATGGGGTATCAAGTGTTTCAATTATAATGTCTTGGATTTACCTAGCCGAAGGTCTTGTCTGCCACAAAAAAATCTGGGATATATACAAGAAACATAATACATCTTCCTATTTTTTTTTAATATGGCTTCCCTTTCCGCCCTTCAGGTCCCACAAACAGAAGCGGAATGGAAGGAAATCGCAGATGGATTTTGGAAGGAGTGGCAAGTCCCTCACATGATCGGGGCAGTGGACGGGAAGCACATTCATATTCGCCAACCCCGGAAGAGTGGAACCACCTTCTACAATTACAAGAAGTACTTTAGTGTAGTGTTAATGGCTGTCGTAGACGCCTACTACAGGTTCATATATGTAGACATAGGGTCAGAAGGCAAGGCAGGTGATTCCCGCATATGGAAGGAAGGGCCCCTCTACGCTGACCTTAATGACCCAGCAAACCCTCTGAACATACCACCAGCGTCTAAGATAAATGGCATGCGGGACTTGCTACCTTACTCCATGGTAGGGGATGATGCGTTCTCCCTAGCAACCAATCTGATGAAGCCGTATGCGGTAAAAGACCAGGGAGATGAGCAGATAGTGTACAACTACAGAGTATCTCGGGGCCGTCTCATGTCTGAAAATGCTTTCGGAATTTTCGCTACGAGATTCCGCCTCTTCCTGCATACACAGGACATGGAACCGAAGGGAGTTAAATGGTAACCATGGCAGCAGTTTCCCTGCACAACTTCCTTCACACTCGAGCACCATCAGAGTACATCCCAGCAGGATCCGTCGACTATGAAGGGCCAGAGCTCGAGGTCCATCCTGGACAGTGGTAGGATGAAGATCACGGCCTGGATGGCCTTGACAGGTCTCACCATGGGAGGAACATGCCTCAGAGTGCAAAAGCCATGCGGGAAAGCCTGTGCCGCTGGTTCAACTCCTGGCACGGAAAGGTACCATGGCAAGAAAAGTACATGTGCAAAAGGCGGATGGAGGCTGTAGCAGAAGTTGAGGAAGAGGAGGATGAAGTTCACTAATCTCTGACAAAAAATGTCCAAGATAATTTTGTCTGGGACAAACAAATCTGCTATGAGGACTTTTGGGTTTATGAGCGACATGTATTGTTTTCTGTTTTATCAAGTATATAAATGTTATCAAGTCATTGAAGGGAAGAATTAATCATAAAAGTAGAAACCTCTTTTTATTGAACACACCACAGCGGATGAACTTTTAACTTTTATGATCTCTTAACCAGACAAAGCAACTTTTAAATTGATATAAATACCATGTAGTAAAGTAGAAATAAAGTCGTCAAATCTGTTACCATGATAACCAGAAGGCTTTTTGGTTCTCCTTGAAATAAAAAAAATATTTTCCTTTTCCATGAGGTAATCGCCTACTACAAGTAAGTACAAAGCAGCTTTATATAAAATGGTTGTGCAAGCCTTGTCTTCAGTCCTTGCTGTAATAGTTCTTTATATCCTGATGAGATATGGTAAATGAAAAATTGTTGTCGCATATTGGTTTTTTTATACACCACAACACAACATATAGCAAAAGGTAATATCAAGTCTTTTCAGTCAAGTGCACTTTACAGTAAACAGAATCTTGGTTGACATCATCGCTCGGATTATCCTATATAAAAAATGTCTGGGATATATAACTTTTAACTACAAATGTGGGATACTTCGTCGCGGGCAAAACAGTTTTTTTATGTCTTTTATGGGACCCAATCCCCATTCACAGCGTCTTAAGCCAAGCTGTGCATGTGTAGCTTAAACTTTTCTCGTACTCTCTGGTTCATTCTCTGACACTGGAACAAGATCATCTTACTCCAGTGGGAGTCCTCCGTCTCAGGTTCTGCCACAGGAGGAGCTGGAGGGGGCTGAGCATGGCGTGCTGCAGCAAGCTGGGTCAGCTCTACCACCGAGTTGGTGCACTTTTCAAAATAGTGCTCTCGATTTTCAAGGACCTCCGGGACAGTCTTGTTTTTTTTTTCTCGGAGATGCTGAGGCTCCTTGTTCCTGAAATATTCATTGGAAAGCTCCTCATTATTTTCATAGAATTTATCTTTGTCATGCAGGTAATCTGTGCTGTAAGTCCTCCAGCCGTCAGAGGAGGAGGGTCGCTGTACGGTCGAACTGACTGTGCTGCCAGCCCTACTGGGGGGGGGGGGGTTTAGTGGTAGCCTCAGGAGTTGGCTTTTTAGTAGAGCTTTTACCTGAACCTTTCCCCTTGCCAGAAGAGGGGGGGTCTTAGATTTACCAATGTTCTGTTTGTTGGGAGAACTACGCGTCCTGGATGAAATAGCTTCTTCTTCGTATTCATCTGGGATTACATCTCCTCATAACGGCCCTGGTCCTGGTCCTCGTTGTCAGACTCCTGTTCTTGTGATTCCTGCTCTATCTGGGTTTGCTTGAAAAAACAAGAAAGGGGGAACAGTAAATGAGCAGAGAAGGTAGCCTGGTAAATAAGCAAGTATACTGTACGATGAATTAATCAGGGTAATAGCAAGCAAAAATTATCAAAGATGCATTACTTTATAATTGTCCTTGATTGATTAAATGATCAAGGTAGCAAGCAAATAATATTGGGGTATTTTGTTTGGGATTATTTTATTTGGGATTTTTTTTTGTTGGGGATTATTTTATTTGGGATAATTTTTTTAGATTTTCATTCCATTGCGAGCACCATTGGCCTTAAAAATAAAGAAAGGCAGCGGAGAACTTACCTTTCTGTAGTTAGTTATGCTTGCTTCCTTCTTGCAATACGGATCCAAGAAGAAGCAAAGCCGCTTAATCAACTCTTTCTTGTATGGGAGCTTCCCGTCGGCTGCCGAAGAGCCCGACTTGACCTTCCCTGAGACTATTTTTTGATAGTCTGTCCTCAGCGAATTCATCCTTGTGTTGACAAAGAAGGCTGAAAAAAATAGAATTTTTTTTATTTTCATTTTAATTCAGATTTGTTTTAAATACAAGAGCAAGTGGCTATAGAAATGAAACAATTTGTCTATTTTTTAATCAGAATTATTTCACCCTTTTTCATCTTGGATTTTTTCTGTTGTCTAGGATGATTTGAAATATGTGGGTCTAGGATTAAAATGATATATTTTTTTGAAAATCTTGAATAAATTACCTGGTATCCCTAAATCGTCGCCAATTTTTCCCAAGGCGGCCCACCTTGCTGTCTGGTCCTTATACAGCTTGTGATTTTTGTTGTACAGGTATGGAACAGCCTCCCATAGCTCACACAACCTTTCCAATACCGCATTGCCTTTGAAGTACTGTCGGCCACTTCCAGGGGCAGCTGGTCTGGACTTTAACTGACCTATAGTCTTTTTAGGAGTAACCTGGCTCTTTTTAGGAGTAACCTCCCTGACAGTCTTCTTAGGAGTGACCTTGGTGACCTTGGCCCCCTCCTGGTTTCTTTTAGTCATGCCGAAGTTTGTGGGGGCTACAGGTCTTTTCTTTTTGGGTGGCTTTATAGTAGGGAGGGGATCGTCTTCTTCTTCTTCTTTGTCCAAAGAAAATTCCTGTGAATCATAATCGGGGTCCATATACCAGGGATCATCCTCATTGTGATCTATAATTATTTCTGTACCTGCAGAGGTACGGGGGCTCTTAAGAGACTTGCCAGGAGGAGGAATGCCTTCTTCCTCTTCATCTTCGTCTTCATCATTGTTTTCATCGTCATCGGGGATGAGTTTTCTCTTCGTGAGGCGGCTACCACCCATACCTAGCCGTGAGTAGGGACCTTTGGAGTCAGAATAGCCTCCCCTGGAATGGGAGGAAGGTGTGCAACTAAGGTCTTGGGGTTCATTGTCGTCGTCTTCATTGTACTCCTCAACTGCCCCCGATTTACTACCGGTACGGGCGAGAAGACGTCGAGCAGATTCTTCATCTTCCTTTGTTATTTCAAGCCTAGGCCTACCTCTTGCCGTGAAACGTGTGCCCTGTCCCTTCCTCGAGGTATCCTCAAGCTGTTGCCCCTCATTCCCCTCGTCATTTGTTGTATTTACGGGTTTTCTTTGCGTTTTACGCTTAGTTGCACGCCGTGGAGCCATCTTGGATGTTTTCCTCTAGTACGGCCGAACTGCAGGTCACATGATTTTCATGTGATCGGCGACATGTACGCCCCCCTACCGCCTTCCCCGGAAACTAAAATTGCCGGGCCGACAAAAAATAGAAATGATTCCTGGCTGATTTTTTCTGTCTGAACAGAAAAAATCGGGTCCAAAGTGAAACCGTCGGTGATCGTTCCCGATGGGTTCCCGATGTGATTCCGATGGTCTCCGATTTTTTTCACGATCTCTTCCACTGCACCTGATTCTTGGCCGATGATACCCGATTTCCACCCGATAAGGGTCCGATCGTCTCCGATTCTCTATTTCTGTCGCCGATGCATCGGAAATGCATCGGAGATGGACTATCGGCCAAGAATCGGTTTCGGTGGAATACCCCCATATATATTATTCAACATGTTATTATCATATACCATTTAATTATTCCATAAATTGTAACATATTATTGTATTAATCAAAGAATATGTGAGCGTTCATGCCCCACTGCACACCAGCTAGGGGAAGGATACATAGGTTACAACATCAAAGGGTCCGACCTAATGGTTCACTGCACAATATAATAAACCTGAGGGTCTCAGTGTGCGACCTCATGGTTCAATGCACAAACTAATAACTTGTAAGTGAATGCAACCGGCCGTCACGGGTGCCTGGGCACCGCAGACGCCGTCATGAGTGTCTGAGCACTCTAATAACTGAACAATGGGTTACATAAGCACGACGCCATAACCGTCCGGTTGCTCTAGCGTCGCTCCTGAGCAACCTAGGTCAAATATCAAAGCATTTATGGAAAGCCCAAAATAAGACGGTCAAAATGAGCCTAAGATCAAGGCGGAACTCTTATTATTAAGGAAGCTACGCCATAGAGACAGATTCGACCTCCGACTGCACTACAGACAAACCGGCGCAAGTTACGCACCTATCAAGCGGGCATTATAAACTTGGCATATTCAACTCTGCGCATGCCTAAAATGGCGGTTGTAACGGCGTAAACTTCCGAGATATGGGGGTTTGAAGTCACAGAACCGACCAAGACAATGGGGGACGCAGCGGCGTCCATGGGGGTCCTTTGTGCACCCAGTGACACATGAAAGACTCCCCTCAAACAATTGCAGAGTTAGGCAGATGCCACTGGCCCCAGTCAGTCTGAGGTGCAATGCCAAGATTTGCTACAAATAGCCTGGCTGCACCTCCTAGAAATCAGAACACCAAGAACCGCTCCAGAGGTAACATCTCCAGTCATCTCCTGCTACCTGCTATACCACTGCACTATGGTGAAACTATGCTAGACAGGCATTGGTTTCCATCATTAGTGGCCAGAGGGTATCTTCCTCAAGACATCCACCAGAGGGTAAAGTTATTCATTATTACATTATTCCTCTCAGTAGCAGGTCAGGAGCTAGGTGTGGGAACCCACCTAGAACTATGCTGGACATTGTATTATTATTACCTCACAGGTGGAGTGGAACAGAACATTATACTTTATAAACTACTGTATATTTACTGTATGTACAAATTACCTACATACCAACTACTGTGTGATTGATATTTCTTACATGTTGCCTAAAGCTGAATAAACCAGTGACAACTGGAAATAACACTATTTATAAGAGCCTGTTGGATTTACACTATATACCACTAGTCATATGATATTTCTCATATGACAACTTGATCATGCATAATAACTAGTATGACATTATCTACCTATCACAATTGCTAAATGAGTGATATATTGCAGGTTTTTCCCAGAAATCGGTGCAGAAATCGCGAATCGGTAGTTCCTACAATTTCTGCTAGATGGCTTAACTGTGTACAGTGACCTCTGTGAGCAACTACATTTTGTACATATCTCAATAAGGTCTCACTGACCTAATAGGTGGGAAATAGTGAGAACATGTCGGAAATTTAATAGGAGGGGTCAGAAATAACCAGAACAGATAGTGAAATTAATAGAAATTGTCATAAATAACTAGAACAGGTCGTGAAATTAATAGAAATTGCCAGAAATAATCAGAACAGGTCGCAAAATTAATAGAAATTGTCAGAAATAACTAGAACAGGTCATAAAATTAATAGCAATTGTCAGAAATAACCAGAAAAGGTCGTGAAATTAATAGGAGAGATCAGAAATTACCAGAACAGGTTGTAAAACTGATAGTAAATAAACAGAACAATGTGAGGTCAGAAATATCCATAGTGGTCTTGGAATTAACAGAAGATAGAATCTTTATTGCCCTTAACATATTATATAGCTGCACATATATAGACACACAGATACAGTCCAATTAAGGCCACACCCTCTTTGCTCATGTGGTGGCTGTCAATCATTCTTTATGCTTCCCCTAGGTTGACCCTTAATCCCCCCCTCCCCACCTGGATAGTCACTACAATCATTCACCCTGTTACCTGTTACATCACTCCTCCACACTATACATGTCCATCCCCTCCCCTCTGTGTACACCCTACACTCAACCATGAAACCCATGTAGTCTATGTTCATTGGATTACCATTTCTACCCTCTAGTAGGAATTCATACCATTACACCCCATAGGAACCAATGCTAAAGAATAAAAAGCAGTAACTCTGGAGTAACTGCCTTTTTTTTCTCGCTGTTGGCATAAAAAAATGTCCCACAACGATTTTTTCATAACGAGAATATGATTGTGCAACACTTTCTTTCTCACAGTCAAAAATTGGAGGTAAAGTAACAAAGAGAAAACATTTGTGCAACACTTTAGACCAGCAACTACGAGAATGGAGCTATTCTCGTGTATTGTGCAATGACCTCCTGGTCTGCCTTTCCCATACCTTTCTTAGATTTCGTTAGGCAATTTTTTTTCTCCTCCCCTGAAAATCTGTGAAATTTGTGATTTTATCTTAACCGTAGATGCAAATTGTGTAACTGAATAACCCAACACACTTTACATACTTAGTTAGAGAAAAAAATGTGACTGTAATGCATTAGTTACTCACAAAAAAAAGGGTCTGAACATATGAAAAATGTGGCTATGCCTTTTACCTTTACATTATAAGAACATCACACATTTTACACAAAAATATCTAGTGAAATCACATAACAGCAAGCAACAATAAATATGCTACAAGATCCTCAATGTCTAACAGTTTTAAATACAAAATTAACTTCTTAATACATGCTTCAAAACACAAAGGTATGTGGCCGGTTTCTTACTCCAAAAAGTGGCTTTGTCGAATACATAAACAGTATCACACATCTTTGACTATTGTCTCCCATTTGATTTGGGTATATAGCATGACATTACACTAAAAAACAATCAACACCCTTCCTGGTGCTGCTTAAACACAATAAATATGTAAATGTCTATTTCATGTTCACTGATTATTTTAAACTTTCAGATACAGGACGGAAGTATGCATGCTAATTAAACATCCGGCCATCCACCCATTTCTATAGCTTCAACTTAATGACAATCATTGGTTTGACGATCAGACTACCAGGTCCGAAGAATGAAAATGACATCTGCAAATCCACTTTTTTCATCCATATTCTCATGCTACCTAAGACAAAAGGTTAGTGCTGAAAATGATGTGGGTTTTCCCTGATACTTAAACTTTATGAGAACTGTTCTCCTAAATAAGTAGTACCATTTAAATTTATTATAACATGTAATAACCTTTTAAACAATTGAATATTTTCAGCTACAAAGTGTGCACCTCTATTTTCAATAAATATGTGACACATTATTTAAAATAGTTGTGAACCAAGTAGACTACACATAAGGACATACACTTCAATGTTCTATTCATTTCAGATTACATAAAATCATGATCAGGTTCCATGTTTGGAGGCAGACCTGAAGGGCTACACACTGAATGAATTCCCTTTCCACAATGTCGTCCTCTGCCTCGACCTCTAGCTCTACATGACTTAGTACCGGAAATACAACTGTGTGTGGCCCTTGGTGTCTGTGAGAGCACTGTAATAGGTGCATCCTCTGTACCTTCTTTCCTCTTGATGTTTGTAGTCATTACTTTGGTAACTGTTTGGACTAATTTCCAATCATGTGTCTTGTGTATTGAACGGCTAGTTTTAATGGTTTTCTTTAGATGAAACTTGTGCGCACAATTTGGATTTATTTTTGGTTATCCTGTCAGAGTTGGAATGTACGTCGTGGTTAGAAGAAGAGGACAAGAAAGTGACTTTAGTAACTTTGGCAATTTTAGCACCTGTCTCACTAACACAACAACAAGAAGGATATG
The DNA here is from genome assembly GCA_949317995.1 of Acholoe squamosa. Taxonomy (NCBI): domain Eukaryota; kingdom Metazoa; phylum Annelida; class Polychaeta; order Phyllodocida; family Polynoidae; genus Acholoe; species Acholoe squamosa. Next base: position 18,021,410 of record OX439041.1, read on the forward strand.
AACACTCTGTTTGCAACTGTTTTTTTCTTGTGCTCTTTAGCTAAAGACAAATGTGAATTGTGATGAGACCTAGCAGTAACCCTAACTTTTCTTTTAGCCTGAAACTCACTGTCAGAACCACTAGACAGTTCTATAGGACAATAATCTGTACTTTCAGCACCTGAAACATGAAATGCAGCTTTAGTGACAAGTGTGGAAGATGGACGGTTATTGCTTGTTTTCTCAGGATTGCACTTCTTGTGGTGAAGGATTGAGAAAGGGTGAGAAGCAGGTACAAAGTTTAGTGGACAACGTCCTTCCCCTCTTATCTTTGGTCTGAAGTGATTCATCTTATGGTACTCCTCCCTCTTAGAATTTTATGTCCTCTTCAGAAAGCTGAAATAACACAAAATGTACTATAATCTTACCTCTTTTAAGTGCAAAGGAATAATATACATTTTCCAAATTTCACACACTTTAATAGTGTTAATATAGGTTAGAAGCACTCATGTATTATTTTAAGTGATGATATAGATGCAATATTTTATGTTACATATATATAACAGAATGATATGAGGTTATTCAGTGAAGCAGTTAAAGTATGTATTAAGAATAAAAATAGCAAATAATTTACCTTGTTGTTTGAGGCTCCTTCATGGTCGGAAGCAAGTGCCTTTCTATCATGACGCTCGGCATGCTGGGGTCTTGATCTGCACCTGTAGCTGCCACCACAGTCTGCTCAGCCATTACAAGTCCATGTTTTCCACTTTGTGATGCACTTCCATGTATCTTGAAAGAGCGGACAAAGAACAAGAGGAGGAAATTGAACTGTTCTCTTTTATATATTCACCCTGTAAAACACATTTGTCTAAAGCTTCACTGAAAATAGACATATCCATTTGAGAGTCCTGTTTTGTTTTATTGTGAAGATCTCCACTTGTAGTTTGATGTGCCGTTTGGTCTTTACTAAGTGTGTTAGGGCTGGAACCAAAACCTCTCAAACAAGGTGGCCTCTTGGGCCTCTCCTTTTGGCTTCCTACAGGGGATGTTGACCTGGATCTGCTAGAGGCCTTACAAGAGGAAGAAAAACATTTGGGTGCAGGGGAGGAAGGAACTTTGAAGATGTCCCCATTTGTTGTGTACAGTTCACATCCACTGCTAGGAGGTATAGAGGTGCTGTCACTGCCAGAAAAAAACGTCGATGCATTCTTTGGCTTGTGCAAGATGTATCTAATTCAGACCATGAACGCTTAGAACAGGGAGAAGACTTTTGGGTGTTAATTTCATCATAGGTGCTTGGTATCGGCTCACTGCCCAGTCTGTGGTCTGCATCTGAACCTGTCAAACTTGAAATAACCTGATTCCCATCTTATGATATAGAGGACAAAATAGGAATAGGACTTACAAGAGTAACAAGTATATCCTTCAGAGAATTTGGAGTGCTCGTAGTTACAGTGTGCACATCAGCTAGCACCTCAAACTTAGAAGGGCTTTGACCAGGAGTGGGTCCCATAATAGGACCTGGAGGTGTTTTCTCTTGAAGAGTAGCACAGGGAGAACCCATAACTTGAGTAGAAGATGTAGATTTACGTCTTATCTTAGGCACTTCCTTAGATTCAGTGTTCTTTGAAGAAGAGGTAGATTTTACTTTATCCTTTGAGGCAGACTTTGTGGCTGATCTGGTAGTAGGACTGGTAGAATCTAGAGGTCGAGATGCTGAAGGTTTCTACTTGTACACGACATTGGGAGAGCCCTGAAGCAAAGACTTGTCAATCAGACTGTAATCATCCTCATCTGAAGACGAGTTGGCATGGTGAATGCGCATGGCAGGTTCAGGCGGCGGAATATTCAACTTCTTGGATTGTGGATCTGGCCTGTCTGGCTTCTTCATTTCTTCCTGAAATGAATACCAAAAAGGTTAATACACCATATATTGCCTTGATATTTTGACACAATAAAGACTACACTTAAAATAAAGTAAATAAGTTATTTTATGTATCTATGTTTGTTTTGAAGAGCTCTCTCACTGTACCATTTAAGTCTAAATATTTAATTGCATTGGCCATTACATTGACTGTAAGGTATAAGACATCACTTTATTTTTCACACTTTAAATTGATTTAAGGGAGGAAAAGTACAATGAAAAAATATTAATCCCCTTAGACAAGTGTTTCCATGTCAAGAACAGGGGATAAGGAGCATCAAAGGTGGGTGGCCCATCTAAAGGATACATCTTCTTAACTATATTGAGGATAGCTGGAACAGGCTCTCCTCTGTTTCTGTTCCTACACACTATTTCTGCAAGGTGTGATTCAAAAGTAGATAAAGTGGTGCCATTCATCCTTCTGAAATGTTCCTGAAGTGAATAAAAATTGTTTTCATACATTTGATATATACTATAAAGTTACATACACAAAAGGGCTTAAGACAGTACATTTAACTTTTGCCTTTCCTCTTTGAGATATTGGCTGTGTTATAGAGCTATAGTTTGTGGTTATTAAATAAAATATAATTATTCATAGAGTGCACTCTAAAAGATATTGTATTACCTTTGTGTGCTATCATGCACCTTCGATTCTGTTTGTGGTGCACCGCTCCATTTTGCCTGTGACTATATTGCAATAATCACATCTGAAGGGGTGTTTGTGAGCTACAGTGAAGTGGTTGTATCCTAACTCTTGGATACCTTTGTACCCACTCCAGCAGTCGGTGTACACACTCCCGTGCCTGGGGCTACATGCTTAGTAATAATGGGGTGCAGAGTAGAAGATGATCTGTTGTCTACTGGGTACAGGATCAAGTATTTGACTTTCTTTTTACCAAACCCACAACCCATACAGGCCTGCCTTTTTTAGGATCCCCTTTTTATGCCTAGACTTTCCTGCCAAATACACTCTCATCGATCTCTACTTCATAACTGAAAATGTCATTCTTGTACAAGTCATGTACGTATTGCACAAACATATCTCTTATGAAACTTGCCCACTCTACAGCTGTCCTGTTATAGTTCATCCTACACCAAAAAGACAGTTGCACAAGGGTGCCATTTCTCTCAGCATATGATATCAAGAAGAGAAACAAATCTTGTGTCAGAAGATGTGAGTGAGAGAAAACAGAATACTTTCTTATGGAGTGTTTATGTTTACCTCCTGGCCTGCACCTCCATGAGTACCAATCAAAAGCTGATTCTCTGGTATTTACCTTGCACTCCTTTCCACATCCATCTACGTCACGCACCATGTAGGTAGGCCGAAATACCTGCCTGCTCACAGGCAGGATCCAAGATGTATACAAGTCTATAGTGGCACAAACACATGGCTAGTCTGAACTAAGTACTCACTGTCAGTTCCTGGAAATTGTCTCTCCTATTCACAAACATGTAGTTTTCATGTACATCAGCTTATATTGACTGAAACATGAGATATATCCAATACATCTGACATGTTTATCTTGAGCTTAGATATCACTACCTCAATGGCCTCCATTGCCAACATGCTGGGGTGCTACCTGGTGTTAGCCTGCTCTTGAAACATAAGGCTAACCAACCAAGAATAGTGTAGTCTTTTTGGCACTAGGTGGCTACACCTGGCTTCAAGATGGCCGACAATGATTTGGAGGGAGGGAGATTTGAAAATCACCTGGATTATTAATTATCACAAGTATTTCAAGTGCCTTTCAAGTGCCATTGGACCTGACAGTAAGTACTTCTGTGAGAACTGGGCACTCTGCCAATCTGGCAGAGTAGATAGACTACCAACAGACACCTTTGGATCCTGCCTGTGAGCAGGCAGGTATTTCGGCCTACATGTGGGTAGCCAGAAAACCATTATGCTATAACCATTCTAGAATGTTGGGGTTAGGATAATCCAGAAGAGCAAATCTGTTGTGTGGATTGACCAGGTCTTCTATGTTTAGATCTAAAAACTTTTTCAGCCTGCACCCTATTTGCCCATGTGCTTCTTGTGTACACTTCCCTCTTGTATAAGTCTATGTCTAAGTCTGGATTACTAAAGTCTTCCTCTAAAGCAAGTCTATCCCCAGGCCTGCCACCCCACATACTGCTGTTGGCAAGAAAAAAGCAAAATGTGGTGCCAAGTTCTGACTTATTACACTTTATATACACAGAAGGTGCTGGCCCAGGCACCGCTGCCTGTCAGTGAGTAGCTGAAGCCACTGCAGTTAATCAAAATGCCAACCCGTCCAACCACCCTCCTACCCCCAAAGTCTTACCGCCAGTCCAACCCCGAAACCCCCTCCCTCCTATCTCAAACTTTAAGCCTAACTTGCACTTTAAATCCCCCCCCCCCTCCCTTGGTCTTTTCCTTTCCCAGCATGCATGTATAGGTACTGGGCTTGCAGAGAGGGCTGCTTCTACAGCAATATGGTGTTCACTTTTTTTGGAAATTCTTTCCTTCCCATTACATGAAAGGAGAAACAAGTCCCTGTTCTATATTGTGACCCTCTGTGCACACTCGCACCGACAACAAAAGAAAACCAAAACCATAACCTGATCCAGAGGGACAGCACTACTATCCACACCTCCATGTTAAAGGCTTGTAAGCTGCGAGCACACCAAGACAGATGTGATGCAGACCTCTTTCTGGGTCCTGCTTTTATAGTGGAGCCTACCGAATTGAATGTCTTTATACGGTAGAGGTAAACACTTGAACCCACATGACAGACAGGGCTCACCTGGGCACCGCTTTAAATCCAGGGGCCTGGCCGGTACCGGCAGGCGGCTGTGTAACACCATAAATCCTATATACCCTCTCCCTCCTATATGTGTCTCACATACACCTGGGGTCATCTGGTACTACCCCTCAAACTAACGTTAGCTCCATATATAAAAAAAAGTGTGTGGGCCGATCTCTTACGCCTGACACATACATAAGTGCCCATATAATATAACAAAATATATGAATATTTTACTTACTAATAATGTGTGCCATCCAGAAACTCTCGTTTCAGCCCCACAACTTGTAATTTGTGTGTCCTCCTTTGTGCTCGACGATGTACAGAAGTCTTGCCGCATGTCTGTATGAGGGATCACCTACCCCTGTCCACATTTGCACCATAATACCCAAGTGCAAGAGCATGTGAGCTGGGAGACCATTTACAAATACAAAGGCGCACACCCTTACCCTAGGCCAATTTTTGATATTCTTTGTCCAAAAAAACTCTCCTCATGGCCTTAGGCCACAACTTGGCTGGGCCTTTCAGCTCCTGGATGTCTGACCACAAAGAATAGAGCATATCTGCTCTTCCTTTCCCATACCTTTCTAACATTTCATTAGACATTATGTACTCTTGTAAATTCACTTCAGGCTGCCCATTTTCCTCATCTCCAGAATCCCCCAAAATGTCCCTGCACTGCCATGTTGCTGACACAATAAATGTCCCTGTTACAGTGCATGTCATGAACATTCCTTTTTATACTGCCATGCCTCCTTAAAATGTTGTTCACACCTCTCCATTGCCTTAGTTCCTCAAGGATACAAAAATGGGTGCCCTACAATGATATTGTCGTCAGTGTTTTGTATTATAATTGCAATTTACACTGAAATATTCCATTTTATTTGGGGGGACCCCTTACTGTCTCACTATATAAGGCCTGCATACCTGTGAACACTTGAAGATAAAGGGTCTGGCCCAGGAGCGGGGGCATGGAGTACAAAGTGTGGTCCAACGTTGGCTACAGTCCGGAGCATTTTAAGTGCCCTTTGCGGGAAGGGAATTAGCCCTAAGTTAGCCCTTAGACCTGTATTGGACATGGCCTGGGAGGGTGGGTGGCAGGATAAACAATTACTGCCACCATTAGGACTGTGGTGCCAGCCGAGTTACATCACATGGTTTTTATGTTACATTGCCACATTGCCTCACGGTCGTCCACCTTGCGCGCCCTGATTCAGTACGTGAATAAAAATAAATGGCCCAAAATTTCCAATATATGTGACTATCCTGTATCCTTCAATTTTATAGCGACATGCAAAGGTAGTTTAGTACATAGAGTATAAGAGGGGGAGAGGGTCAGGTGGGTAGGGTTACAACCCCCTATATAGCCACAACTTATTTACATGCACCTTATTTCAGACAGCTTGTCCAGAGGTCATGCAGTGTTGCACTTAAATGAAATGTACATCCTTTGTGTGTGCAGTTTCAGTAAGGCGCCAAACCGGCAGGAGAATTCCATCCCTCCCCCTCCCGCCTGCCATCATGCCAGTACCCTAATATTTTCTGTGCCATATTTTTGAGGTAACATAGGGGGCAGGGAGTGCCTGGGGTGTGGGGATAGAAGGATTGGCACGGCACTGTCGCTGCTGGGGCTTTGCTCATCCCAGCTGTTATTTGGGCGCCATTATTTAAAGGGAGTGAGGGAGAGGGGTAAGCGAGGAGAAACAGTGCCAGAGAAACATAGGGCCATACAATAGTGAGGGTAGGCGGCAGGGTATATAGGCCCTATTAAGTTGATTAGCCTCTTCCGCACACTGTACGCAGCACCTGTAGAGAAGGGGCAAGGGCCCCAGGGTGCACATGGTAGTAATGTTTTGAGTGAGCAGGTGTAGCACACATATATACAGGCCATTATGCTGTATAGTCATGTAAATTACAATTAAAAAATGATTGATAGCCAGGTACAATCTACCAGTTTTCAGAGTGAGGCGTGCACCGCAAGAACAAAATAGGAGGGGGCTAAAACTCTGTGAACGTATCATGTACAAATAAAATAATGAGCTGTACCCTGTCGTAGACACCCTAAATCAAAGCACTATTCTCAATCTATATTTCAAGATGATCAACACAACTACAACAACTGAAGTTGGTTTGCAAATGATCACGACGTTTTGCCTATGCAATAGGCTTCTTTAGGTCTTCACTGTTTAAGATAATGTGGTTGAAGGGATAGTGTGAACTAAGATTTTTAAAAAATATAGGGGTAAAACACTACTACACATCAACTTAAAGAGCGACATGTATAACCGCTGAGGGGTTTAGCCCCCTCCACTAGCATGTTATACTACGAGTTAAGCCCCCTCTCCCGAAAAGAGGCCATTTTCCTAGGTTTTCAGATTCTATGGATATATGGTGCTGAGATAGAGGTGCTATCCCTATATATATATATATATATGGGTCAGATTTTTGATTTCTACCCAATTGGCATTTTCATGGTTTTACCAGTTTCTATCAGGCCTGGTATAAATCAGCTTAGTCCCAACTTGGCTTTCTTTATGTCATTTGACAGAGGACATGTATACCTTTCAGAAAAGTATAACTTTTTGCACCTGGCATGATTATTTCCTGAGATATGGACTCTCAAAGTTGAAAAACACCCTTTTAAACCACTTTTTTGGTCATTTTTCTAACTTTGGATGCATGCAGGGAGTCCAAAAGTAATGCTATGATCACTATTTAAATTTTATTTTTTCGTTCTGGGTGTTAGTTGAGAAAATAATTCTGGTTGATGGTCAGGTAGGTGGGTTTTGTCAATCCCTGATGCCTTTTAATGGAATAGATCAACGATGTAACGATGGTCACTATTATATTACCTCCTCAATGACCATGGAACCACTGGGAATATATTTCACCTTATACCGCCTTCCTGTAGGGTATGTTTGACTTGTATGGTGTGCCAAAAATTTTGGCTCCACTGCAAATAGTTTTCCCTCCACAGTCATTAATGTACTTTTCACAAATATAAATGTGACCATCGTTACATGTAAATTTCCCCCTCCCATGTCCATAGTTTGGCAAAAATAATTCATTCCGTCTTGGAAACTCAAATGTAGGGCTAAAATGAACAATATTGACCAGGTGTTACGTCGGTAGTTACATCCTTTCCCCCCTATCAGAGGCTACCTAGCCGATCGGTAACGATGGTCACTTTTATTTGCCTAATAGAGGCGGGAAAGTGTTCCACGCTGTACGTTATCCGGCCGGAAGTAGAGCGGAGTGCGACGCATGCGCATCACGCAGAGGGACTTTGTTGACATTTTGATGACGATTTTGACCATCTACCTCTACAAAACATACGTCAAAATCGAGTTCAAGGTAAGAATTGAAGAAAATCGATGAAATGTTATCATATATGAAGGTCCATGGAACGTTCTGGTGTAAAAATAGTGTATCGAAAACAGTTATTTACGTTAAAAGTGACCGTCGTACGTCGCTTGGCATTGTGTTTTGCCGGCTCCCGCCATTACTATTCGAGTGAGAGGTCAGAAACTAGGTCCATAGCCGACATCACATACTACGGTAACGATGGTCACATTTATTCCTCGGTTCTCTGTACACCCTGTATCCGTTGTCAGATGATTGTAATGCATTTACCAAGACATTAATAGGGGAGGGTAGAGATGAATACATGTCATGGTTAAGTTAATTGGAGTATTTTCATTTTTGTCACACTCTACCAACTGCTCATATAAAAAAATACTTGTAATTTTTTGGAAAATTTCTCTTCTAACCCCTCCAAACGTGGGAAATATATTCTACTCCCACTCCTTTTAACCTCTAAAACCTGCCTGTACCTTCTCCTGAACAATTCAGAGCAATGGAAGTAGTAGAATAGTAGTTTAATACATACTAAATCCATTTCTACCGATACCCATATAAATGTGACCATCGTTACCGACGATTAATTATTTTTATTGATTCTTCTTCTATACTTACCCATATCATATCTGTTGTGAATCTACTCCATTTATATGTTATATACCAATGCTAAGTACAATTTTGAGTGGTCTTGGTACAGTCTGCACCCTCCTGGGGCCAGCAATAGCCAGAATTTATAAATGTGACCATCGTTACAAAACCAGTTTTCCTGTCAAAATACACAGTAAGCCTTGGTGCAACCTCTCCATATTTGGACACAAGATGGCCCTATGGTACTGACATCCCATGGAATAGTCATTTATTTAATACCAGATACTTCATTTCCAACTTGGTAATAGGGTGGAGTTAATTCAACATTTTCACTTATAACATGTACATGGTTTAGTGTTATATCAAAAATAAAAGTGACCGTCGTTACAAAAGTTTGTGTGACCATCGTTACATGTCGAAAAACAATATTATATCAATTTCATGTGTTGATTCATTTCTATTTCATTTGCAGTATGGGGAGAAAGAAGCTGCCAGATGGGCAGGCTTTGACACCCACGCAGCGCAAAGCAGCAAGCCGAGCCAAGAAACGTGCTCAGCTGGGAGATACCGCCTTCAAGGCTGAACGCGCGGCAGAGAGCCAGACTCAGCGAGACCGCCTCAGGGCATCTGGAGACCATGACAAGATGGACACTATAAGGGAGCAAACCAGGGTTCGGGTTGCAAACCTAAGGGAGAGGGACAAGACCGGTGAGCCAGCACCCCAGGCCCCTCCACCTCCCGCAGCACCTCCCGTACCTCCCACACCTCGCACTCCTGCCACACCTGCAGCTGGCAATGCTGCCGCTGCACGTAGGACTACACCTAGAGCTGGCAATGCTGCTGCTACACCTAGGACTACACCTACAGGACGTACTGGCCGCTCGGCTTTACCAGTACTCCTGTTCTCCAACAAGAATAAACGCCGCTCCCGGAGGAGGACCTCTGACTTGGGTCATCAACCGAATGCAGAGGAGACAGATGTGCCAACTCAACAGCCTATTCAACCTCATGACCAACAAACTGACCGGGAGGCCGATGTGGTAACCCAGCAGGAGGAACCTCAGCTACCTCATGACCAAGAGGCACATGCCTCTGACTCTGACAGTGACGGGGAGAAGGGAAGGCAAGCTGATCTGAGACGTCGTCTGGCGATTGCTGATATTTCAAATGTAAGCATGTTATTATAAAGTAATCTCTTCATAGTACTTTAACTTTATAATTCATTCCAGTTAATTATACAATGTGCTTACAAAATGTTTGAAACCTAGAACTATACATTGCACAATCTGACATAATTTTCCTCAATAAATGTATTCAACTGATGAATAGAAATTATATTGTGCATTCCTTTTTGCAGCCCAAGAAACAAAAGAGGGCAGGTTCTTCATCTTCCTCCAGTCACAGTGGCTCTACACACCCACCCAAAAAGCGCAGGAAGCAGCTCGCAACATCGTCGGGGACAAGCCCACAAGATCCGATGGTTCTGTCTTCCGACAGTGCCGATGACAAGGAGGAAGGTAAAGGGTCCGGGAGAAGCGCCGCCGACCCGATGCTGCTGTCATCGGACAGCGGGGAGGAGCGGGCCCCCAAGCGTCCTCGCAGAGAAGCAGCTGCTAAGGCCAAACCCAGTACCAGGCAGTCGCCGCGCATCAAGGGCGATGATCCCATTACCCCGCAGATGGCCAAGGACCTTCGGTGAGTATTTACAACATATTCCCCCCTTTAACATTTGAATGACCCATAGCATTTGTTAAATAACAAACACATACATTGTATATAAACTTGTTTGATTGATGTTTAATTATTCTTACTTTTGAATGATGATTTACAGTGATGTGGCTCTTCGTTCCGCCCGCAACGTGCTCAGCAAAAAATGAGTGTGACAAATGTAATTGTATAGTAGTGGTAAAATAGTTCCTAGTTGGGTTGCTGCTTAATTGCTTCTTTCCTTGGTTGTCTGGTTACTTTAGTTACTAGGTGCTTACTTTAATGTTTACTTTAAAGTTTCTGGTTATGGTTACTTGAATTCTCCTTTTTGAATTTGATCTAACTCTGAAATTTACATTCTGGTGAATCAAATTTGCAGTTTTACTACAAATGTTACATTGGTTCTAATCCCTATCAACCTCTCCTTTACAGTCCCGAAGGTGGTCCACACACCCCGAGGAAGAACCGGCTGCGTTACAAGAACCGGTTACTCAACGCCAAGTTAGCAACCCTCAAACAGCAGGTAGCTGACTTAAGTGTTGGAGTGCCAGACGAACCTGCTGAACCTCCTGAAGCGCCTGAGGGTGCACCTGAACATCCACCAGCAGTACTTCCAGCTGATGAAGTAACAGTGAAGGCCTACAAACTGTTGACGGAGGGATTCAAAAGCCTTCCACTCCGTGCACGGGTTAAGGCCTTCAAACAGCTGGGTAAGGTGGATGATCTCAAGCAGCAACGCTTGGCATCTAAATTAGCAGAAGACCTTGCTATCACCCGCAAGTCTCTAACATCACCACCTCCCAATCCACGCAAAAACTCTGCCTATGATACTGAACGTCGGCAGCGAGTGTTGGAGTTCCTCCTCGACCCTGAGAACTCAACAAAGCTTGCCGGCAAAAAACAGACCCGGACAATAAAAGGAGTGAAGCACCAAACCGTCGTCCTCAATGAGTTCCTGTACGTGCTTCGTGAGCGGTACAATGAGATGAACCCGACGCACACCTGCTCTTTGGCCTTCTTAAATTGTGTGCGTCGTGCTAACAGGTACATTGTACCTGTATCGTTCACTAGCACCTCGGAATGCCTTTGCCAAAAACATCAAAACTTTGCGCTGAGGCTCCGTGCGGTCGGTATCAAACAACTGCCTGATACCGTCGTACGTGCGAGTACCGCGGATGAGTTCAAACTGAAGTTGAACACCACGGTTGTACAGGAAGATGTTGTATGCGAGACGTGGAAGCTAATCGATGTTCCGATCGGGCCCCCAAAGGATAAGAAGTTCACGAAGAAACTCCGCCTTGTTCCCGAAACCAAAACAAAGAAAAAGTTCATCGCGGACATGGTGGAGGAGTTTTCGACGATCCTCGATCATTCTGAGAGGGCCCGAACGCAGCATCGAGTAGTGCGGGAGCTACGTGCGACTATGTCATTCGAAGAGTGTTCCATCCAAATGGATTTCGCCGAAAATTGGATGGTCACTTACCCCGAGAGCCCGCAGAGTACTTACTATGCTAAGGAGCCTGTGACACTGCATCCAGTGGTGATCCACTACAGGGAGCAGGACACAGGTGAAACTAAGCACCGCTCGCTGGCATTGGTGACGGATGACAGAAAGCACGATGCAGGTGCCATCCTTGCCTTCCTTCAGGCCATAGTTCGGTTCATTGAGAGGAACCTACCTGGGAGGGTTGGGATGCTGCACTATGTTTCGGACTCTCCGAGCTCCCAATATCGAAACATATCGATATTCTCGATCTTGTGTCGACATGAGGAGCTGCTCAAGAAGTACAGGGCAACCTGGACATACTTCGAGAGTGGCCACGGGAAGGGTCCGTGTGACGGAATTGGTGCCGCTGCCAAGCGAAACGCCGACTGGGCTGTGCAGCGTCAATACAAGATCAAGGACGCAGCAGACTTTGCTCGCATCGGGAACAACCCGAACAACCTCGTCAACAGGGACCAGCCCAACAAGGTGTACTATGAGTGCATTCCCCTGGAAGACGTCGCCCTTGCCCGTAAGACCGTTAATCAAGTGAAAGCTGATGATAGCTTGTACGGTACACTGGGGGTGCACGCTGCAGTTCCAGTTCAGAAAGGGCGTTCCTTGGCTGTCCGTGAAACATCCTGCTTCAAGGAGTGTTGCTGGAAGGACTGTGAATCGCAGCGTGGGTGTTCGGGTTGGAAGGTGCATGAGCTAAAGTTCCCCAAGAAGAAGCCTGCTGCCGACGCTGCACGAGCAACTCGCTCACAGAATCCCCCCGTTGTAGCGCAGGCGGAGCAAACGGAGCGCGCTGCACGGGATGAAGCACCTGTAAGTCCTGGTGTAGCGCAGGAGGAGCTACCGGAGCGCGCTGCACAGGCTGCCGACCTCCCTGTACCAGGTCCTAATGTCGCACCACTTGACCCCCCACAGCCTTTGATCCGAAAGCTGTCCCGCTATGCCAATGGATCTTATGTGGCATGTGTGTACGACAATGAAGTGTTCATGGGACAGGTGCTGCAAAGGGAGGAAAAGCAGTACGAGGTGCGCTTTCTCAACCGCAAACAGGACTCAAATGAATTTGTTTGGCCGAGGATAAAGGACGAGCTGTGGATGCGGGACTGGGAGATCCTGGGTAAAATTAACCCTCCCAAGGCATTGGGCACAACTAAGCGGAAGCAGAACTCAGTCCGGATACCACAAAAAACCCTAGATGCCATAGAAGAGGCCTTCAACAGATATAAATAGCTTTAACGGTAACGATGGTCACTTTTATTTTATGTATAGTTGATACAGTATAACAGACTCTGATGTGTATGTCAGGGATATTTTATATTTAATTTACATGCTAGACATCGTTGGGCATTGAATAGAGGTGTATAGAGTGTGGTAATTATATTTTGTCCTGGTCCAACGTCCTTCCGAACTTGCAAAAAGTGGTAAAAAAACTAGCATTTCCGCGTTTCAACGCATGGTGCTCAACCTTTCAGGGTTCAAATTATGTAAATATGTGGTTAAATCAGTTTTCCAACCTGTTTACTATAAATGTGGTGGGTGTAAAGGTGTTATGGCGAGGGAAAATGGTTATATCCATGCTATTACTATGTCATATACATCGTGTAACGATGGTCACATTTATGCACTGAAAGGTATACTTTGGGTAGTGTCTAGTAGAAGGCCTACCATGGAATATATAGTGATCGCATGGTATCTGTTGATGTTTATGCTGTTCATAGACTACTTTGGGCATTGAATAGAGGTATATAGAGTGTGGTAATTATATTTTGTCCTGGTCCAACGTCCGTCCGTACTTGCAAAAAGTGGTGAAAAATCCAGCATTTTCGCATTTCAACGCATGGTGCTCACCCTTTCGGGGTTCAAAGTATGTAAATATCTGGTTAAATCAGTTTCCCAACCTGTTTACTACAAATGTTGTGAGTGTAAAGGTCTTATGACAAGGGAAAATGGTTATATCCATGCTATTACTATGTCATATACATCGTGTAACGATGGTCACATTTATGCACTGAAAGGTATACTTTGGGTAGTGTCTAGTAGAAGGCCTACCATGGAATATATAGTGATCGCATGGTATCTGTTGATGTTTATGCTGTTCATAGACTACTTTGGGCATTGAATAGAGGTATATAGAGTGTGGTAATTATATTTTGTCCTGGTCCAACGTCCGTCCGAACTTGCAAAAAGTGGTGAACAATCCAGCATTTCCGCATTTCAACGCATGGTGCTCACCCTTTCGGGGTTCAAAGTATGTAAATATCTGGTTAAATCAGTTTCCCAACCTGTTTACTACAAATGTTGTGAGTGTAAAGGTCTTATGACAAGGGAAAATGGTTATATCCATGCTATTACTATGTCATATACATCGTGTAACGATGGTCACATTTATGCACTGAAAGGTATACTTTGGGTAGTGTCTAGTAGAAGGCCTACCATGGAAAATAGAGTGATCGCATGGTATCTGTTGATGTTTATGCTGTTCATAGACTACTTTGGGCATTGAATAGAGGTATATAGAGTGTGGTAATTATATTTTGTCCTGGTCCAATGTCCTTCCGAACTTGCAAAAAGTGGTAAAAAAACTAGCATTTCCGCGTTTCAACGCATGGTGCTCAACCTTTCAGGGTTCAAATTATGTAAATATGTGGTTAAGTCAGTTTTCCAACCTGTTTACTATAAATGTGGTGGGTGTAAAGGTGTTATGGCGAGGGAAAATGGTTATATCCATGCTATTACTATGTCATATACATTGTGTAACGATGGTCACATTTATGCACTGAAATGTATACTTTGGGTAGTGTCTAGTAGAAGGCCTACGATGGAAAATAGAGTGATCGCATGGTATCTATTGATGTTTATGCTGTTCATAGACTACTTTGGGCATTGAATAGAGGTATATAGAGTGTGGTAATTATATTTTGTCCTGGTCCAATGTCCGTCCGAACTTGCAAAAAGTGGTGAAAAATCCAGCATTTCCGCGTTTCAACGCATGGTGCTCAACCTTTCGGGGTTCAAAGTATGTAAATATCTGGTTAAATCAGTTTCCCAACCTGTTTACTACAAATGTTGTGAGTGTAAAGGTCTTATGACAAGGGAAAATGGTTATATCCATGCTATTACTATGTCATATACATCGTGTAACGATGGTCACATTTATGCACTGAAAGGTATACTTTGGGTAGTGTCTAGTAGAAGGCCTACCATGGAAAATAGAGTGATCGCATGGTATCTGTTGATGTTTATGCTGTTCATAGACTACTTTGGGCATTGAATAGAGGTATATAGAGTGTGGTAATTATATTTTGTCCTGGTCCAATGTCCGTCCGAACTTGCAAAAAGTGGTGAAAAATCCAGCATTTCCGCGTTTCAACGCATGGTGCTCACCCTTTCGGGGTTCAAAGTATGTAAATATCTGGTTAAATCAGTTTCCCAACCTGTTTACTACAAATGTTGTGAGTGTAAAGGTCTTATGACAAGGGAAAATGGTTATATCCATGCTATTACTATGTCATATACATCGTGTAACGATGGTCACATTTATACGTGATGAATGAGTAAAGTTAGGGGGGCAACAGAGGAGATATACTGTACAATAAGTGTACAATTGCACTTGATTTACATAGTACAAACCCTAAATATAATTCAGAGTGATATTCAGGCGAATAGAAGGTATTTTAGTGTTGTTATAGAAAAGTGCACAAAGGTTGGGATGAAATCAACAAATTTTCAAAATTTCAAAAATTTGAGATCATCCATAGATTTAGAAGTTTTTGAGAGAGGATATTTCTTTTTGGCATGTACATTGGTAACTATTGTAAGTATAAGCATACCAAATTTAAGGGTGATATGAGCATTTCCAGCTGGTCTGCTATGGACATAGATTATAAATGTGACCATCGTTACACGAAAAGAGATGATTTTCATTGATGGCTTACCAAAACTGACATTTTAGGAGTACAACTTTGGAATCATGTTTTTTGGGGGCCCAAGATGTTGGTCTTCCAATATAATAAAGTGCATTTCATTGATATTAAATTTTACGTGTTTGGACTCTGTGCCCTAAAGTGGGTAGAAATCAAAAATCTGACCCATATATATATATATATATATATATATACTACGAGCAAGGATATTACAGTATAGGATAGTTCAGTCCATACAGTCCTATAGTGAAGGCCAACCCCCCTTTAACCCCCCCCCCTTGAAACTAGGTGACCGTGTGTGTTCAGTATTGGGCCCCATATAGGATAATGGGGGTTCTGGAGCTATCATGTATCTTCATGAAAGGGATACCAGATGAAATGAAGAGACTATCTAAGCTAAAAAATCCTGATAAATCCAAAAATGATGATCTTTATTCTCAGAATTTGACTGAAAGTACACAAAAATGATGTTTGATGAGGGAAATATTTTGAAAATGTACAAAAATGATATTGAAATTGATTGGAAATCTTTAAATATAGAACATGTAAATCAGAGTTAATACCTCAACCCACATACCCAAATGTCTGCCTATCTCTCACTCAGGCAAATTGTGGGCCTGTGCTTTGCTCTGCCTATCCCACATACAGCATATCAATTGTGTACCTATCACTCATCCTGCTTTCAATCTCTTCAATCCAAAACATCTACTGTTAAATCTGGTTATCCATTAAAAGGCTTAACTTATAATGCTTACCCCTCACCTTACCTTATCTTATTTGTTTCTTCTTTCCTTTAGTCTACCTGTCCTCAATCTCCCTATCATTCATTTTACCTATACCTCATGTGACTATCCCTCAGACCCTCATGTTTAATCTGTGCTGGTTCTCTGCTATATAAGCCTTTATTGGTTAACAGTACATTCCTTACCATGTCTACTACTTCAATTTTACCTATCCCTGATAATGCCTATCATGAAGCCTACCTATCCCACATTGTGCCTATCCCCAAAATCTGCAAATCCCTCATATTTGACTTGCACATCTGACCCTAGGACTTTTTTTTATGTTTGCTCATCTTACAAGGTACTCTGTGCATATTCCTCAAATTGCTAATTGCTCATACTACCTATCCCCTTTGCTACCCATCCTTACCTATCCCCCATGTGCTCAATATAGCTCTCTTACCCATCTCAACTCTTTTAACCTACCTGTGACAACCAACCTTCATTATGATGACCATTTCTTAGTCAACCCATCTACCTAACATACTGGTTACAGTCCACCTTATTCATACATCTACCTATCATTCATGCTGCATATCTTTCAGTTTACCTATATAATGATATGAATGAAGGATAGGCATAATGGGGTATATTTCACAAGGCATAGACCTGGAGACAGGTGGAAGAAATTGAACACAAGCTGAGATATGTATAGAGAGAGTGGGTCAGACTGACTGAGCTGAGATGGTAAGAAAGCAATGTGGAGAGCATGAGGGATAGGCATTCATAAGGATTGGTAGCAAGGGGGATAGGTAGCATGAGCAATATCCAGTTTGAGGGATAGGCACAGAGAGTACCTTTTAAGATCAGCAAATGTAAAACAAGAAGACATGGGTGCTAGCGACAGATGTGCAAGTCAAATATGAGGGATATGCAGAGTTGGGGGATAGGTATAATGAAGGATAGGTAGGCTTTAAGATAGGCATCGTTAAGGATAGGTAGTTTCAAAATGGCAGATATGATAAGCAATGTACTGTTAACAATTAGGGCCTAAATAAACAGATGAACAATACAGTTTAAACATGGTAGTCTGAGGGATAGTCACCATAAGTGATAGGTAAAATGAATGATAGGCAGATTGAGGGTAGGTAAACTATGGGAAACTATAGGACCAGAGAAGATTAGCTAAAGTAAGGAGTAAGCTTTAGTATCTAGGCCTTTTGGGACATGCTGCCTCACTTAACTCAAGATGCTTTGGATTCAAGAGATAGGCAGTATGAGTGATAGGTAGACAAGGGATAGGCAGCATGTGAGATAGGCAGAGTAATGCACAGTTAGAATACTTGTCAGATTGGGAGATAGGCAGACATTTGGATATGTGCATTGAGGTACTTACTCTGGTTTAAATGTTGTGTCTATAAAGACTTCTCATCATTTTGAATATTTTTGTACATCTTCATTTTTGGGTACTTTTAGTCAAATTCTGAGAATCATGATCACAAAATTTGGATTCGGCAGGATTTTCTGGTCTAGGTGGTTCCTTTTTCTCCCTTAGTATCACCCTGATAAAGGAATACCACAACTCCATAAACCCCCTAATCCTCCAGAGAAATCAACAATGAAGACACAGGGGCACCTAGTTTGATAGGGGGGGGGTAGAGGGGGTTGGCCTGTCACACTCTACCCATAGACAATGCTCTCAGTGACCTCTCCTATAGTATCTCACCTTCTTGCTACGAATTTAGCTCCCTAGGGGGCTATTCCCCAGTCGCCTGTGGCGCGCCTTAAAATAAGGGGTAAATTGAAGTGAAAACGCATATGTATTATCGTAAAAAAAATTCCAAACCCCTTTTTCTCTCCTCTCTCCCCAAAAGAGGCTTTTTCCAGGGACCCTGCTTCCCTTGGATGTTTTCAGATTCTATGGATATATGTTACTGAGATAGAGGTGCTGTCCCTATATATACTACAAGTTTAGCTCCCTAGGGGACTAATCCCTTTTCTTGAGCCTTCACTGAATAACCCTGTCTTTATAGGTCATGTTATATTTAAAGTGCAAAAGAATTTAAAGTGTGAGCACATTATGTGGTTATTCAGTTAATGCTGCCACATATTGGGTGACAAAGGGTGGTTCAATGTACCTGCGAGGGGCATGCTTTTATGATTTCAGTGGAATTTTTTCCGTTTGCACTCTTCAGAATCTGTATTTTAAGAGGGGGCTAAAGCAATACATAGCCGAAAATTATACTTTGAGAAGACTTACTTTCACAATGGGTTCCTGCATAGCCTTGCTGACACATACAACTGTACATATTCACATCATCGTCGCAGGTTCCTTCATTCTGGCAGGGGTTCGATTCACATTCATCAGTGTCAGCTGCAAATAGGAAATCAAGAGTCTGGTTACATTGTGGTATGCAATGGTAAAACTCACCTTTCCCAACTCACCTTTCCCACATCTATATTGTACTGACCAACTGTGCGAGCTATAATGTTTTTGTTTTGCAATTTCAACCATGAATCACACATGAGCTAGAATCATCAGGTAGTCATTCTTAAATGGAGGAGAAGGAAATGACAATGCTGTTATATGGTATGACAGTCATCAACACTCTTAGAGACAATAAGCGCAATCAGAATTCAGGACACAATAGATGAATATGACATCACAGATTTGCAAAATTACTAGGGAATTTATATATAATATGCTAGGAATTAGTCTACTTTACAGTCAAGGACTCCAATCTTATGTCAAGGTGAATATCGATCCTCCATTGACAATGCACTAAACCCCCGTATTGCACCCCTGCGTTAAATAACCAGCGCCAAATCCGCACGATGACGTCATAGGTCTATTGCGCATGCCCATCATTTTTGAAACGTAAACATCCAAAATGGCGGCGGTCAAGAAGGCCATTCTACTCTACACAAATATTATAATATATTAACTAGTACATGTAAGCTGGTAAGTGGTATCACAGGTCAAGGTTGATACACTAAATGTTAAGGTTGGTGTAATACATAAAACATGGACGTCATCTCTAGTCTAAGGTTGGTATAAGTGAGAATGCTGGACTGCAGTATATACCTCTCGTGTGCAATGAAGGACTCAGTACATTTATCTCTGATCTGCTCGGATATCCTATTTGAGTGAACTACAGAGAATGAGACTTCATTCCCCATCATTAACAGCAAGACTAATAATATTACACTAAACCAAAGCCCAGTTACCATTATCACCAAAGGAATGCCAAGTGTCTGTTAACTGGGTGGGGGGTGGGGTCATGGCTAAATATACATTTAATCCTCAAGTGCTGTGGCTGAAACACCTGAACTGAGCAAGGTCAAGGGTTACATCTGTCAACTTTATTCAAGTATAAAATGCATAATAAATTCTAACTTCATATCCCTAAATAGCAGAGGAATCCAAAAACAATTGGAATAGGTGAGGACCTACAATATCACTAAAACCAAGTGACACATCGCTAATTTGGAGACTGAACCACATTTATCATCCTTTCCTTATCACATTGTATTTTAGTCTTTCATCATTTGTGCCAGGATCTGTTTAATGCACCCTTAGTGCAAGGTGCATTAAGGTCCCTATTCCCAGTACATGTCACATTTTTGTCTAATAAGATGCTAACATAATGACAATTCCAACCTACTTTCACAATGAGTTCCGGTGTAGCCTGGCTCACATGCACAAGTGTACATGTTATCAGCATCCGTGCATATTGCTGCATTCTGGCAGGGGTTGGAGCCACACTCATCGATGTTCACTGCATAGATAGAAATGAACTTTCCATTTTAACATTTAAATGAAAAGAAGAATGCATAGCAAGTGTGTCAATCCCATGTAAAAGTGAATGAGTTGCTAAGTTCTACTTATGGGGACGGATTACGGGTAAAGGGTCTATGAAGACACAGATTTTGAGGGATATATAATTTCTGGCTTTGGGTGTATCACTGGTGTATCACCTCTTGAATGGTTTAGATGTGCAAAATCCAGTATTGATCAAATATGCACTTTTATTATTTGGTTCATTTGTGTCAGAAAAGACAATAACAGGTTGCTTAAAGGTAAATCCTAGGGGGTAAGCTGTGTAGAAGTTCTGTTGCCTTTTGCCTATAACTTGGTATATTATTAGTTTTATGTGTAAGGATTTGGGGAATGAAAAGAAAATGGTGTGCAATTGAGCTCATTTCTCAGGACTAGAACTCCCAACCTACACATTCAGAGTCCAGCACTCTACCACTGCCCCAGAGAGGCTGTGTTAATAATCCACCTCTATATGTGTACTAGGCATTGCAGTGTTATTCCTTCAATACCAAGGTGGAGTTCCCTATTGAGACAACAGGGGTCACCACCAAAGGGTGCGTATCTTCTCTTTAAATTCCCATTGCAAAGTTCACTCAGGACCTTACCAGAGCAAATAGGTGGTTTTGATGTCAAACGTCATTCAGTTACTTATGGTTATTTTATGTCTCAGGCAGGACTGGTAAGATGAGAAGCAGGTTGCCTCTAGAAGTGGGTGTTCCAAAGGGGCAAGTTACCCATCATGGTATCTTTTATCAATGGATTTTGCCTCATCAAGCAAAATGATGAACTGACCGAAATTCAAAATGGTGAACTATATTTATGGTGACTTTAAAGTAAGGCCTATAAAAGTTGGAGGCTGAACTCACTATACTGCTGCAATTCACAACTCCCACTGATCAACTGTCTAGGAACGATCCTATGCAAAGATCCTCAGTGGTGTCCTCTACACGTACAGATCAATATTGGATGGCCAGGAAGCCAATTCAGAAGGTTTGGTGAATATCCCTGATTTTTAGGTAAAGTGAGTGAACTTTTAGATGTTCAAAGTGTATTTTCAAAACTGGCACCCTCTACTCTAGGGGGTATCCTCGGTTGGGCTTTATGAATTACACCTTATTTTCCAAAGAAGGAATATAAAGGAAGCTTTCTCAGGCATGGATCCCTAGTCTTGAAGGGAAAGTGGATCCTGGTGATGCTTTTCACTATCTTCATTAATTTTTACTCTCTTTGACATTGTGAATCACCATCCTGTGCTGCTACCTTATGTCCCCCTCAAACTCTACCATATCCTGGACCCCCTGTGTCTGGGAATGGGGAAGGGGATTTCTGTTTCTGTTCTTTATACAAATTAGATTCAATGCAGGGGTGGGGGGATTTAGTTTGGGGGGGGGCTCCTTCCTTTTTGTCAGAAATTAAGAATTTAATTCCCTCTTTTTAACCCAAAATTTAGCCAAAAATAAGTATTGAATGAAGGGTGTGCACCCAACTTTTCAAAGTTTTTGGTACTCACTCTGACAATTCAGCCCAGTAAATCCAGGTATACAACATGTGTATGAGTTGATGCCATCTACACAAACTGCAGCATTGCAAGGATCGGGATCACAGTCGTCTATGTTGGCTGTTGTTAGATAATAAAAAAAAAAATTATGATTCACCAGTATAGTATAGTATCGTCATATAATATAATTATAAGACCTGCCTTATATACAAGGTATTACAGTATATTACAATGTAACATGCTTTCACTAGGATGTGCTATCCTATCACTTTATCAGCATATGATATGTGCTATGCATGTATATTGCAGTGAATGCTCTCTCACTCTTGATCAATTTAAGTGATGCTGTTCACATCACTCGGGTTATACAGTAGATCATAATCATTTCAGAATTTGTAACTTTTGCTGGGCCTTACAACATGATTTCAGAACACTTACTTTCACAACGGGTTCCTGTGAAGCCAGGCTGACACATACAAAGGTACATATTCACACCACTGATGCAGGCTGCTCCATTCAGGCACGGGCTTGAAGCACATTCATTGATGTCAGCTGCAAGGAAAAATCGAGTCATTTACCAGAATCACCTTACTTAATGCTTCTTTAATGAAAGTATAAGAAATAGCACTCTTCCCACCCTGTCCACCCCACTGCATAGATATACAGTAGAGTCCTTTTTTTATTTTGCAGTACAATTGTAGTTGTTGTAGGTATGAACATATATATACCAGATTTAGGTACTGGTGTAGGTACAGCTGGTTCTACTGCCTACCTACAACAGTATTTATAGCCCATTTACAATTGCAGCTGAGAATGCACTCAGTTGCTTCAGGTTATAAATCGAATGACCACACAACAGGAAAAGTAATTCTCAGTGACCAAGCCTCCCTATCATTTTGTATAATTACCATGACTTCTGTAATACCTTGACTTTTCAACAGGGAATACCTCATTTTATTCACGGAATCTCATAAATCTCCTAGTAGTTTCATTTCAAACCAGTGATTGGAAAGAACATTACTTCAAAGCAGCCAACACAATCTACAGATCAATGCCTTGCATAAAAAAAACTATACTTTGAGATGACTTACTTTCACAATGAGTTCCTGTGTAGCCTTGCTGACACATACAATTGTACATATAAGCATCATCGTCACAGCTTCCCCCATTCTGGCAGGGGCTTGATTCACATGCATTAATGTTACCTGCAAATTTAGAATAGAAACAGCTTTTACTTTGAAAGAACCTGACTTTATCTATAAGAGGGTGGCTCAGTAACTATGGAATGTGTGCCATTAGAACTTAGCTTAGTTTACAATGAAAGCATTTACATAACATGAATTTCAAAAGTATATTTTCTAGAGGGGTGTACTAAACACATCCCACCTCCAACCTCCCCCCCCCATCACCTCTCCCACCATGTCTTGGATTACAGGGGTCATGGACCTCCTGTCTCCTTAGTATGATACCCCTGTAAATTCAAAGTACATGTGTTTATATATTTGCATTTGAGTTCTATGATTTTCAGAATCCTGAGTTCCTATCCGTTACTGTGTTATCCGCCTAGGATATGAACAATAACCATGTTATGGACCACTAACTTTGACACAGGTTCCCAGTGTATCCAGATACACATGAACATGTACCACCCCTTAGACATGTACCACCATTCTCACAATTCAATCCACCTATGCAGAAACCTGGTTTAAAGAAAGAAATAAGCTTTATCATATACCATTTTATTATTCCATAAATTCTAACATATTATTGTATTAATCAAAGAATATCTAAGAAATTAATACATAGGTTGGTTCTAAGAGCTATAGGAGCGCTCAAACTTTGTATAAGAGCGTTCATGCCCCACTGCACACCAGCCAAGTCAGTTAGACAGAGTTTGTGACATCAAAGGGTCCGACCTAATGGTTCAGTGCACAAACTAATAACTTGTAAGTGAATGCAAACGGCCGTTAGGGGTGCCTGGGCACCACAGACGCCGTCATGAGTGTCTGAGCACTCTAATGACTGAACAATGGGTTACATAAGCACGACGCCATAACCGTCCGGTCGCTCTAGCGTCGCTCCTGAGCAAGCTAGGTCAAATATCAAAGCATTTATGGAAAGCCCATAATTAGACGGTCAAAATGAGCCCAAGGCGGAACTCCCATTATTAAGGAAGTTACGCCATGGAGACTGAATCGACCTCCGAGTGCACTACAGACGAACCGGCGCGAGTTACGCGCCTATCCAGCGGGCATTATAAACTTGGCATATTCAACTCCGGGCATGCGCAAAATCGCGGTTGTAGCTGCGTAAACGACCGAGATATGAGGGTTTGAAGTTACAGAACCGACCAAGACAAAGGGGGACACAGCGGCGCCCATGGGGGTCCTTTGTGGACCCAGTGACACATGAAAGCCTCCCCTCAAACAATTGCAGAGTTAGGCAGATGCTACTGGCCCCAGTCAGTCTGGAGGTGCTTTTCCAAGATTTGCTACAAATAGCCTGTCTGCACCTCCTAGAGGACAGAACACCAAGAACCGCTCTAGAGGTAACATCTCCAGCCATCTCCTGCCACCTGCTATACCACTGCACTATGGTGAAACTATGCTAGACAGGCATTGGTTTCCATCATTAGTGGCCAGGGGGTATCTTCCTCAAGACTTCCACCAGAGGGTAAAGTTATTCATTATTACATTATTCCTCTAAGCAGCAGGTCAGGAGCTAGGTGTGGGAACCCACCTAGAACTATGCTGGACATTGTATTATTAATACCTCACAGGTGGAGTGGAACAGAACATTATACTTTATAAATTACTGTATATTTACTGTATGTACAAATTACCTACATACTAACTACTGTATGATTGATATTTCTTACATGTTGCCTAAAGCTGAATAAACCAGTGACAACTGGAAATAACACTATTTTATGAGAGCTTAATGTATTTACACTATATACCACTAGTCTTATGATATTTCTCATATGACAACTTGATCATGCACAATTACTAGTATGACAAAGTGGTGGAGAACATCCTACTAAGATCCCAAATTACCCAATGCTCTCTAAAAATTAAGCTGGCAACATTACTGAAAACAAACATACACACAGTAAACCCCACTCCACCCACCCAGTGACCTTGACACCATGCCCACCAAGGTCACCAGTGAGAGCTCCCACATACCAGTGAGATCTCCCACATACCAGTGAGATCTCCCACATACCAGTGAGATCTCCCACACATCAGTGAGATCTCCCACACATCAGTGAGATCTCCCACACATCAATGAGATCTCCCACACATCAATGAGATCTCCCACACATCAATGAGATCTCCCACACAACAGTAAGATCTCCCACATATCAGTGAGATCTCCCACACATCAATGAGATCTCACACACATCGATGAGATCTCCCACACGACCAGTGAGGTCTCCCACACGTCAGTGAGGTCTCCCACACGTCAGTGAGGTCTCCCACACGTCAGTGAGGTCTCCCAAACGTCAGTGAGGTCTCCCACACGTCAGTGAGGTCTCCCACACGTCAGTGAGGTCTCCCACACGTCAGTGAGGTCTCCCACACGTCAGTGAGGTCTCCCACACGTCAGTGAGGTCTCCCACACGTCAGTGAGGTCTCCCACACGTCAGTGAGGTCTCCCACACGTCAGTGAGGTCTCCCACACGTCAGTGAGGTCTCCCACACGTCAGTGAGGTCTCCCACACGTCAGTGAGGTCTCCCAAACGTCAGTGAGGTCTCCCAAACGTCAGTGAGGACTCCCACACGTCAGTGAGGTCTCCCACACGTCAGTGAGGTCTCCCACACGTCAGTGAGGTCTCCCACACGTCAGTGAGGTCTCCCACACATCAGTGAGGTCTCCCACACGTCAGTAAGGTCTCCCACACGTCAGTAAGGTCTCCCACACGTCAGTAAGGTCTACCCCACACATCAAGGTCTTATCAGTCAAGCTGGCAGAACAACACACAAAGACCTTACGTAGTCAGGGGCCTGTTGAAGAGGTCTCCCTCCCACCTAGATCTAGGAGACCCACAGGGGGCAAATCAGCCTCCAGTACAACAGACCCACACTCAGTAGACCCCACACCACCCACCCTGTCTACTCAGGGAACAACCAGTTCTCAGGGATCCAACATTTCCCAGGGATCTCTACAGGACGCTCAACTCACGCTATCTACCTCAGGGGAAGAAGGATCTGCCTCAGGGGGTGGATCCACACCCTCATCTAGATCCTCCACCCCAGCTCCGGCCTTTGACAGCCACTCCTCCAGAGACACTTCTCCCACACCCTCCATCATGGACACCGATGAAGGCCCCCAACCTAATCAGACAGCTGAGAAGATAAGGGCCTATGAGAAGGCCATCCAAGATGCAGTTACTGCCCTAGAGACCAACAAGTCCCAGCAGGAGGAAAGGGAGAGGATCCTCAACCAACAACTGGCAGAGAGGAATGCAGCAATAGATGCCCAACAGAAGGCCATGGAAGATCAGCGGAAGTCCCTAGAGAGACAACAACAACAGATAGCAGATCTCATGAAGATGGTATCATCCCAGACCCCACAGCCTCCCACACCTGCCATCACACCTGTTGTCACACCATCTGCCTCTGGATCCAAGGATGACATCATAATCTCCATGGTGTCCAACATGACCAAACTCATAGACAGAAAACAACAGGACGACAGAAAGATCAGGCTACATGAGGTAACAAAACCCAAAGCTTTCTCACACCCATCACCACTCATGTCAACAGCATTATTTATTGATCACAAATTCCCAGAATATCTGAAGGATAAGTACAAAGTAACAGACAGTGACACCATGGTAACATATTTACCCAAGTACCTTGAAGGACAAGCACTAGCTTGGTTTGAATCCTTTAGGGAAAGTGCCACACCTGATATGTTGACATGGACCAATGTAGTGAATAAATTAAAAGAGTATTTTGCTACTCGAGACAATATCATCTCAAGGACAGCACTCCATGCACAAAAGATAGATGAACCTGTCCTAGACTATGCATGCCATCTCAGGAAAGTGTGTAATGCCCAACGCCAAAGCGATGAAATCCTAAGCAAGGCATTTACCCACGGCATGAGGCCCTGGATCTCTGTAGCTCTTGAGAACAAGAAAATAGACTCTTTCGACCAAGCCCTAGACCTAGCCCTAGAGGTTGAGACCCAAGAAAGATCTAGGAAGGTAAGGGAGGCAGAGTCTAACCCACAGCCTACTAAGAAGAAGGTCCAGGAAATCAGCACTAGTGCAGATGAAGATGTTAACCTAATGTCTAGTGCCCATGTAAGGCAACAGGAAGCTAAGGTTACATCAAGAGACCCTACCGGTAGATATAGAGGAAACAACTATGACCCCAACTACCAATCCAATAGAGGTAGAGGTAGAGGGGGCAACAACAACAACCGGGGGGGGTCACAACAGTAGGAAAGACAACAGCTCTTCCAACTCCAACAATGGTAACTCTTCATACAGTGATAGGAGAGACAGAACCCCAAGTAATGGCAGATCCTATAATAACCAGGGATCCAACAGTAGGAGCCATAGTCCACATAGGAACTACAACTCCGGATCCTACAACAACAATGGTTCCTACAACAACAGCCAGGGTTCAAACAACTCTGGATCCTATAATCAAGGATCCAACAGTAGAAGCCATAGTCCACACAGGAACTACAACAGTGGATCCTACAACAACAATGGTGCCTACAACAACCAGAGATCCAACAACTCCGGTCAATACAGCAACTCTGGTCAATATAACCAGGGTTCCAACTCACGCCAGGAGGATTACAAACCTGACACAAGAGGTTACCAGGGGAACCAACACAGTAACCCCCAAATACCACCTCATGTAATGGATCAAATCTCCAAGCTCCTGGTGGCAAGCATCTCAACCACCCCACAGAACCAGGAAAACTAGGATGTCACAGTGCCGATGGGCCAGTGCACTGTGACACCCCAAATACAAACAATCAATCAGGATTAACAAAGATCCAACCAGAGACAATTGCTAGTGCCAATCTACCATCTAACAGACAGAGACGTCCATCAGTGATACACATCACCCCACCAGATTCATCATCAAAGGTTACAGGTGAGAGTACCAAGCTTTCTATTGTACTTCTTCAAAATGGCTGTATCAATGCAAATCTATATGATGTTTCAGATGTGCAATGTTTGGTTGATACAGGTGCTACTATCACCTGTGTCAGACAATCATTCCTCATGGATCTCCAAAGGAGATTCCATATCCAACTGAGGAAATCTAAAATCAACATCCACTTGGCAGATGGATCGGTGTGTCATGTTAGACATTCAGCTATGCTGAACTTTAGGATCCAAGGTGTCAGATTCCAATACCAATTTGCTGTAATACCCAACCTCACACAGCCCGTGGTACTCGGCACAGATTTCTTAAGCACTACAAAATCTCAAATTGAATTTAATGTTGATCCTGAACAAATTCTCAAACCCATTAGGGCAGTGAGGGATTTTACCATCCCTCCATTCTCTGAGCTTGCAGTATTGGGTAAGGTCACATCTACTCATTCACTGCAAGGCAAAACTGGAGTAGTAGATAACCTCCAAAGAAATAACAATGCCCCATATCTAGTTCAAAGGGCAGCAGTAACCCCCAGGGAAAATAACAAACATCCCCTAGTGTTACTCAACACCAGCAGGCGCCCACATAAAATCAAAAAGGGTGCCATCATAGCTCTATTTCAGGAAGTCAAGGAATCTGATTTAGAAAGACCTCAACAGGTGTCAGACACTACCCCACACACTGATCAATCCATCTCAGCCATACGGCCTGAGGATGTAACTCAATTCAGTGACACAGACTCAGACTGTGAGTCCACATATGCTGACCCTGAACCCAACTCAATCAGACTCTCTGAAATAGCCGCTATACATAGTGAGGCACATGACCTCGAGCCAGAATTGGAAGAGAATGTTCCACCGAAATCTGTGCTCACATCCAAAGATCAGCATGATAGATTAGAATCACTGCTGACCAAGTATGATGATATATTTGTAGGAAAAGATGGAGACATTGGTGCCACACACCTGTATACACACTCAATACATGTAAAACCTGAGGCAGTACCATGTCATTTCCTACCATATAGACAAACACCAGAAAAACAGGCCGCAATAGGGGAAGAATGTGAAAGGCTAGTACAACAGGGCATTCTGAGAGAATGTGCTGAGGGCCCCTGGGCTTCCAGATCCTTTCTAGTACAAAAATCATCGGGAGGCCATAGGCTCGTCACAGATTTTCGTTATCTGAACCAGAACACGATAAATCAAGCCTTATCTACACCCCGAGCCGATGACACTCTAGACATGATAGGGTCACTCAGACCAAGAGTATTCAGTAAGCTAGATGCCCAACAGGGATTTTTTCAAATTCCTATAAGACAGGAGGACCAGCATAAAACCGCATTCATAGCAAATGACAAAAAATATGTCTACGAAAGGATGCCAATGGGTTTAGCGACCGCACCTGCAGGATTCTGCCATCTAGTCACATTAATTCTGAACAAACTCAAATACAAATGTGCCCTACCATACCTAGATGACATATTGGTATTATCACCATCAATCGAACAACACTTCCACGACCTGGAAGATGTGTTCAACAGCTTAAGAGTTGGTAAACTCAAACTGAAGAAATTAAAATGTGAATACTTCATAGACAGAATAGACTTCTTGGGAATGAGAGTCACACCCAAGGGACTGCAACCATCTCCCACAAAGGTGGAATCAATCAAGACCTTCCCAACACCAAAATCAGTCAAAAATGTCAGATCCTTCACAGGCCTATGCCAATACTTCAAAAAGTTTATCAAAGGTTATGCCCAAATTGCTAGACCATTGTATGATCTACAGACACATCTCAAAGCATTTGTCTGGACAGAGGATGCAGATAATGCTTTCAAAACATTAAAGCATGCCCTCTGTACCAATGCTCTTCTCAGATATCCAAACTATGAGAAAGAGTTCAGTTTGGCAACTGATGCTTCCAATGTGAGTTTAGGAGCTGTGCTCTCACAGAGAGATAATGAAGGAGTGCTCAGACCAGTAGCCTTTGCAGGTAGAACCCTCTCCAAACATGAGAGAAATTACAATACCACAGAGAGAGAACTACTGGGAGTAGTGTATGGAGTATTACATTTCAGACACTATCTAGAGACTAGACACTTCCAATTATACACAGACCATGCAGCCCTAATCCCACTATTAACCAATACAGGACTCACACATAGATGGGCCAGATGGGCTCTAGACATACAGCAATTTTCATTCACCATCCAACATGTGAAAGGTGATGATAACACACCACCAGATGCTATGTCTAGAAGAGAATACCCAGATTCTGGACCCATGACTAACCCTCCACCCCCACCAAGGAGAGTTAGAGCAGCCAGTAGAACCAAGTTTGCAAAAGTAACAAAGAAAGTACCATTCAAAAGGGATGATCCACCCAACACCATTGAAAGGCCAGAGACACCCATTAGGGGTATCTTGAAGCAATCTACACATTATGTGTTTTGCCACTGTGAGAGAGAATACTCACAACTCTTTCCAGATAATGACTTCGAGCCTATTGAATTCTCATCACTCAATCAGATGGTGAAGGCAACTCCTAAGGAGCCACCCTTCACCCCACCCGACTCAGATGATGAAGATTCGGAAGACACAATATATGCTATCACTCAAGCAACTTCCAAATCAGTCAGATTCTTTGAACCAATGCAGGGAGAGGAAACATCAAACCATTTGTGTCCTATGACCACACGCTCAAAGACTAGAGAAATGATTCAGGAGGGCACACCAAAACCCCCCACACAATCACAAACTATTCAAAATGAGAAAAAGGTCACAGGAAACAAACCTACCAAAACCCCACCTGCCAGGAAAAATGTCACAAAAGACACTGCATCTACTAAATCAAAGAACTCTGAGACAAAGAAGAATGACAAAAAGCAAATTGTGCCTTTAAAGAAAAAGGTTGCCACTCCCATCAAGGCGAGAATAGGCCCTCCAAAGGAGCCTACACACCAAAACAAGAGTGACACACCCCAACAAAAGGCACAAGATAGGCCAATAGTCGATGAAAAAGAAAAAGAAAGAGACAGAATAAAACAACATGTGCTAGATATAAATCAATTACTGGATCAGATTCCCGACACATCCATCTCAGGTACAAACCTTGGCTTGGAACAAAGGAAGGACAAGGAACTATTGCCCCTCATACAATATCTTGAGGATGGGACCTTGCCTGCACCAAAAGCACAAGGAAATAGAATCATCAACCAAGGCCAGACATACACCTTGGTAAATGGTACATTAGTCCATATATGCCCCATAAATTGGAGAAAAACCAATACTGTACCACTTCAAATTGTTATACCACAGCAATGGGTAACAAGTACACTGCAGTATTTCCATGACTCACCTACCAGCGGCCATCTTGGTTCAAGTAGGATGCTGTCA
Organism: Acholoe squamosa; assembly: GCA_949317995.1. NCBI lineage: Eukaryota > Metazoa > Annelida > Polychaeta > Phyllodocida > Polynoidae > Acholoe > Acholoe squamosa. The sequence continues at coordinate 18,052,729 of OX439041.1, forward strand.
GCACTCCGACCTAGGGTATATTGGAAGTCTATGCTAGCAGACACAACAAAATATGTTTCCACCTGCCACACATGCCTCACAGCAAAAAGGCAAGTACACTCACACAAAACACCAATGACAGTGAGAGAGTACATGGCTTCACCAATGAAGTTCCTAAACCTCGACGCGGTGGGACCACTTCCCACAACTGCCAGGGGAAACAAACATATACAAGTCTGCATAGATTATGCTACCAGATATGCAACAGCTTGGGCTACTACTGACTTAAAAGCTGAAACAACAGCAGCAGAGTTCTACAAGAATATAATTTGTCATCATGGAACACCAGCCACTCTTCAAACAGACAATGGAACATGTTATACAGGTGCAAAGTTCACAAAGTTGACACCTCAAGATCAAACATAAATTCTCCTCACCATACAGGCCACAATCGAATGGGCTTGTAGAGAGATTCAATGCTAGCGCTCAGAGCATTCTGCTCAAAGCACCAAAACAATTGGGATTCATTTATTGAACCCATAACCTTTGCATTAAATAACACAGAATCCCAAACCACAGGATTCACCCCTTTCTTCCTACTTCATGGAAGAAACCCAGCCACTCCAATGGACTTAGGGCTGAGAATACAGGAAGACATATCCACCGTAGCAGACCATGTAGCTAACATGATAACAAATCAAGATACCTCTAGGAGGAAAGCTATAGAAAGGGTCGCCAAGCTACAAAAGGAAAGAAAGGATAGATATGATAAGAAACTTACACCACAGGAAATCAAGGTCACCGACATGGTGTACCTAAACATACCAAGAATCCTGACCAACACAGAGTGTAAGAAACTTCAACCCCTTTTTATGGGACCATATGTTGTAGTAGATAGACCTAGTTTGACAAGTGCCAAACTCAAAAACTTGGACACCAATCTATTGGTGGCCAGACCAGTGCACATAGACAGACTGAAAAAGGTTGTGGCTGTCAGAAACAATGAATTTGCACACAGGCTTATTCCACATGAGGCCAAATACTACAACAAAATTGTAAGGAACAAAAATGATATCACCCTTACAAGAGAAAGCACAGGCATAGGCCCTATCAAGCCTAGGCCTGCACACCACATACTAAGAAAAACATCTAGATGTGGTGCAGTTTCAAGAAATTAGAAACAAATTGAGATACCAAAAGAACATAAGATTTTCAAAATGTATTACAAATTCTCTTCATCCACACATAAGACATGTGTGACTGATAATGAATTACTTATATGTATATAAAGCCAATCAAATTTGTAAATATATCAGTAGGTTATTGCCTCTGAAATGGTCAAAGACTGGGACCCTCCAAGTAAAGCAGACATGAGGTCTAAGAAGAGTAACACAATGGAGTGTCTAAAGCCTAATCCCCACATGAAAGAGCGCGCTATGCCAACACAGCAGTCTATAGAGATCAATTGGCCTTATAAGCTACACTCAGACAACTGTCTAGACGGTCATGAATGGCTGTCCTGGATGACAGGAGGAGCTAATTACCAGTACACAGATTACACAATAGAACCCCACAGGTGCAGACACTGGAGATCAAGGCCTTGACTCCAGAGACACAATACCAGGCCCACAATGGATGTGGGTAGGGTAGGCTACATAAGAAGCACTGTGGACCATAGCCCACCATCAGTCTTCATCCAGCTGCAGTCTGGAATACAAGTCTACAGGACCCCACTTGGGAATTAGCCAGCCCACTTCTCCATTAGGAGAGACTGCACTAGGATAAAGAACACACCTACTTCACCTTCAACCTGACCTTACCATTTACTGGTCAAATCTCTATAGACTCACCGGACATATTGCCAAGACAGCTCAATCTTGCAAAGGTACAGTTTGAACCACTTCATTTAAAGTGTTGCTCCATACACTTAGACTTTACCAGCACCAAATCACTACAAATTTGACAAGACTTTAAACAGCAAACTTGCTTTACACAAGCACCATGGGGAGACTGAGAGTTGCACCCATACTGCTAACTATGCTGTTATTATACATTATAGAACCACTTACTGCAGGTTATACACCTGTGGTGAGACAAAACATAGGAGTAGTATTCAAACCTAGCCCTCAACCATTGGTCAATGGACACACAACCACAACACTGTTGTTAGCTATCCCCTACAAGATACCTCGGGCACCCGTTACCCAAAGGATCCATAAGAGATAGAATACTCCATTTGACCACTCCTACTCTACAAGATCATACCTCTGGTCAAATTATCCAACAAGCCAAAGAGCTTGACACCTTGCTGGAAATTGCAGACAAGGAGATAAATGAAACATTAGCCTCCATCAAATTGTTCCTATCCAACCCCATAAACACATTGGACAAGGCCAAAAGAGAGGCCATACTGGGTTTTCTAGCACCCCTGTTTCGCGGTGTGCTAGGTCTAGCCACAGTAGAAGATGTAAACCAAGTAATGGGACAGCTCAAGAACATAGATGAAATACTAAGAAAATTTGCTAAACAAGATCAGGAAGCAGCTAGTCTCATTGAAAAGATCACAGACAGACAAGATAAGTTTTTTAAAGCATACATCCAAGATAAGAAGGTACTGGACAGCACAATCAACACCATAGGTGACACCGTCAACCTGTGGGCCTCTAACATGTCCAGGTCACTTGACTCATATTCAAGGCACGAGAAAACTCAAAGGGAAAAGATGCAAGTATTAAATGATGCATTAATTATCATAGCAGCAAGAATGAATACAGTTCAATCACTGCAAAGGACAAATGCAGCCCTGAGGATGCTATCATCAGGAATCCTAACCCCTGATATAGTACCACCCTCAGACCTTGCTAGATACTTAATTGACATTAATAACAAACTTAGGATTACACACCCTGGAGCACAAGTCGCAATTAATGACTTAGATTTCTATTTTTCACAGAAGCTGACCTCATACACTTACTCAGCTCACCATATATATATTCATCTGGACATTATAATTCAATCTACCACCTCGACCTTCAAACTGTACCAAATGATTACATCACCCATGCCTATAGACACACAGGAGACCCCCACCAGAGGAGTCACCAAGTTGCAAACCACAACTGAGTTTATAGCAGTATCTTACAACGAATCATTATTCATCGAATTGGACTCAGCAGATATGCAGGCATGTGAAGGTACTACAGTAAAGGTATGCAGAGATGTAAAGGGTAGAATCTATAAACACAGGCCTACATGCCCTGTAGCCATTTTTACTAACCAGGCTCAACAGATTAAGGAACATTGCAAGTTTACAGTTTCACCACTGCAAACACCTACCACCCATGCTATTTCCATTTCTGAAGATGAGTATCTGGTCACTACTAATGAACCCCATTACTTTATCAACTGCCATGGTAAAACGTCTGAAACTCGAAAAGCCCAGTCCTACTCAATCATAGGTGTACCCTGTGGGTGCACAATCAGTGTAGGAGAAATTTCTCTTCCAAACACAAGGTTGCCCTGTAACTCAACCTTATCATTTCATTACATTCTCAACACAATTAATTTACCATTCATGGCAGCACTTAACCAAATTTCTGAAACTAAACCAGATGAAAGAGAGAATCTTCCAAACCTCCCAGTAGTAAACCTTTCTAGAACCTTAGAAAAACTACAGGAAAATCCAATCATGGATGATATTACTCAACTAAATTTGGGGCCCTTTGCCAAAACATTATTGAAAGATGCCTCCAACCTTGATAAGGCAATGAAAACACGCTACGTAGAATCACACCTACGTCGAGTTACAGAGCATCCAATCTTCCAAAGCTTAGGACTCATCCTAGGGATATCAGCTCACATTTTTATAGTATACATACTACTCAAACTGTACAGACTAGGAAGCACTGTAGCCTACCTGCCTACAGCCAAAGCATTTAGACTAGTCACCGAGCTGCCCCTACACAAATTGCTCCCAGATAAGAATCCTACCAAATCTACCCCTACAGAGGAAACCCACACCCCTTTCCTCACAATTCAGGAAACCCACACCCTGATAATTGCTATATTATTCACCCTGACCATCTACTCAGCCTACAGAATAATGAAGTACCTTAAGAAATTTGCACAGACACACTGTGGCAAGAAAAATGTGGCCAAGCGCACAAATCCCACAATATATTTTAAAATATATTGTGGAGACTCAAACTTCGCGCTACCCTTGAGGCCAATACCACATGAATTTGATGAGATTAAATCAGCAGCTGCCCCGACCTATAAGGATATAGTGGTTAAAACCTTCCCACTACCTAAGGCTATATTTACCTGGAATGGACCAGCAGTTATAACAACACAGAGAGGAGAATTTGCTTATCACCTCCCTCAGGTGATACACCTACCTTGGCGCACTAGGTTCAGCACCATACCAGCCCTTAAAAACAAAGGACTGTACTACTCCATGCTTCTCCAGAATGATTGTGGCACCAGCCCGGTGACCATGACAGCACTGGAAAATACAACAGATATAATTATTGACGAACACCAGGAGGAGACCGCAAGGTCAAACATGCAGACTATTGCTAATTTTCTAAACCACCAGCCCTCCCCGGTGACTGTGGAAACAGCCTAGGCTGCACACAGCCTAGACTGCCCCCCAGTCCACCACCAGGAGATACTGAGATGACACATCTCACACATGACACACACCTCCACTGTCAATGAAATTATCAAAGTATTAGAAAAAAAAATTGAGAAAATATACACAGCCACTTGTTGATGTATAATATGAAAATCTATGGTATTCTCACAAAATCGATGATTAATGCGCGCATATACGCGCAAAATTGCGAAATTGCAAATTACAAATTGTAAATTGTACAAATCTAACATTAATATACATGAATGCAGGTAGATAACTAAGACAGTTCTTGTACCCACTAGCACTTGTATACTATACCAAGGTTTACTTAAGGTAACACACTTTAGGTATCCAAGATATTGTTGGAAAAATGAATGAAAAAAAATTGTTGAGAAAAATTGTTTACATGAAAAATGTTTACTTAAGATACTCACCAAATAATCTCTTTCAGGGACACATACTCAAAAAGGCTAGGGAAAAGTCAATTAAGCAGCGGCCCACTGCCGAAATTGCCAATTAATACACCCATATAGCAAAATCAAAGAGTAACTCAGAGACAAACAAGCCTACTGTACATGAAGTACTTTGTTTTTCCGGTCCTCGGAAAAATTTGTCTCAAATCCCAAAAATTGTATAGTGTAAACTAGATTGTACGCTTGTACCCAATTTGCACACTAAAATTGTATGTTGCACACCAGATTGTACGCTTGTACCCAATTTGCACACTAAAATTGTATCTTTGCACACCAGATTGTACGCTTGTACCCAATTTGCACACTAAAATTGTATGTTTGCACACCAGATTGTACGCTTGTACCCAATTTGCACACTAAAATTGTATATTTGCACACTAGGTTGTAAGTTTGTACCCAATTTGCACACTTAAATTGTATGTTGCACATTATACTGTATGTCTGTACCCAATTCATACACTAAAATCAGATTTTTTTTACAAAAATCAACATTTTTATGTGTAACCAAGCTGTACGCAAAATTATATACAGAAATTATCAATTGAACGCAAAATTATATATTGGCATACTAAAAATTGCCAAATGAACGCGAAATTATATATTGGCATACTAAAATTGTGAATTGAACGCGAAATTGTATATTTGCATACTAAAATTGCCAAATGAACGCGAAAAATTATATATTTGCATACTAAAATTGTCAATTGAACGCAATTACACGCGAAATTGTAAATTTGCACACTAAAATTGTCATTTATGTTCAATTTGCACACTAAATTGAACATTAATGCCAAAAATTGCACGCTATTTTGCCAAATTGTATGTTGTACATAAAAATGGAAAATTGTACCCAAAATTGATGTTACATAAGCAAATACGCCCAGGTATGGTAAGATATAGAAACTCGGAAATGTACTAATACCCAGGAGAAAATTGTTTATACTGACAAAGCTCTACCACAAAAATTGCATTTGAAGCACTCCCCATCACTTCAAATCCTCTTACAAACAGTATATAACTCCAAATAAGGTGAAAATATATATATATTGTACATTCCCTCGGCGAAATGACGGAGTTTCGCATTCTCTCGGGGGAGAGGGAGTATTCTATCATATACCATTTTATTATTCCATAAATTCTAACATATTATTGTATTAATCAAAGAATATCTAAGAAATTAATACATAGGTTGGTTCTAAGAGCTATAGGAGCGCTGAAACTTTGTATAAGAGCGTTCATGCCCCACTGCACACCAGCCAAGTCAGTTAGACAGAGTTTGTGACATCAAAGGGTCCGACCTAATGGTTCAGTGCACAAACTAATAACTTGTAAGTGAATGCAAACGGCCGTTAGGGGTGCCTGGGCACCACAGATGCCGTCATGAGTGTCTGAGCACTCTAATGACTGAACAATGGGTTACATAAGCACGATGCCATAACCGTCCGGTTGCTCTAACGTCGCCCCTGAGCAAGCTAGGTCAAATATCAAAGCATTTATGGAAAGCCCATAATTAGATGGTCAAAATGAGCCCAAGATCAAGGCGGAACTCCCATTATTAAGGAAGTTACGCCATGGAGACTGAATCAACCTCCGAGTGCACTACAGACGAACCGGCGCGAGTTACGCGCCTATCCAGCGAGCATTATAAAATTGGCATATTCAACTCTGCGCATGCGCAAAATGGCGGTTGTAGCTGCGTAAACGACCGAGATATGAGGGTTTGAAGTTACAGAACCGACCAAGACAAAGGGGGACACAGCGGTGCCCATGGGGGTCCTTTGTGGACCCAGTGACACATGAAAGCCTCCCCTCAAACAATTGCAGAGTTAGGCAGATGCTACTGGCCCCAGTCAGTCTGGAGGTGCTTTTCCAAGATTTGCTACAAATAGCCTGTCTGCACCTCCTAGAGGACAGAACACCAAGAACCGCTCTAGAGGTAACATCTCCAGCCATCTCCTGCCACCTGCTATACCACTGCACTATGGTGAAACTATGCTAGACAGGCATTGGTTTCCATCATTAGTGGCCAGGGGGTATCTTCCTCAAGACTTCCACCAGAGGGTAAAGTTATTCATTATTACATTATTCCTCTAAGCAGCAGGTCAGGAGCTAGGTGTGGGAACCCACCTAGAACTATGCTGGACATTGTATTATTAATACCTCACAGGTGGAGTGGAACAGAACATTATACTTTATAAATTACTGTATATTTACTGTATGTACAAATTACCTACATACTAACTACTGTATGATTGATATTTCTTACATGTTGCCTAAAGCTAAATAAACCAGTGACAATTGGAAATAACACTATTTTATGAGAGCTTAATGTATTTACACTATATACCACTAGTCTTATGATATTTCTCATATGACAACTTGATCATGCACAATTACTAGTATGACACTATACTGTCAACCCAGCGCACCCGCTTTACAGTGGATTGCTCATTAATTGGGACTACAGAGGTAGTTGATGTTAGTACAAACCCATTGACCTGATTTGGGTTCTAGTGTATGTACTACAATTGTATGTACTGCCCATTTACAATTGGGGCTGAGAGTGTATGTAGGGGTATTTTCTATCAGAAGTTATGGTACAGTCTGCAGTTTTCCATCACAGCAATGAGCAAATCCTAAGTGCAAAACCTGGCCACAGTTGCCTTGAGCATCCATCCAACATTGGTTCACTTTATATTATATCAATGATCATATGGATATGAGGCAACAAAGTTTGTATCTTGGAGATAGAGCTTGAGCCCGAGGGGCTCGTGCTATATTTGAGCTATAGCCGAGTCGTGTGGAAAGGCGTGTACCCTAACACTACACTGCTTTGAATGATCCAAAAATGAACCTATTGGTTTCTGTAAAGGATGTTTTCTTCTCATGTCAAAAACATGTAAAAGTGTATAATACCCCATTTTCAATGGTTGGAACCGTCCAGGTAGAAAACTTATTCGCACTGTGTTTAAAAATGATATTTTAAAGTATTAGTTTTGCATTTCCTTGAACTAGAATTGTTCATGGAAAGTATAAAAAAGAGAAACAAGAGAAGGTGAGTAAAGCAGAACTTATTTCGTGACATACCTTGCACCTTGCCAAGTGTAAGAGCTAAAACCATAAGGATACCAATAGCACAGTAACAATGGTGATGCCTGTCTTCGGCCATGCCTTGATTATCTGAAGTCACATGTCATGCCTGGAATAAATGATATTAAGAAGTTGAAGTTACATGTAATGGACATTCAAGGGAAACAATGCAAAAATAGTTAAATATAAAATTACCCAAAGGTGCCCTAAATGGCAATTATTATATTTTTTAATGGTTTAACACATTTGTGGCTGCTGCTCTGAGTGTGATATGTATAGATTGACACCGATGTTGGAACAAAGTCTAAAATGAAATCAATGGCCAAAGTCACCCCGAAGTGGGGCTATCAAGAAAATACCCTAATAACCCAGATAACCCTCCTGTGCTACATGCAGGACACCTAAGAGACATTGTCATATCTTGATAATCTATGATTATTAGTTATGTGGGTGAAGTAATAAACACTGAATCCAGAGAAGTTCATTTGATTGTCCTTAAACACAACCCCACTGGAGACATTGCGACACACCAGATCCTACTAGATCCAGTTGTATCCGGGTGGATACCAGGGACAATCTTGTTTGTATACTCCAGTGGTCGCGTGGGGTAATCCACTGGTCCCACTGGGGAGATAAGGTTTGTTGTTGTTCCCTAACGAGCAGTCTCTGATTATAATTGAGTAAAGGCGGGGGTGAGTTGTAGGTCTGTGGGCAGAGCTTAGCATTGTGTGGCAAAGAAATTAATAAAGGCGCAAAATAATGATAATACTCAGAAAAGTCCATTGACAATATGACCTTGTGCCAGTTAGAAGTAAAGGTGTATTTATTCCAGCTTATTACACAAATTCTGGGTGCTTTTCTGGATATTCCTGTTCTGATACCTGTCGATATTGCAGGTCCTAGGAGTGCTGATATCCAGGATATCAGCACTCCTTACATGTCCTAACATGTCCTAACATGTCATATGTTACATGTTAAAACCTACAAAATTTTTATTGCCAGGGTAGGGGTCGAACCTGCACTCTACTGATCCCAAATCCAACTCCCTATGCATTGCACCACAGGGACTGACAAGAAACAGTGTGTGTTTGCTTGGTTAGAATGCCACCAGTAGTTGTCTGCGTTCTTGCCTACCCCTCCCCAGCACTACTGCTGCTGCTCCCATAACGGCGACGACTGCGGGACGCGTTCAAATCAAGCCAAGCCAAGTCGGGCACCGAGGTGTGTGTACCGGTGGTCTAGTGGGTAGCACATTGCGCTCAGCTGCTAGAGGTAGGCGAGACGAGTCCCGGTCCGGGTGAATCTTTTTTTTCGCCGTGTGTACACACACTATAACAGGCTTTTTGTTTTCAACTTTATTTATTGATATTCTATTGATTATTCATTGATTTTTTATTCATTAATCGTATAATAAAGACAGTAATGAATGGGCTAACTGGCACCAAATACAGTGCCCATTAGGCCATTCATAACTCTCTTAATATTGCACAGATATTTTAGGTATGGATGGTAATGACAGTGCAGCTTATTACACGACTTTTGTGATTTTGGGTACTTTTTGTGGATATCCCCTGTCTGATACCTGTTGATATTGCACGCCATGATGCATCCATCATGACCTCAGTAAGGTGTGCTGATATCCATGGATATCAAGCACCAAATGCCTGTTATCCATGGATATCAGCCACTTCTTACACCTGGGAGAACACTTTTAAAACCATGCATCCCAACCAGGAATCGAACCTGGATTCTTGCGATTTGGAGAAATACAATGAATACTTCTCACAGAAGACTTATTAGATATCCTTTTTGATGTTAGCATTGTCCTTAACGTTTGCCATTATGAAATAAATTAGTAAATCCATGAAATCTGAGTTGAAACAATATGAATCCATGCGCCGTTCTCCTTGCTTCTAACTAGACCTATACTATACTATGTGCATGTGCCCTGGGTAACCAGGGTGCTCCCTGAGGGTAGGGCGGCTATGCATTTTCCCATTTGTTGAGTTGTTTTTCTATCATGTCTAGTTTGGATGCTGTCCTTTTAAGTAGGGTTAGATTGTCAGTGAAGATATCTTCTAGTTTAATTTGGGTTGTGGATTCTTGGTTGTCATGTATGGTTGGGCACATTTCTAGTAGGTGTTGTTGGGTTTCTGGAGTATGGCCACACCCCCTACACTCCTGTGTGTGGTGCATTTTCCTGTAGTTGTCTTTCGCTCTTATCATTCTGGTTCTGGCCATGAAGATTCTCCTTGCTTGCTCTTTAGTTAGTTTGGTCAGGTAGTCATGGGATTCGCAGCTGTATTTCCTTTTGTTTTCAGTCAGGTAATTGAATTTGCTTTTTTTGGCGCCGGTTGTGTTCATGCAGAGCGCTTGTTTTGCCTTCACTGCTTTCTTTATGGTCGTTTTGCGCTTGGTGGTGGGTAGGTCTGTTAATATATTGATCGGGGTTTGGAGTTCTTCAGATGCTTTTTTGGTCTTCTGTATCCATGAGGTCGGTCTTGCTCTCGTGTTTGCTATTGTGATCTCCAGATAGTTTCAAGCTCTATGTTGTTGTAGTTTTCATTGCCCGCTATGTATAGGACCGTTTGTAGGGCTCCCTCTGCTTTATTCTTTACCGTGTCTATGTGGTCATCTAGGTTATTCTTTGAGTTGAGCGTTTTGCCCAGGTACTTGTATTTGTCTGTTTTCTCTATTTCCATGTCATTGATTTTGGGGTTGTCAGGGTTAGTCGTTGTTCCAATTTGTAGTATTTTTGATTTGTCTTTGCCGAATACTACTCTTAGGGTGTTTGAGACTTTTTCTGTTATCTTTAGCACTGTGTGTTGGTCCTGGATATTGTTTGATACAATAGCTACGTCGTCTACCCAAAGCAGGCATCTTGTGTATTCATCAACTGTGATTTCTCCTGCGTGTTTCAGGTTGTTAATTTTCTTTGCTATTTCATCCATTAGTAAGGCATACTGTGTCACTGCTAGTACTCCTCCTTGTCTTATGCTGTTGTTTATGGTTATCGGTCGTGTTGGGCCGTGTTTTGTGTTGATGGTGGCTGTTAGGTTTTTGTTGAGTTTTTCAGTAAGTAGCCATGTGTTGAGGGCGCAGCCGTTTGATACCATTACATCCATGATTCCTTCTAGCCATGCTTTGTCGTATGCCTTTGTGACGTCTAGAAATGAGATGTATGTTGGTTTATTGAGGCTTTTGTTGATTCTGATGGTTTCCTTGAGTTTTAGTATGTGGTCGACTGTTGCTTGGCCTTTCCTGCCTCCTCCTTGGGCTGGTGTCATTCTTACTTGCTTTAAGATTCTAGTGTTAAGCATTCTTTCAAATACTTTTCCAGCGTTGCTCGAGAGGGTTATGCCTCTTTCATTACTGCATTTGCCCTTCTTTCCTTTGCCCTTGTAGATGCTTATTACTTCGCCTCTGCTCCATTCTGATGGGATGTCTTTGTCTCTTGCGATTTTGTTGAGTGCATCTAGGTATATTTTGCGGGTGTTACGGTTGGCTTCAATGAAGATGCTGTTGGGTATATTGTCGGGTCCGTTGGCTTTGTTCCTGTGTAGTTTGTTGATGGTTTTGTTGAGTTCTTGTAGGGTGAAGGGTTCAAGGGTGTCTGGGTTGGCTGAGCGTCTTGCTTTGTTGCGGTCTAGGATGGCCTTGTTGTTGGTTAGGCATTCCTCTCTTAGGGGTCTTGGTCTGTAGAGGTTCTCGTAGTAGGAGGCTACGTGTTCTTTGGCTTTGTCGGGGCATTTCAGGCGTTGTTGAGTTCGTCAAGTATGTCTGGGGTGTTGTCTGAATTTGGTTTAAGCAGCCTTTTCTTGTTTTCCAGAAGTGGTTGGATTTTGTGCCTCCCTCATTTGTCATCCTTTTTGCTACGGTTGTTATGCGGTTTTTCTCTTCTATTGAATATAGGTCTATGGTCTCTTTCTGGAGCTTGTGGAAGTCGTCCCTCCTCTCAGTAATTTTGTCCAGAGGTTCCTTGTCTCTTATTGCTTTCTGGTATCTTTATTTTGCTGCTTTCACCTTTACTCTGCCTAATCTCTGTTGTTTTGTCTCAGGTTTATTTCTGCATAGTTTTATAGTTGCTTTCCCTATTACCCTGTGCAGGTTTTCTTTGATAGTTGTGGTTAGGCTTGTATAGTTGCTGCATATGTGCGGTGGTGTGTGCTCCATAAGGGTGTTGAACATTGTCCATTGTTGAGGGGTGCCTTTTTTCCATACTTTCCTTGTGGTTGTGGGTGGCCTGGGTATTTTTGAGGGTATTTCAAAGGTTATGGTGTTGTGGTCAGTTGGGTTTTTCCCTTGTAGGGTGAGGTGTCCCCTTTTGTCGACTGTGGCGTTCTGTATTGTTTTCATTACTCTTCTTCCATGAGGATGAAGTCTATTATTGACTTTTTGTCGTTGTTCCTGCGGTTCTCTCTTGTCCAGTGTATGCAACTTTCGTTGGTGTTGAGTGGGCGCATTCTAAGTTGGGTCATCAGGTTGGTTAGGAGTTTGCCATTTCTGTTTTCCGCCTGTCTGTAGTTGGGGTGTTCTATCTTGATTCTTGCATTGAAGTCGCCTATGAGTATTACCTCTCCTTTTTGACCGGAAGTGGGCATGTGACCTAGATATTTTTGTACCTCCTATTCCAAGAGATTTCCACAACTTTGGCTTCAAGCTGCCCCATTCAATTGTTCAACATGGCGTGGAGACCAAAATTTGAGAAAGGCAACTTTGTAGAGGTTTTACATGAATATGGTTGGACAGAAATTTTGTGGTTAAAGTAAATGAAAAAGGATATTGAGAATATGACGTACAGCTTCTCACTAATGGCACGATCATCAGTACAACAGCCAGATGCATGAAAAAGGCAAGCTAGATTTGTTGGGCGACGACAATTTCAAAGTTCTTCCACCGGCTGCAATAAAGCCAAAATGTAAACAAAGAGAAAAGGTTTGGAAATACGGACCCAAACACCTTACGGCACCTCGAAATTGCTTCAAAGGCAGACAACACTTATAGACAAACCTCCTAGGGCATTAAGATATTCCAAGGTAATTAAATTTATTTTCATGCAAAAATGTATTTGTCATATTGTAAATATTTCATTATCCATGGTACCTTGACGCGCCACCGTCCATGCTATGAAACATGTATATGACAGCACAGAGCTCACTGCGCGGGGAGCATTTATTATTTTTTGTATCTTTATAACATTAGAAAGATTTTACCGAGTCTGTATGTGTCCACTGCTATAACATTGTGTATAAGGACTAAATATGATATAAATTTCTTATAATATATATAAATTAGCATTTATCATTTTTTTCCAGCTTGGCTGATAGACGTTGGAGAAGATGCTGAATTTGAAACCAAAGGGAAGGAAGTGATTGCAGACTTGATGAAACGCTTCTACGCCAACATGCGAACCAAGGAGGGATTAGAATATTCAAAGAAGAGCCTACTTTGTATTTGAGCCTGTCTCCAGCACCACCTGAATGAGCCTCTGCATAATGTAGGTTATAACATAATCACTGATCCAATGTTTACAAGTGCCAACAATGTTATGAAAGGGCACATTAAAATGAACAAGGAAAAGGGTGTTGACGTGTCCACACATTATGCGTCTATCACAAAAGCCGATCTTGCGTTAATGTATTCCAGCAGAGTATTGTCACATGATACTCCAAAACACTTATTGTACAAGGTCTTTTATGAAGTAACGCTCCACTTTCGAAGACGGGCACGCGAGGGTATGCATGACCTTATGACGGACCATTTTGTATTCAAATTAGACAAAAATGAACAAGAATATGTGACCCTCTCGTTCAACCCAAAAGAAGAAAATCATCAAGGGTTAAGCCAAGGGTGAAATTAGCACAGTCAGCGTATGTATGCTTCCGATGTAGAGAATTTCCCATTGACAAGCCTTAAGCTCTATTTGAGTAGATTGTGTCCCGATAACTCGTCTTTTTATCAGACGCCCAAGTATAAGGGATTCGCAAACCATTTGATCTGGTATACTAAATTGCCTGTCAGGGTAAACTCCCTCGGTAAACTCATGAGTAAAATTTCAAAGGAGGCTTAACTTTCTTAACTGAATACCAATCACTGTGTACGAGCCACTTGTGTAAGTACGCTACGCGACGAAGGTGTCCCGTCACTTGACATTAAGTCAGTGACGGGACATAAAAGTGAGAATTCGATTAAGTATTAATCGAATACACCTGACGAACAAAGACGTGAAATGAGTCTAAAGTTGTCCCATAGAGTACCATCTTCTACTGTGAGTAAGCCTCCACCTGATATCGTACCTTGTGCTAGTGTTAGCAAACCTATGAGTACCACTGATAATGTACCATGTATCTCCAAAAGCACCACTGATGTGAGTGTCAATGTGAACAGGGTGGTGAACTTGAAACAAAACCCCCAGGCCACCACCATTTTCTCTAATGTGTCCTTCAATGACTCTACAGTCAATGTTAATTATAATTAAGCATATATGTATCAAGAAAAACATGATTTTTCATGTTAAATTGGGCTTATTATTTACTTAATGTGCCCACGCTCAACGCATATATGACTAATTAGTATTAAGCATAAAATGTGGTAGATATGTCCATGCTCTACTCGTCTATGAGAAAGGGTTATAACTGTTCATATAGATGTGCCCACGCATTTGTTTATTATCATGAATTTACAGAAATGATTTGTTATAACTTTTTTAAATTTTCTTTATTAAACTTATTTGTTCTATTTTCTACTATTGTCTTACTTGTATTGTTTTTTACCCCTTAGCGATATCACTTTAAACTTTAATTTAGAATCAATTATAGACCCAAAAAATATGCTCCCTGTGTTCGCCCTACTCCGTGAAGCAGCGTCTTTCTAGGTCAGCCTCGTTCTGATTTGGGAAGATATAGAAGATGACTCAAATTGCTATGGAGGCCGGGCTATATTTACTGTTGGAATATTGGATTTTACGTTGAAATTAAGTAATGGCAAGCTTAATTATGGACACTAACATTAAATGTGGGATATCTATTCCTATTAATCTTAATTATGGTTGCTGTAAAGGTATATATCCTTTCGAACCCAATGATATTCATGACGATTCATCGAGCCCCGCTAAAATACAACTATGGCGACTGCGGCTATCGCTTGGGCTTGGCAAAGGATTACTTTTAACGTGGATATCAGGTAATTTTTATACTTTGAGGGGGGTTTTCATGTAATAAAATAAGTAGTTATGGATATGTCATGACTTGTGCCTGACATCAAACAATAACATGCAACTTGGGGGGTTCGCCTCCTTGTTGCATGTCATTGTTTGATATCAGACATGCGTCATGACATATCCATTAATTACTTGATCATTATGCTGGCTCTCCCTTAGGTGGGATGCAGCATGCATTATATTGGATATAGGTTGCGCCCCCTGGCATCAGTATGTGGTACTAGGGCACATCCTAGGCGTTTGTGTGGTACAGTAAGTAAATAAGGTTGAATGTATATAGCGGTGAAATATATGTAATAGGAATTAACATAAATGGATGGATTTTATGGAAGTAAAATGTTTCAGCCTATAGTCCTATGTCCAAGGCTACCAAAAATGCTTCATATGGGTCTTCTTACATATTTCTATGACATCACACACATGTCCCAAAAAACCTTCTACTTGGGATATTTCCTACCAGTATATATTTTGACCTTCACAGAGGGGACAGATGCCCAAAGTCCTACTGTCCTATATGTAGGACGATGCTTATCTCTGGATCTGCTACAGGTAAAGCTCCGAAATGTCTTGTATGTCGTGAATGGCCATATATGAGCCTGTTTTTCTTCCAGTTTCCGGCACTCTCTCATAGTTATTGCCTTTTCCATGGCAACCAGAATAACATAAATTTGTAAGGCACAGGGAAAGAGAACACTATCATCAGACCGGTATGGTTTATGGGAACTTCTATTGATAGGTAAAACCAGTTACTTCAAGCTCAATCGATTGCTAGTCTCTCGTCCTTCCAAGAGCTGTGCATCAGGAGCTCTGTCCTCTGTATTAGGTCAAGCAAAACCTGCCAGCTCGTCACCTGGAGCGCTGTTCTATAGTGCCCCATGACAGCACGCCCCCTAGTTGCACAGGACCATACTCGTCGGACCTGCTATGTCCAGCCTAGTGCTGCAGCTAACATACAAATAGTTAGATTTTACATAACTTCACCCTCATCAAACTAGTATTTCTCCTACCTAATCAGAACATGTTAATTAGCAGCCTTAATCTACAAATTTTGCTATATCCCCTGGCAGGTTGGATTCTTAAGTAAGTTATTAAAATCAACCTCACTAAGGAGACTTCACACTGGGGGGGGGGAGGGGTAAAAAATGGATGTAGGCAATTCAAGTATTCGTTGCGATGCATCATTTCACATGTGTATCCAATATTTCTTCTTTTTCTTTCTCCCTTTTTAACAGGGGGTGTTAATTTGCAAAATCAGTTCTTCGCTAGGGTTCATAATAACTTTAACCATATTGGGGTGTGGGTGGGAAAAGAAATTCGCTGGCCCGCTAAGATCCCCTAAGCTGGCAATAACTGACTCGGCCCTAAAACTACAGAATTGGACCAGGTAGTGAAAAGGGACCAGGGAGAGAAAATGTGACAGCACATGGGAAAAGGTAACATTATGGGGATTTAGTGCTATTTACAGAATCTAGGTGGCAAAACCAAGTGAATGTCATTTTGCTTGTAATTTTTCAAAACTTTGAGCAAGTATTTGGGACATATTCTAATAACAATGGACGCAAAATAATAGGGACAGATGTCTTTTACAACACAAACATATCATCGTACCTATCTCTGACCGTACCTGTGGAGGTCAATTGACTGGGACTGGGACCTTTGCTGATTTAGGGATATCTGACTGACACCAGTAGCAGTTGCTCATGACAATACAGAACAATACATTAAACCAAATCCATTTAAATTTGAATGAGAAGGTCTTGGCGATCATTTTGGTATGTTGCTTATCAAAAGTGGACTAAAATCCCCTGATAATGTATGAGGATGCAGCATGTTTTGCACTTATGGGCCACCTAGTGGTTAAAATGACACTAATCCCCGTAATGTTACGTTTTCCCAAGTTGTGTCACAAATATGGATTGTCACACACTTAGCTTTATATACGTTTAGCCCTTCAACGGAGAGCAAAGTGCATACAATGGAGCCTTGCTAAATAACCACATAAGAGGAGCACCACACAAATGGGTTTAACCCTTTAAGGGCCGCTAATGCAAGAGTGCATCAGGCATACTGGCTGGGCCGATATTCCATGAAGTGCTGGCGAGTCTGCTCACTAACACCTTATTTGAGCATCATGCCAAACCCTCTGGGGGTGTATCAACTTGCAACCGGCATGATGCATTATTGTAGCTCTGTCTGTACTTGCCAGCGTGCACTCATACATCATGACGATCAATCGGTTTGCTGAATTAATGCCCCCAAGGTGGAAATAACTGACTCGTCCCTACAGAATTGTACCAGGTAGTAACATTTCAGAGAGAAATTACGGATTGTCACACACTCAACCTTTCTTATGTTTAAGGAAAGCTAAGTCCTTTAGTGCATTAGTTACCCATAAAAGGTTTAAGACACAACTAATATGTTGTCATCATCACTGATCATGCCGTTATGCAGTACTGTTGAAGAAGCATCAAGCGCTGCATTTGTGCAGCACAGCGAAAGTTGAATTTGAATCCTAGACTTCTAGGTAACTGCTACATGGTGTTTGGTCTACCTCGCAATGGTTAAGCCTATATATCTCAAGGAATCACAAGATTGTCACCCGAAACGCTACTTTTAGGAAGCGTATTTTGGAAATAAACTGTAAATGGCCTATGGCTGGGCCCATCCCATGTAACAAAATGATGTGATTCCAAAGTCAAAAACAACGTCATTGTGGACCTTAACCAATGTTGAATAAATGTTCAAAAAACGTTAAATCAAAACAACCTCATCTTGCAAGTCATTATTATCAAACAGCATTTGAATATTTCTCTAAGAGGGTGTTTCATCACATAGGTAAAGATGTTTTCACATATGGCACTCCCAATATTTTCACTTTTGAAAGGGACTTTTTGAATATGTATATATATATGGAACTCCGAAAAACTATTCTGAGCGTTTGATTTTGATGATTTATATTTATGTTAGGAGTCGCTGAGAATACTTTCATGGTGTCGGGAAGATTTTCATGTGAGCACTTGCTGAATATTGTCCTCAATGGAACTTTATGAAAACATTTTCTTTGAAAGGGTCTGTGAAAATGTTTTCATACAAGACCACACAATGAAATATTCTCTGGGTAGATGAAAGTTTTTCATATGGGAGGAGTCCCTGAAAGTATTTTCATGGTGGAGGGAAGATTTTCATATAAGTAATCGCTGAAAATATTTTCATGAATGGAACTCTATATAAACATTTTCATGGGAAGGGCCCATAAAAATATTTTCATACGAGACCTCACAATGAAATATTCTCTGGGAAGATGAAAGTATTTTCATAGTGGAGGGTGGATTTTCATATGAGCACTAACTGACAATGTGTAAGTGTGTGAAAACATAAAATAAATTTGTACTGTATATTTTATTGTGGGATAGACCGAGGGGCCAGCGGTGGAGCTGAAATTACCCTGGTGTGTGGGCAGGAAGGCAGACGGACCCAGATCACGTCAGAAGCCAACGTATTATCGGTGGCTGGTGCAGGAGATCCTCCGACACTGGCTTGGTGCCTCACAGGCCAGCATTGGAGTGTCCGGAAGCGTAAATATATATGTATATATATATACACACACATATATATATATACATGTATATATATATTTATATATATATATATATATATATATATACATGTATATTTATATTTATATATATATATATACATATGTATATATATATATATATGGAACTATATACACTGGTGTATAAGTTATCTCGCTACCAGGGAATAATATATACCGGTAATGTATGGAAGAGAATATAATAAATACCAGATGTACCGGTAATAATGTATTAATATAATGTTCATGTAATGAATGATCTATCACAGAAACACATGAGTTTGGTGGGTTACTGACCTTGGGGCTATCAGCACCATACATGCCTTTATTAAAACAACTATAATAATTAGTTGACAATAAGCATAGCCAGTAAAATGCATAATATAATAACAATAGTGCAGAATAACAATATTAATAACAATAGTATTAACAATAGTAAAATTTAAAATTTTCAGGGAACACCCAGCGTGGTGTTACCTGTACAGGTGAATCGAGCCAATTGACGGTTACTTTGAAACCACCTCTTTTATACCAGTGGGATGTTGACTGTGACGTCATACTATGACAACATTGGTATCCTTACGAGCTGCAAGTAGTCCCTAACCGTCCGCGGCTAATTATATAAATATACACGAGTGTATATAGTTCCATATATATAATTAGCTGCGGACGGTAAGGGACTACTTGCAGAGCGTAATGATATCTATGATGTCATAGCATGACGTCATAGTAAATAGGTCACCAGTATATAAGGGGCTGCTTTGAATTAACCGTGAGTTGGCCAACCTCACCTGTACAGGTAACACCACGCCAGGTGTATCCCTGATTTTTAATTTTCACTATTGTTATTATATTGTTCAATTCGTACTGACTTGTGTTATTGTCAACTAATTATTATGGTTGTCTTATTAATAAAGGCATTATGGTGCTGATAGCCCCAAGGTCAGTAACCCACCAACCCCATGTGTTCCTGTGATAGATCATTGTTACACTCTTCATATATCGTATCACTTATAATAATATTATAATATGTCCATCGTTACACCCTACATATATCGTATCACTTATAATATTATAATGTCTGTATTACCGGTATATTATTCCCTGGAGGCTGTTTTTCCACATAGGTGTTTTATATGTAAATGCGGAGGGTCAAATGAGGGACCTATATGGGATTATTTTTTAATATTAATAAAACTGTTTTTAAATGACCTTCGTGTAGTGTCCATATATAAAAGCTTAATATAGAAAACATATTGTTATATACAGATTTTTTTCGTGGACTCATGGCTTAATGATGAAAATAGTCTACATTCCAGGGAACCCCCTGGGGAACTCCCAAAAATGACGTCACACATACATAAATTGTATAGGTAGGATGGGAGATGATATAACACACATACAGGACCATCATTTCTGGGGGGGACAAGCACCATGGCAAAATCCCTACTGGGTCTTTAACCAAAGGTTTAACCGGAGAAGCCGGGAGGGGTGTGCATTTAAGGTGCCTATTACCCTAACATTGTCATCAACCTAACCCTGTGTAAGGGTCGGCCCTTATTTGACCCTTTTTGGGTATATAATTAGGCCATAATTAGGTTATTTTGAAAAGATGATTTATAATGAATGGATTGTTAATAATAAGAGGTTGTGAATTATATGATTTTGGTTCATTAAAGATAAGATGGTCAATGCAATGGATAATGCAAGTGATTAGAGTAATAGCAATTAAGATTTGTGTATCAGAACATTAATTAGGACATAAGATTTATGTATCGAGTCCCTAAACTCTTAATCTACTTAAACAATATTTTTCTCTCTCACATAATATCATATCCGTGTAGGTAAGATGTATGTTGTAAGAAAGGACTGTCTTCATATATTGGGACCAGGATTTGACCTGGGTCTGGAGGTAGAGGTGTATGTGTACAGTTTGGGGAGGGGGACGTGATCATTTGTAACCCAATATACTGACAGGGGAGTAATGTTATAATATATTAAGGAGTATATATTAGTTGTATTAAGAGGTGTTATTTGTGTAAAACCAGTTATACATCAGTCTTGTCAACTTCTGTGATTATTGTTAATTACTGAATAAGGTTATTATGGTTTTATGATATTAATTGTCTCCTGCCCCCAGTTGGTAATAAATTTCAATATAGAAGAACGATAGGCTGCCGTGGATATCCAGGGGCCAGGAAAGGTATCGACTGATATGATTCCGTTTTAAAATAAAAGACCCAGCTTACTGGGAGCAGGGGAAGATGGTACTAAGTCCTGCATGTCGGCAGTCGGAGTTTGTCGTTAATATGTGACCATATATATATATATATATATATATATATATATATATATATATATATATATATATATATATATATCCACCTATCCTGTAGTGGGCTGGTCCAGCAAGCCAAGCAGTGCCCCACTGCAGGTGATAGGACTTTGTAGAGTGCGGGGGGTACAGGCCACCCTCGGGACCCCCGACCTTTACACTGTCTTACCTTACATCACAGAAGGTATCTCTATAATATAACACTGAACAATGATACACCACATTCAGCATACAATCATATCATGAGGGATCAATAGACACAGATGCACCTTATACACAAGGTAAATGGATAGATTAATTGCTAAATCCTGCTGAGAAAAGCTCAATATTGGATCCATGCATAGAGAATTGCTGCCCTTGAGTGATTAAAGTCCTTAAGGGGTTACGATGGATCTGGTTTAACTTGCATATAAGGTGCACACTTATCTCAGCTTATCCTATAGACCACATACGGACCTATAAAATGGCACATATGGAGGAAAGATGGCCATATGTAGGATACCACCTGCCCTAGAGCAGGTGGTATTCAGAGCCCCATATACGGACATTATACGGGATTTTCACTTTCCGTATCTTGAGCAAAAATGCATTTTTGTCCGCATCTGGATGCGGAGGGCCGCATCCACTGGGCAGGATGCGGAAATCTTAGCAAAAACGGTTTTTAGACATATAGGGGCCGTATGTGACATATGGACCCCCATACCTGTGGAAAAACGGCCTCCTGGTAGCGAGATAACTTATATATATATATGAAACTATATACGCCTAGGTATATATATGTGACCCATCAAGGGAGAACACCCCTCTGCGGGGGATTTTTTAATTCCCCATTTGGCCACGAGGGGGCATGGGAGGGCCCAATTTCTCTAAAACCATTATAAAAATACATTAAGCTAATTTTTGATGCAGAATTCAATCGTTTCATTTAAAATGCACCATTTTCATTAGAAATGGCCTATATTTGGATGGTAAAATGAACATTTTTCATGAGAAATCAACCTATATGCTGTTATTGGTTGCCATGGTAACTGTTCCAATAATCAAAATTTGCAGATTTTTATGCCAATTCTTGGGGATTCTCACCAAAAACCCAAAACTGAAAACAGAAATGGAAAATTCCCTCTAGATCAAAATCTATGATAAAAATCACCGTATTATTATGTATTTTTGATGAAAAAGGCTGATTTATTGTGTTTTTAGACTTTATTATGGTTTATAATATATTTAGAGCTTAAACATCAATTTCAGATATGAATAACGAGCTATGTTCAAGGAGGGGTTCTGACATAACTACTAGGACATAACATATATATATATATATATATATATATAATTAATGAGTGATACATTCTCCAGGGCGCATGTTTTCTTATGACGTCACACATACATTTCCTCCAGTATATAAGCTCCAACAGTTGAACTAACAGTCAATTGGCTTCATATGCTCGGACAGCATACACCGCGCTGGGTGGTGCTGGAAATTTTAAACTTTACTATTGTATTATATTGTAGTTGTTGTGATATATATTAGATTATTGTAATTATTGTGATTATACTATATATATATATATATATATATATATATATATATATATATATATATATATAGTTATTATTGTATTGTGTATTATTGTCTTATTTAATAAAGGCATGTATAGGATTGATATTGACAAAGTCAATTCTCACCAAACCCAATGTCTCCTTTTTTATTCCACATATCATGTTTATTCATTATGTCGTTATGAATAATACTGGTACACTCGTTTCAATACATTAGCTTGTCGGGGATGTACTCCAGGGCTAGAGGTGGGAGGGAAGGGGAGAGAGTGGGCAGGGGAGCAATAGGGAGACAGGAGAAGGGAAGGGAGGAAAGGAGAAAGAGGGAGAAAGAGGAATTAAAGGTGCAGGAGTAGACAGAAAAGCTAAGAAGGGAGGAGAAGAGGTAGAAAGGAGAGAGGAGGAGGGGGAGACAAGACTGGATGATGAGGAGCAGAGGAGAAATGACATTTTCTTTTGGTAGCATACAATGAAAACTTTCATACGGGTGTGGATGATAGAAAACTAGGCATGGTGCAGATAAGATCAGACTTATCATCAGCCCAGGTCCTAAGAACAGAGAGCTTTTCATAGAAGTCCTCTCCCATAGAATACAGGTGATTGGGGTGATCTTGCTCCCTACTAAGTCCATGTGATGGCATAGGATACATTTACCTTCTACTGTTTGGATTTACTGGATTCGTTTCCCCTCATCCTTTGATGATTCAATGGTACATTTTACAAATATGTTAGAGAAGCATGCATTTCATTGATTCATAGAGGACAGTCAGTCTGAATTTTATCTCACCTCAAGGATCAGCACAGTGAACAGATACCAAGTGCCTGATGCACAGTGGTGATGGCGGTGTCAGGTGCTTTGAGACACATGATGGCACACTGACACCTGCATCAGGCCAGTGGTGGCCTATAGCCTCGATTTGAGCCAATTAGGTCATGACGGCTGCCCATGGGTGTGCATATATAACGGCTTTTAAAAGATTTGGGCTGAATTAGGAACGAATATAACATAATCCAAGCTCTAATAGAACTAGAAAGCCGGGGACCCTAAGGATACTGTCCCTACGCTGTCCATCATCTGCTGTTTTTGATTTCGGTTTACGTGATCACACCATCATTCTGGGCCATCACTGGCCTAAAGCAGGTTGTCAGTGTGCCGTCTGTGGCAAGCGAAATGTTTACCACTGAGCTCGGAGTTATTATCTCTAATATCAGTTTCAGGAGTTGATACTGCAGTTTTGTAACTTCGATCTCACAGTTTAAAACTTCAATCTCACAGTTTGAAACTCTGATCTCACAGTTTAAAACTTTGATCTCATAGTTTAAAACTTTGATCTCACAGTTTAAAACTCTGATCTCACAGTTTAAAACTCTGATCTCACAGTTTAAAACTCCGATCTCGAGGAGGTTACATATCGCTTGCCATAGCCGTCACATACCTCAAAGCACCTGACACCAACGTCACTGCTGTGCTTACGGCATGTTACAATCGGACCAGCCGAGGGGACCAAGGATGAGAGGTCCCATGAATTGTATCCACACGCAAGGTGAGATTTCGCTCATTGTGGCATTGTACCTGGACCCTAGGTTAAAGGGGAAGGGGGAATATTGGTGAAAGTTGCTTCTACACATTTACCAAGGCAGTGTTTTTTTTTTAACATCCATAACTACATAGGCATAGTGGTAGATAGACACGCCTGATTTTTATGTCAGGCAAGCACTGGGCCTGTAAGGGAATTAAAAAGCTGGTTGCTAAGCAACCATGAACAATCTAAATTGCTCAAGGGGGAAAGCCCACCCACTTGCCTAATAGCATATCATTAATAATCACGAATGAAAAAACAAAAACAAACTATATTAGCCACTTTGGGGTTAGATCATTTTCAAGGACTTCTCTGCCTGGCTATAACATGGAATTGAACAGTAAAGGAGACAAAATAGACAACATCTGACTGAAAAGTTGACCCTTTCTTTTGACTTATTAAAAGATTTATTTGTAGAAAAGTGAAAAACTCACTTGGTCAGGAAAACTGCTTCCACAGACCGTCTGTCCGCTAAAAGGTTTAGAAAAGACAATATTACTGGAAAAGTCAAATTTAAAATTTTCACAGAAAGTCGGACAAAGACAAAGTCACCCTTTCAGACTTTTGACTAAACTGGAATTAGGTAGTGTCACTCAAATTATCTCCTTGACCTCTCGGACTAAAATTGGCAATGTTGCATACACACCAGTCATGTGAGAAATTTAAAATGTAGCCTGGTAATAAAATTATATTTAGTTATTATATATGACAATATGAACCACATTTCAGTGGCACTTAAATGCTATAGACAGCAATGTTATGAGACTGGGTACCTATAGGGATGGGCCTGCATGCAGTCCTTAACCACTGCAGGATGTTGGCATTCAATTAAACACTTAGGAAACCATGCGACCGTTAGAATAACAAAACTGTAAATATGTATAACGTAATACACTAACCTTGGATGCAAACTGCAGGCCCCACTACAGCCAGCTAAAGTACTTCCTCTTCAAGGCTTACTTTGCTACTGTTGCCCTGCCCTGCCTTGAGACTAGTGAGGTAGGGAAAGCATGCAGTAGAAACCATTATGTAAAAAGATTATCTATGAAAAAGGGAAGACGCTTCACATCAGTTGACAATAGATATGTGGAGTTTAAGCAGAGTGGAGCCTAGTCATCCCGCCTATCGATTTACATACACACGCTGGATAATATATATATATATATATATATATATATATATATATATATATATATATAAAATATATATAAAATCAATGATCATGGCCTTATTTGTGCTAGGAGATCGTGTTTGTTTTTTGTGAGTCAGTGAGAGTGAGAGTAGTAGTATATAGGTGCAAACTCAGAGCATAGAACCAGAAGTGACCTACTTTTGAAACCAGAAGTGACCATATACGGGCATATTGCATGGGACCTAGTTTCTCGCGCTCTGATTGGCTAAGAGATAATTTATGCAGATTTTATTGTTGGCATAACCACGCCCATGACCATATATGGGCATGTGACCTAGTTTTTTTCTCGAGCTTTGATTGGCTGTTGGTTATTACGTAATCACATGAGTTTGGTTGCTATGCCAACACCACAGTAGTGAAAATAAGCGATGAACTGTCATGCCACTGTAGTATAAACAAATGGTAGGGAGCGTTTATTCTAACAACAGGGGGATGGGTAGGTAGGTAGGTAAATAAATAGGTAGGTAGACGTAGGTAGGTAGTGGGGTAGGTTTATATAGGGTGAGGGTGTGCCTGTGTTATACAAGCGTGTGTGTGTGGGTATTTGGCCCCCCACAAAATACTTAAGGGGTGCCCCCCTCCCCATAGCCTACCCTACCTTACCGTAAACCTTACCCTACCCTACCCAATATTACCCTACCCTACCCTATTTTACCTACCTACCTACCTACCTACCTACCTACTTACCTACCTATGTTTTTTAGCCTAGTTTACCTTTAAATCTTAGTTAGGTCCCATCTGCTGTAGCAGAAAATAAACAACGGTGTGCTTCACTAAGTCCCCTTGTTTATAGTTGTCGTAGATGTTTGCTAAATCAAAGGCACGTGGTTGCGTCATGTGTTTTGCACCTACATTTCTACTATGTTGCTAACATGATACCAACATTGTTGTGACAGTGCTTTTTTAAAAGTACAAGCACACATGTGAAAAAATAACTTGAAACCTTTTTTGTTTTTACAAATTTACTCACAAAATTTCACTATGTTCAACACAGAATACATGTTAACACACAACTTTAACCTATGTATTTTTTTTACAAAATGGAAAAATGTAATGTTTACCAAAATGTTATAAAAGTTTTACAATTTACCAAAATCTTTTTTGTAAAATGTTACAAAAATTTTACTTTTACACACAAAATTATTTGCTATATACAACACTGAATTTGTGTTGAAAAACGGGTTTAATCTATGTATTTTTTTACAAAATGAAAGAAATGTAACATTTTACTAAAATGTTGCAAAACTTTTGTAAAATTTTACGAAATTTGTAAAAGTGCTTACTTCATCTTTTACACATGCATAGGTAGGTAGATGGGGTAAAAATTAATGACTGGCATTAATCCTGGAACAGTAGTACCATTGAAAGTGGTGTTGTGTTTTGATCCTTTGGTTGTTGTGTCCTATATGTGACATTGTGGTGTGTGTACATCAGTTTTGTGTTACACTTTTGGATGTTTATACCATTTTTTTGGTAAAGTAGGTTTATAAATTAATCCTAATGTCAGTGAGCAGTGTAGACACATACAGGTTTAAATGGAGCTTCATTTTGCTAAATTTATGAAGGGATTTCCACCAATGAACAGTGAAGTAGTTTAAAAAGTAGATGCAAATAAAGTTCCAAAGTGTTGTATATCCTTGATGTTAAAATCCTGTATTAAGTACAAGGCAGTAGTAGATACAGTTATATGGACGGTCAGAGAGCTTGCTATGTAGAGTGGAGAATTTCCTCCAATGTACAGTGAAGTACCACAAAAAAGTAGATTCAAATAGAGTTCCAAAGTGTTTTATATTGTTTCCTTGATGTTAAATCCTGAAATAAGTACAAGGTAGTAGTAGATACAGTATATGGACGGTCAGAGATCTTGCTGTGTAGAGTGGAGAGTCAGTGGTGACCTGAACATAAACTGGAAGCACAAAGTTACAATGCTTATAGCCGGGAGAGTGAGGCTTGTAAAGTTGAACATGTATCCTAGATGCTTGCTGTTATGGAGAATTCCACAGGTCGTAATCCTTAACCTTGGTCTTGGAAGTAAAGGGATGGGCTAACTTCCAATTGCCTTCACCATGGCAAGCTTTACTCCTGTATTAGCACTAAGTTCCAAAAAGTTTAGACCGAGCAAGGTCTAGCAGCCAGGCAGAGACAACCTTACTCAATCTCAGGGAAGCACATCCCCTAAAGACATGTACCTATATGATCCAACGCTGGTTGAAATAACTACATCCTTCTTTGATGGTAAATTTCTTTGTCTCAAATATTCAAGATTCACAGTTTCAACTCAAATGTGCTAATTGATGTGCAACCCTGGCCGCCATTTTTTCCCATCACTACCAACCAGGGCACTTTTGTGTGCTCCAACCCAGTTAACAGGGTGACTTAATCTGGTACATCCGGTCTGTAGCTGTAACTTACCACCAATGGGCACCAACCGTTGACCAGGTTAACTGGGTTGGAGTACGCGAAAGTGAATATTTTTCACTGGATAGGTGAATGTTTATGTGGGGATAACCCTTCATGTAAAGCCCGCTGAAGGTCCAGTTAAAGGTCTTTCGCCATTCCCCCCACTCCCAACAATTCACACCAACTACCTAACTACTCAGCATCATTTGACACCTTTTAGCTATAGCTAGGTTCTACACTTAGATTCTATCAGTTACACACACCGGCTGCCGCATCTGGAAATCAACACCTAGACGCCATGTCTCAGTGCCATCTTGAAAGTTTGCATAACCGTTGTCGGAACTTTAAATTTTGACACACTTTAGATATTCAACCAAAAAAATTAAAATTCCAACCAAAGTAAATACTTTCCCCCTATTAGTATGACAAACTGATTTGATGTCAAAACATCGCAGCATAGTAATTGCGAGCGAAACCTGAGCAATTCTAGCCAGATATCGGACATAATCCATATGCCTTATCCACCATCACTGGAGCGATGCCTGCTCGGCACTGCCACCTGGTGTATCACAGGGGAACTAAGTAAGAGTCCCTAGATACCAGGCCCGCACTTTTGTTTTATTTAGTGACAGGCCCGCGCTTTTAGACCATTTAGACCCAGTAAACCAAAATGTTTAAAGGTTCTAATATAATAAACCTACTACAGCTTTCATAAAACATACAAGATACTTCTGTTAGGTTAAAAAGATTAAACCCCATTAACTTCAGATTATGAGACGCACATTTTACCTGTGCTCCATGCAGAATATGTTGATGCAAATGCAAAAGATATTCCGCACATAGTTTGTGCTCAACTCAGGGGGCAGTTAATTAATTTTGTTGTTGATCTCAGTCGTTAGAAACATGCACAGAAACAGACAGAGAAAGTGTCAAGAGGACATTTTTTTGGTATGAGGACCCATACTTGTTGAAACATTTTTTGGGACTTTCTTTAAACCTAATTATGGTGTTTTATTCACCAAACTGTTTCAGACATTGCTATCTGAACATATGGCCTATCCCCTAGTATTAATCACTCTGCTTACACTGACCAGTCACGTGGAATTTAGATACCACGTGACTGAGACCATATTTAACCAAAGGTTCCAGTGGTTCTTCTCACACTAGCTCTCCACTGTACATGCTGTGTTCTCTAACTGTCCATCATATACTGTATCTACTACCTCATGCTTAATCCATCCAGGATTTAATAAAGAAGGCTACAACATACAGGCTTTGGGACTTCATCTATATCTACTGCACTGAACATTGGGGGAAATTCCTTCAAGATCAAGCAAAATTTAGCTCCATTACCCCTATAGCCTTCTACACTGCTCACTCATATTAGGAATAATTTATAAACCTACTTCACCAGCTACACAACTAGGGACACGGTATAAACACCCAAAAGAGTGACACACCACAATGTCTCATATAGGACCCAACAATCATGTGGAATTTTGAAGGGACTATTCTCCCTGCCAAAAGTCTTATTCAGACTCCTACAACTTTGATTTTATAATGTATTTATTGCACAAAGTGATTTTCAAAATACAGTACATTCAAAATGAGGTAGGTGATAACAGTAATCCATAGTGCGATGAGTTAACTTTGAAAGAAGTAGCACTGTAAATCAAGCACTTGTCATTTGATATACTACTAATAATGAATGTTTCTATGTTTAAGTGTGATTAAACAAATTAAAGCAAATGTTACCTCTATCAGCACATCCACAACCTCTTCAAGACCTCCCAGATGATGATGATGACTTTTGAAAAGAAAAATTGTCAACATTTTTTACAGCTAGACCCATCCACTGATCAATAGGCTAATGTCAATAAGGGGTAAGCCAATATTCGACCCAATTAGCAGCCCACCCCTGGTCAGTCAAAGACGGAGCACACTAACAATATCTATGCCCTCTTTTCTGGCACTTTCAAATCCTTGCCTATGAATAAACCACCACAGGGGGAACCGGCTTACTGTTCACTATAATTGCTGTCAAGTCACAGGTGCTTGTGTGTTTAAAACAACTTTATTAGCATTTTGTCTCAATGTCCACAGCAGGTCAGCTATGAGCAAGTCGCCAGTGGACAGAACAGCTCAAACAATGGAAGCCATATAAATTCTGAAATTAGGTCAAATGGTGCCTCTAAAGACTCGCAAGCACAAACTGAAGTGTACACATGGCCATATGCAAAATGGATGAGAAAAAAAGTGTTAACTTTTAGCACCTACATCATAACATTCTCCCACCACAACGTAAAAAATAAATGACCCTTTAAACATGGTGAACACTGTCACGCCACCTGTGTCATATGTTTCAAGATCAAAGAAAGGAGTTACAAAACATTCTCTCCACCACAGCGTTAAAAAATAAACGGACTCATATCACCATGTACAAATTAGCAGTTTACATGCTGTTTACATGTTACACTCTGTTCATGACCATCTGTGCTACATCCTTTAGTACCAATCGTCGGATTTTACCCCCTATCTTAACATTTTTTCACCACAATGTTAAGTCTATGGTCCCCACTGCATATTCAAACCGTATGGTAAGTCTATCGTATTAACTCATACTGGACGCTATGGTACGTTTATGGCAACCACTCCTCATCCAACGCAAAGTTAAAACCATGTCGACCACTGTTTATCCACTGAAAAAAAGAACGGACATGGACATGTGCTACCCCACTGAACAAGATCTCGAGAATTACTCAGGAATTTCTCGAGTCCCCACTTATGAATATGGTAAAGTGACCATGAGTCATTCACCTGGGCCTCTTTACAACCTACTAGTTAATCTAGGATATTTGTAATGGTGGGAAAACTTGCAGGGGTCATCTAAAAATGGATATAAATATTACCCAGATGTCTTACTCTTTCTATCCAGCAATGTAACAACTTTTTTCACCCATAGTCATTGAGCTCTTTGAGCACCCATTATTCAATAGATGTGAATCTCCTTTCATCAGTACCATGAGTCGGCCACTGTGGTACCTTGAGTCAGCCACATCATAAAATGACTCAAATAATTCCTAGTAAAGAGAGTACTTTTGAAGCAATACAAGGAAAACCTTTATTCCCAGCTGACTGACCTTGGTCACAGTGTTTCTGTAATGATTTTACAAATTACAATGCTGATTAACACCGTTCCTTGGGTGAAATAAACTATAGCAAACTTATCCCCATTTATCCGCTGTCATTTCAAAGTGGCTGTCAATCTTTCAGAAGACCCCTCTACCTAATTGGTAGAATAAAGTTAATTTTGTTGAAAAATAATGAATAGTGCTAGATTCACTTTCCCAAAGATGGAAAGAAAGCAGGTGCTACAGCTCAACTTATTCTAGCTGTATAGCTTAGAACCAAATGAAATGGTAACTACTAACTTCATTTTTGACCTAAAAGCAATAGTGTCCGACTCAAGGTACATGTATAGTGGCCGACTCAAGGTACCTGTATTTCTCAAAGACACCTTGGGTCAGTCTTATCATACCATGAGTCAACTTTGACACAGCAGATTGTTGACTTTTGTACTGAACACTATAAAAGGAATAATTTCAAGTTAAATGATGTTTGCAGAGTATGAATGCAATGCTTTATTTTAATTTTATTTAGATTTAACTCTATTACTTGGTCAATATCACATTATCACTAATCTATCATTTTGTTGCTGGAAAATCATCGTAAACCTTTATCTTACTTCAAGAATAATTTACAAACTCTAGTGTCACCCAGAGCGCCTGGAATGTACTAGACTTATATTCCAAAAGATGCTAAGATAGCTTATAGCATATCTTGCCATATAGCACCAGTGCAAACAGCTTAAAATCCACTAATATATTCATTAACAGTTTCATTTTGGGCCCAACCCAAACAAATGGCCGACTCAAGGTACCTGGACGACTCAAGGTCACTCTACCCTACAAGAATTGAGAATGTGATTATCTCCTGAAAATGTAGACACGCCAAAACATTGTATACTCGAGAAAGTTCTCTAGTCTAGATCTCGAGAATGGCTTGGGAATTCCTTGTGAAAGACTTGGGATATTCCCAGGAAAGACTTGAGATATTCCCAGGAACTGTATAAGATGTTCTGGCGTGTCTACATTTTCAGGAGATCCCGTTCTCCTTGACCAAGTTGTGAATGTTCCCAACTCAAGTCCTGTTCAGTGGGACATTATCCAGGATTAACTTTTGATGTTTAAGCTAAGATACTTGAACACTTTTGTGAAATTTTCATAAAATTTTGGTTAAATTTTACATTTCCTTTTCATTTTGTAACTACATAAGTTAAAGCTGTGTTTTAACATGTATTCTGTGTTGTATATAGCAGCATCTTGTATGTAAAAAGTAAGATTTTACAATTTTTTTGGGTAAATTTGGGGGTCTAGATGGGGGGTCCCCATGTCACATGTCGATTTTAAGAAATGGCCATGTCACTTGTCACTAAATTTCTATTTTCCCATGTCCTTGTCACTAGGCTTCATGTCACATGTCGATTTTAAGGAAAGGCCTTGTCTCTTGTCACTAACTTTTTCCTTTCCATGTCCTTGTCACTAAGCTCCATGTCACATGTCGATTTTAAGAAATGGCCATGTCACCCTGTCGAATTTAGGGGTCTAGACCCATAAATTTGTAACATTTTATTAAAATGTTACATATCTTTCATTTTGTAAAAAAGAATACATAGGTTAAAGCTGTGTTTTAACATTGTATATCCTGTGTGAAAAACAAAAAAATCTTATTACACAAATACACTGTAATAGCAAATACAAATACACTGTAATAAAATGCCTGTGTGTGTATGTGT
Source organism: Acholoe squamosa (assembly GCA_949317995.1). Lineage (NCBI taxonomy): Eukaryota > Metazoa > Annelida > Polychaeta > Phyllodocida > Polynoidae > Acholoe > Acholoe squamosa. The sequence goes on from OX439041.1 coordinate 18,085,640, forward strand.
AGTGAAAATAAAAGTGAAAAATCAAAAAAAAATGAAAAGGCATCAAGTAGTTTTTCACATGTGTTTGCTGTTTATTTTTGCTACAGAAAATGGGGTCCTGTAAAAAATAAACAAGAGGGCACAATGTTAATTTTGGGCAAACCTTAAAAGGAATATTTTTCTCAGGGGTGAAATAAGGTAAGGTATAAGCTTGAAAAAACTTTTGTTAAATAATAGATTAGGTAGAATAGAATAGGTTAGGTAGGGAGTATAGTAGGGTAGGGTAGGGTAGGGTAGGCTATGGGGTGGGGGACATCCCTTAAGTAAAATGGGAGGGGGGCACACACACTTTTGCATATGCATGTGTATAACCCCTACCTACCCCTACCTACCTATTCATTTACCTACCTACCTACCCACCACCCCTGTTGTTAAAATAAACGCGCCCCTACCATTTGTTCAGAGCTGGAGAAAACTAGGTCATGTTTTGCATAAATTTGCATAAATAAGCATAAATTATCTCTCAGCCAATTAGAGCTCGAGAAAGTAGGTCACTCCCGGTTCGTAAGCAGGTAAAATGGATTTCAGTAGGTGTTTCTATGCGCTGAGTGTGCACCTATATACTACTGACAAATCATTAGCCATAAGAAATGCCTTTTTTGTTTTCTAAATTGTGTGATCTTTGCTGTCGGGCATAAACAAACAAAGACGATAATTATAGGGGGACCAAGTTAAGGCAGCCAACGTAGTGATATGGCCCTTTTTTATGGGATGGAGATGGTTAAAAATCACTAAAGATAAATCAATAAATATCTAGGACAGTGTATGTTGTAAGACACTATATCTGGCCGAAGGGTGGGTCAAATTGAAAGCCTAAAGGATTGATTCCACAAGATTTAAATTGGAATCCATCCTTTATAGAAAGGAAATTTATTTGAAGTCATGTAAGCAGTGTGTGATATCACCAGATCGTACTGGCGACCATGTATGTACACGGCAATGGCAGTTCTGGTCGTTGTACACGCGGATGCTTTAAAGAAGTAGCAACAGTTAGGGCTGCACCTTATTGGCAAAGATCTTAAAAAAAGATGGACTATAAACAGTACTAGAGGCAGTGGCGGATCCAGGATTCTCTAGAGGGGGGGGGGCCAAGACCTGGTGAAAGTGTTAGGGGTGTTACATTTCTCTGAGCACCACAAGCGAAGTGCAGCGGTCAAACAAGAAAATTTTGAGGGTTTAGATTTGAAATGGTGCATTCTTATGCATTCTAACTTAACATATTAAGTCTCAGGTCTTGTAAAATTTAAGGTGAGAAATCAGTTTTTATGTTAACAATTCTTGATGAATAGGTGGCCTGTATATCTCCTTCCCTACACAAACAGAATGCCTTGAAGATCTCTACAAGAAATATTTCATTCTGGTACATCATTGAACACCATATGAAATAGGGCATTTGTATTAAGCTTCTGATAATTGAAAGGATGGGGGTTTGGGGGCTAAGCCCCAAGAGAAAGTTGAAATCTAAGAGTTGAAATGGTGCAATCTGAGGTATTTTGGCACTATATATAGATTGGTATCACCCCTACTCCCCTAAAGAAATTAAGGGCTCTGGAACCATTTGAAGTTTGAAAAAAAAAAACGGTTAGGGGAAAGAGAATGGGGGAAAGGATATCAGTGTGTCACCTGAAGAGGGAAAAGGTTAATTTCTTTGGTGTATAATGAGCATGAGTTCCAATGATGTGGCATTATAGTAAAGTGCAATTTAGAACTGAGGGTCATTCCGGGAGGTGGGCTGGAAGGTGTTTTTTTTTTTAATATTGGAGGACAGAAATAATTATTTCAAAATCATAAAAGAAATTCAGTTTGTATTGCACATATAAGAGAACACAACATGTCATTTCCTGATGATCAAAGCTTTCTAATGGTATATGGAACCCCATATTCAAATAACTGCCTCCCTCTCCTTTCCTTTCCCCTCTCCCTCTCTCTTCTCTTCCTCCTTTTTTTTTTTTTTTTTTTTGGGGGGGGGCCAAGGCCCGTTCGGCCCCCCCTGTATCCGCCACTGAGAGGGGCCAAAATATGACTTTAGATTCATCTTATAGAATGTGACTGAATCCAGGATGCCTGACAGGTGTGCGCCTTATATATGGGTATTACGGTAGGTGAATTACAAAACTGAGTGCTGAAAAACAATAATGAGTTCTCTTTTCCCTCAAGAGTTTGGCCCAGTCCGGTTGAGACATTTGGAGCCTGTCTTCCTCCAGGCGCTATAAACGTTCATCATCATCCCCTCAGAAGGTTACCGGTGTCAACATAGCCCCTGTGAGCCTATCTATGATCAAGGGTGTGTAGTTGTAGGGACTTCAGAAACTGCTCGATCAGGAAGGCATTTCTCAAGATGGTACGACTAGACCCCTTGACATCATAGTGGGATCCCTCACTATGGGTGTGAACCACTAAATTTGACATGGTGGCATGGCCATTTCTTAAAATCGACATGTGACGTGGGGTGAAAAAATTAGTGACATGACATGGGTCCTTTCTTAAAAAGGTGACAGGGGACATGTGGATTTAAGGGACATGTGACATGAGCATTTCTTAAAATCGACATGTGACATGGGGCACCCCCCATCCACACCCTCCTCATTCTAATGTCATTACAGCCCTGTTTCTGGTGTTGACTAACGATTGTGATGGTATGACTGACCTACCGAACCTTATGAAATTATTGCGTTAAGCGCTGATCGTACAGAGAAGTTGTCAGGCATTCCCTACGATCACCCAATCTATTCTTGATGGTTTCAAATCATAGTGGCTTTGTCCAGTCGTACCATGTTGAGAAATGCCTTCATGAAAATGTAGATTTAGCACCGCCTGCAACGATTTAACAATTTACGACATGTTATTGTTAATCATGCACCTTGTGTATGTCAAGGGGAAAGTATATACCAGGCCACCAGCCAAGACCTTTTTATCTTCCCTGGGGTTTGTTAAATCAAAATTCGTGTACGTTAATAATAATAATTTATTAGAAAATGTGTTACAAGTATAAATCTACGTTGTGTTCGCTAATATTTCGTGCTCATTAGTTAACCAGCAAAATCCAGTTATTTCGATAGGAATTTTCAGGTGTTTCATAACTGATCATTGATATATTTCTGGTGTTCTTTAATATTGATTTGGTGCTGGTAAAGGGGTTTAAACAGTGTTATACGATTGAGAGTTATACATATAAAAAGGGTGGTACTAGGTTTTTAATTTTTTTTTTAAAAAGACATTATTTTACAATTGTAACATGTAAGGAAGAGCAAAAATTATAAATAATCATTATAAATTATTTGATCAGGTTATCATTGGTATATTTTCTTCCACACCAGTGTACCTTAACTGTGTTCATTATTTGGTGCTCTTTAATTTTATACTCCTAGTCCTATAATCATGCTTTTTGTAGTATTCTGGTATTATTATTAGCTAGGGATTCCCCCCACGTGACCAATGACGTCATATGGACTTCCCCATATGATAAAAGATAAATAATAAAAATATTGGTCATGCTCGTGTAGGGGCCAGCTCTGGCTGTGAGTCCATGGCGGTATGCCATCTGGCCCCGTTCCGGTTGCACCAGCCCTCAGGGGCTGGTCAGCCGGTATAAGCTACCCCCCGTAGGTAGGGAGGAGTGTAGGGGCCAGCTCTGCCGTAAGGCCAGCAGCCCCGTTTCTGAAGATCCCAGCCCCCAAGGGGCTGGCATCCGGTGGTAGCTCCCCCTACGTGTGTATTATACCAATCCAGATGTAGATGGAAGGTAGAGAATGTCAGACCGGGAAGAAGCTCAGCGGTAGAGCTTCCGCCTGCAGGTTGGAAGGTCCCGGGTTCGACTCCCGGTTTCTCCAGGACATTTTCCGCCACCTCTACACTCATTAATAAATCAATGTTCCCAATTATCACTCACCGTACTCTTTAATTTATTTACATTTTTTTACAAGTGTTATGGAGCCCTGTGCTGACATAGTATGCAAAATTAATGTGTACTTTACCATGTACCTCACATTTTAGGAATGAGCACCAATTTTAACTAACATGAAATAATTAAAGAAGACAAAAATTAATGAACATAACTATATTAGCTACTCTTCCAGACGTGTACACATTATGAAACACAATTATTTCTTACTCCCCCTCATGTTCTTTATTTCAAACATTAGTTTATTTAAGAGCACGAATTAGTGAGTACCATTTGTGTAACAGACCCCAGAGAAGAGAACATACGAAGGGAGGCTTCATTATTTCAGTAGGGGATGGGGTCGACGGGAGGGGAGCCGTAAAAACTGTTGCCCCCTGGTCAATTCTCACGAGAATGGATCACAGGCTCAGATAGGGTGAGAATTTGGAATTTCAGATATCGGTTCTATATTCCATTGGTACATATATGTCACTTACAGTGACCAAAAGGCAACATTGGGGACGCTATTCTCAGAAAATGGAAGAGTTGTGGACCTAAATTTGGACCTACGCACAGAGATGGGCCCTATGAATACTGACAGGGGGTTTATATATCAGATTAGATTCGTTTAAAGCCTAAATAGTGCTGATTTTATATATTTCTTGGTATATATCTATTCCATGAAAACACATACCTCAAATGTTTTAATGCAGGACCTTATATTCTTTACATAGAATGATCATACAAATGGACGATAAGTCGATTTTGGTCTTGGACGTTCTGTTTTGTATATAAGTCGAAGGGAGAGTGTAACAGTTAGATCACATTCAAAAGTGTTTAGATTACAGTTCAATATAATTTCAAGTGATCATACCATATTTCAAATATGAATTAAATAACTTTACTACAAATTAGTGAAAAAAAAAACCATGGTGAGGTTGAGGAATTGTTGTAGGGGGGTGGGACACGGACCCCAAAAGTTCTCAAGTTGGGGGGTTGACATTATAAAGAGGTTTTACCTTCTTTATTTTGATTTATTTAAGAATAATTTCTGACTGTACATGTGGCGTAGACCCAGGGGTCGGTGGAGGTGACGGAGCTGTCCGGTTGTGGAGGCAGAGGAACCACCGGCCCTAGAGTCACGTCAAACGTTCTGTATTACCATATATGTATTTAGGTGTAGACCGAGAGGGCAGTGGCGAGGCCGAAACCGTCCTGGTGCGGGGGAGGAGGAGCCACCGACCTCGGAGTCACACCAAAGCGGTCTATTTACCTTGCGTTCGGGGGAGGGTTCCTCCAACGCTGGGTCTCTGTCGGAGACGCCAGTGTTGGAGAAACGGGAAGCGTATAAATAGGCTGGCTCGGAGGCGCAGCGGTGGGAAGCGTTGGCCCGACTGTTAGAAGAATACATTGATGCGTTCCAATGCCATAAAGAAGACAAAGGGCACACAAGCCTCGCGCAACACCGAATCGATATGGGGAACCACCCCCCCATCAAACAGCCACCGCGGCGGCTAGCTCCCCACAGGAGAGAGACAGTGGAGGAGGAAGTAGATAAGATGCTGGAAGCGGGGGTCATCGAGGCATCAGTGAGCCTGTGGGCACCGCCGGTGGTCCTAGTAAAAAAAAAATATGGAACCACACGGTTCTGCGTGGATTATCACCGACTCAACAAGGCAACCGTTAAGGATGCCTACCCCCTTCCCCGGGTGGAGGACTGTTTGGACACCATGGCGGGGGCTGCCTGGTTTTCGTCGTTGGATTTGGCGAGCGGCTACTGGCAGCTCGATATAGTGGAGGAGGATAAAGAGAAGACGGCATTTACCACGCATAAGGGCCTGTATCAATTTATTCAAATGCCCTTCGGGCTGTGTAATGCACCGGGGACATTCGAGAGAGTCATGGAGGTGGCAATGAGAGGACTGCAATGGAGAACGTGTCTGGTATATCTCGACGATATCGTGGTCTTCTCCGCCACCTTCGAGGAGCACCTGGTGCGCTTGGATCGATTAAGGATGGCGGGATTGAAGGTGAAGCCGTCAAAGTGCCAGTTAGCGAGGCGGAGAGTCTTGTTCCTGGGCCACCAGGTGAGTCAGGAGGGGGTGGAAACAGACCTGTCCAAGATTGAGGCCGTGCAGTCCTGGCCCACGCCGGAGAGCGTTACAGAGGTGAGGAGCTTCTTAGGCTTGGCGGGGTACTATAGGACGTTCGTATCTGATTTTTCTAAGGTGGCCAAGCCGCTGAGCTCATTGGCGGAGAAAGGAAGAGCTTTCAAATGGACGCCAGCGATACAGGGTTGGGGGCAGTACTGGCCCAGGACCAAGACGGAGTGGAGAGGGTTCTGGCCTACGGGAGCCGAAACCTGGGAAAAGTGGAGAGGAACTATTGCGTAACTCGAAAGGAGCTCCTCGCAATATTATTCGGGCTGAGGAAATTCCGGCACTACTTGGTGGGCCGGCCAGTAAAAGTGAGGACAGACCATGCCTCTCTCCGTTGGTTACTGGATTTCAAGGAACCAGAGGGCCAACTGGCTCGGTGGTTACAGATAATAGGGACCTACGACATCCAGATCCAGCACAGACCAGGACGGCTGCATGGGAATGCAGATGGACTCTTCAGAACTCCGTGTAGACAGTGTGGGAGGGAGGACGAGGCGGAGCAAACACTCCACTGTCGGGTCTTCACACGGGCGCAGAGCCAAAGTCTCGCAGGGGGGAATGAAAACCCAACCACTCTACCCACAAGACCACCAGGGCGAGAGTGGGCGGTACTCCAGGCGGAGGACCCGCTCCTCCGAAGGGTAAAGCACTGGGTGGAAGGGACAGAGACCCCGGGGGAAGAAGAGAGAAGGACTGGCACTACGAATAAAAGGCATGGCACGCTCAGGCAACCAGGATGTCCGTAGAGAAGGGGGTCTTGGGCCGGTAGTGGATGGCGGAGGCAGGAAGGAAACACTTCCAAATCGCCGTACCAACGGAGGAGCGGAGGACGGTGTTACGAGAGGTGCACGGAGAACCACTGGCTGGCCACCTGGGACATAATAAAACCATCAGGCGTCTACAGGGCGGGTACTACTGGCCAGACTTCCGGACGTGACACTATGGTGCGAAAGGTGTGAACCTTGCATAAGGAGGAAGGCAGCCCCTCCCCCCACAGAGCGCGGATGGGACATGTAGGGACAGGACTCCCACTACAAAGGATGGCCATGGATGTGATGGGACCACTTCCCATCACATCAGCAGGGAATCAGTTTATCCTAGTGGTGCCCGACTACTTCACCAAGTGGACGGAGGCCTATGCTTCGCCAACCAAGAGGCGCCCACCATCGCTAGGAAGTTTGTGGAGGAATTAGTCTGTCGCATAGGGGCACCGGTGGAGATACACACCGACCAGGGGAAGAACTTCCAATCGGGGTTGTTCAGAGAAGTGGTGGCCCTGCTGGGAGTAAAACAAACCAGAACCTGTGCATTCCGACCGCAAAGTGACGGGATGGTGGAGAGGGCGAACCGCACGATTGAGATGCTCCTGGCGATGGTGGTGGCGGAGACGCAGAGGGACTGGGATCGACAACTGCCGTTGGTAATGGCGGCCTATAGATCATCAGTCCACTCATCAACGGGGGTGTCCCCCAATGCAATGATGTTGGGGAGGGAGACAGCCCATTAGAGAACAGGGCAAGGGCCGGTGTGGGATATGTGGCCGAACTGCAGGAAGGCATGAGCCGGGCCTACAAGACAGCGCAAGCCAATCTGGGGCGGGTGGTGGAGAGGCAATGGAGAAACTATGACGCGAGGGCCGAGGAGGGCGCCTTGGACGTCGGGGGAAGAGTATTCTACTACCATCCACTGAAGAAGAAGGGGTTGACTCCTAAGCTGCAAAGCTACTGGACAGGACCATGGGAGATAGTGGCCAGAATCGGTGAAGCGGTATATAAAATCAGAAAAGGGAAGGTCACCAAGTTGGTGCACTATGATGCCCTCAAGGAGGTTCCCCCAGGACCACTCCACGGGGACCAGGACTCCTCGGAGGAGGAGGAACCAGGGGATGAGAGCCAGGGGCCAGGAGAGGAGGAGGATTCAGCCCAGTCGGAGGCGGAGGAGTCAGCGGGGGCAGTAAGAGCGGTCATCTGGGACTTAAAAAGGAGTGCCCCCAGGGACAGCCGGGCGGAGGCGGAGGCAGTGTCCACTCCGAAGGCATGCAAGATGGCGACGGGGACTAGTTCATGGTATGAGGAGTGGGTGGAGAGAGAGAGGAAGATAGCCAGATGGGGAGCTATGGCTCACTGGAGGGGCGAATGTGGGCAAGTGAGGAAAACCCCGTCGAAAACAGAGTCACCGAGGGAGGTGGCGCCCCCGAGCGGTGATAAAGCCCCGCCAAAAGCGGTGTTGCTATGCAACGGAGTGGATGCTGGGGATGGAGGTGGGAAGAGATCAAGTACGATAACGGTCACTTCCTTCACGATGGGCGATGACAAAAGACGCGTGGTACTCTCTAGCGGTGAAAGGGACAGAGGGGAGGACCCCAGAGGGGGAGGGAGACTAAGCTCCACGGTGGTGGAGGTAAGGAGGCAAGAAAACGGCCATGGGAGACAACGGAGTAGGGAGGGCCGGCGAAGAGAGAGAGGGAAGCGCTCTCCACCCCACTTGTCCTCTAGTAGGTCCTTGAGTGGCTCCCAAGCCCCACGGGGAGCGCACGGACGGAGGGGAGGTCACCCCAGGAGAGCCAGCGGGATGGCGGAGACCGTGGGAACGGGAGGCAAGAACGTTCCAAGTCCCAAGGCTGCGCTCACGAAGGCAGGAAATACTCGGGAAAGCGTGGGAAAGGCATGGAACACCCCCGAGACAGAGGCGGAGGAAGGAGGGTCTCGGCTGCTGATTGGTCAGGGGGAGAGAAGAGGAGGAGCCAGGATGGCAGAGGCAGGCGGAGGCCGGGAATATAAGGTGGGAACAAACTCAATTGATCTCACAAAACCCACCGCCGAGTGGCCAAAGACGATCGTCATGAGAAAGCAGCACACCATCGAGGGCAAGCCCGTAAAGACAGAGCTAGTTGACGGGGAATGGATCCCGAAGTTCCAATGTGACCAGTGCCGGGCGAAGTTGGATGGAAGAGTCTGGTACTTTGCCAGAAAAGATGGGATGACAAGACATCTGAAAAGGCACGAGAATTACCAGGACGGCTACAGGTGCCCAGAGCCTGGGTGCCTGCACATGGTGGCACAAGACCGGGGCGATGATATGCAGCGCCACGTGGGGCGCCGCCACCCAGAGAGGAGTCGATGGGCACAGCCCGAGGAAACCATGTCCCTACCCCTGGGGCTACCGAAAGCTAAAGGAGAAGATCTTGTTGGAGGAAGATAGGAAAGAAGCGGAGACAGCAGCGGAGACGGCGGGGACAGCGCCCTCCGGGCCGAAGAGGAGAAAGGCGGAGCAGTCACAGCCACAGCCCAGCACCTCAACGGCCGGACCTGACCAACAAACCAGCACCTCGTCTTGTCGGCAGCCCAGCACGTGGGCGGCCGGAGGGGTGACCACCAAGGCTTCCACCACGTCGTCCCTGGTGTCTCTGGGCATCGAAATAGGGGAGGAGGAGGATGAAGAAGGACTCTTAGAGGCCTCCAAATTCTTGGAGGAACTACCAGGTCTGTGGACCCCACCCCAGACAGTCCTGGAGGGCATAGTCACCCGGAGTGGCTCTGGGGGAAAGGGCCTAAAGAGGAAGGAGCTGGAGGAGGCGGAGGCCCTCCCTGGGAAGAAAGCGCGGCGGTCCCCCCAGAAGCCGGCAAACACAGAAGTACCGGTGGTGGCCCCGGCAGAAAAGGGGAGGGGAGTGGATGACTTGGGAGAAGAGGGGAAGGGTACCCCGCGGCTCTTGACGGAGGAGGAGCAAAAGCGGGTCGGTTATGTGTTGGACGTCCTCACTGGAGTATATGGGAAAGAGAAAGAATCTCCTACCCACATGCTGGTCCGTCTGAAGACAAAGTTACCCCCGGGCTCCCTGGATACGAGAAAAATCGAGCAGGACTATGAGGCTACCAAAGCAGGGCAGCCCCTAACAAGAACCCTGTTAAAAAAAACTTTTGATGATGTATCAGGGTCGGGGGAAAGTGAGGAGGAGGAGTCAAGCCCGGAGAAGGCAGGGGGGAAACACACCATCTCAGTGGGGTTGGACTCTAGCCCGGAGAAGGTGAGCCAATACGCCATAGTCGGGGAGAAGCCCAAGCCCATCCTCTTCACCGGCCTGGGCATGGCCAAAAAGCAAGTGAGGATAGACTCGTCTGAGTCTCCTCAGAGGACAACAGACAGGGGGCCTGACAGGCAGGACCCGAAGTCACGAGGGCGTCGGGACGCCGACGGCTCAGAGTCATCGGAGGAGGAGGAACAGTCAACACAAAGTACCTCCCTGCAGTCAGAGGAGAAGGACACCTCCACCACCAGAGATACCTCCACCCTCTTAGAGGGGAAGGAGGACGAGGCAGACACAGGGATGGAGGAGGACGAGGCAGTTCAGGCGGAAGGGGGGGACACCGCTCAGCAGCCGGAGGCGGAGGAGCCTGGTAAGGAAGGGACAGAGCCCCAGACGGAGGCTGGCCAACCCGACAAAGAGGAGGAGGAGGTGGTGCTACCACCCGAAGTAGCGGCATGCCCGGAGTTGGCCAGAGAATACCTCAAAATTATCAGACGCGGGAAGGAGAGGCAGAGACAGTTAGCTGCGGAGAAAGAGAAGAAAGAGGCGGAGGAGAAGGCGGAGAAGGAGAGATTAGAGAAGGAAAGGAAAGCAGAGGAGGATAGGAAAGAGGCGGAGAACCCCCCGCGTTGGAGAAAAGGGGTCGGTGGAGGTGACGGAGCTGTCCGGTTGCGGAGGCAGAGGAACCACCGGCCCCGGAGTCACGTCAAACGTTCTGTATTACCATATATGTATTTAGGTGTAGATCGAGAGGGCGGTGGCGAGGCCGAAACCGTCCTGGTGCAGGGGCAGAGGAGCCACCGACCTCGGAGTCACACCAAAACATTCTATTTACGTCGTGTTTGGGGGAGGGTTCCTCCGACGCTGGGTCTCTGTCGGAGACGCCAGCGTTGGAGAAATGGGAAGCGTATAAATAGGAGGGGATCAACACCACCAGGGCAGTTTGGATCCACGAGTGCTGGTGTACACATCTTCAGGCTTCCCCTCCTTATGCTAGGATTTACACAGAGATACTTAGCTGGTGTGGCAGAGGATGCCAGGAAATAAAGTGTCATTACTATAAGAAGCCGAGTTGTGTGGTACTTCTGCATTGCAATAGTTGACTCCGATAAAAACGCTACAATATATATATATATATATATATATATATATATATATATATATATATATATGGCTCATTCCAAGAAATGAGCATTTCTTAATAACATTACATTTTATTGATAGCCCATATCTTGGCATATTAAAAAGGTTCATTCAAGGATCCAACTCCTAAGATGTCAGTTTTTATCACAGAAGCCGTAAAAACCTTCATCCATCCTTGAAGGCAGGGGCTATGGGTCAATCGTATGATATTTATTATATATCATTCTCGAAGTCCTCGTGTGAGAATTCACATACCAAATGGTGCTCCAACAAAGGTGGACAGGGAAAGCAGGTGATGAATTATACCTACTATAAAATGGTGACTTCACAAAGCCCTTCAACAATAATTTCAATGAAACGTCCTCTCAACTCTGATTTTGACACCACCAACTGGCCAAGATTTATTATCCTGGAGTCGACTGGCAAGCTCATTTTGCCATCAACAAAGGCATTCTGGGAATAGCAGGACAGATGACAGACATAAAAAAAACTTTGCTCTGGACAGATTATGGTTGAGTGTGCCACAAGAGCACAATCCCGTAATCTGCTTAAAGCAGACAAACTGGCAGACAAGGATTTAAAATTGTCTCCCCATCAGTCCCTCTACTCATGCAAAGGAGTAATCCGCACAAGAGATCTCGACGGCATCAATGAGGATGAAATCTGTAGGGAGCTCAGACCAGAATGTGTGACTAATGTCAAAAGAATGCCAATAAGAAAGGATGGAAGCATGATTCCTAGTAATACATATATTTTGACATTTGATACACCCAAGCGCCCACAGAAAATCAAGATAGGCTATTTATGCTTGGAAGTTAGATTGTTCATCCTCAATCCAATTTGATTTAGAAAAGGCTTACGACACAACATGGAAACAGGGCATCATGAAAGACCTACATAATATGGGATTTTGGGGTCGATTACCCATATTCATATCAAACTTTTTATCAAATAGGCACTTTTGAGTTAGATTAAATCCAACACTATCTGATGAACATGAGCAAAAACTTGGTGCTCCCCAAGGGAGCATACTGTCTGTTACTTTGTTCAGTGTCAAAATGAATAGTGTTGTCAAGGCAATAAATAAGGACATGTCATGTAGCTTATATGTTGATGACCTCCTGATATGCTACAGGTCAAAGAACATTCATTCAATTGAAAGACAGCTCCAGCTGTGCCTGAACAATGTGCATGCTTGGTCCGTGAAAAATGGTTTTAGATTCTTGAAATATTCCATTTTTATTCCAACTATATAGGGCTCTGGTTCGATCGAAGCTTGATTATGGTTCACAGGTGTATGGCTCTGCTAGGCCATCCTACATAGCCATGTTAGATCCACTTCATCGACAAGGCATTCGCCTAGCCCTTGAGGCCTTCTGAACGTCTCCATTCCCCAGCCTTTATGTCGAGGGCAGGGAACCATCATTGGAAAACAGACATCTCAAATTGTCAATGCAGTTCGCTCTGTGATTGAAAACCAACCCTTCCAATCCAACATATACATATGTATTTGAACCAGACAACCAGAACCTTTATGAGCCAAACCAAAAGCTGCCCAACCATATGGTCTGAGAATTCAAACATATATGAGGCAACTAAATGTCAACTTGACATCATTGGCACTTGTAAATCACCTCCCAGAGATTTCTCCAAGGAAACTGGTACCGCTAGGGGTCAACTTCAGATTAGCCAAATCACGAAAGGCCGACACCAACCCACTGTAATACAGGTTGAGGTTTTCTGAGATAAGGAATGAACTTCCCCATCATGCACCAATTTACACTGATGGATCAAAAGAAGAAGAGAGAGTGGCTGCTGCCAAGATAGGTGAGTGCAGAAAACTAGCATCGCGCCTTCCCTATCAGAGCTCCATTTTCTCTGCTGAGGCCAGTGCCATTTTTCTGGCAATGAAATGCATGAAGGATGCACCAAGGAAGAAGTTCAACATTTTCAGAGACTCCAAATCCTGTCTTAAAGACTTCCAGAACTTGGGTCACCCTGTGATAATGAAATAAGGTTTCATCAAATCCAAGGAACTGGGCTATGACATCCGGTTCTGTTTGCTACTAAGTCATGAGGGAATCAAAGGCAACAAAGAGGCAGGTAAAAGGGCTAAACATGGCCTTACCTTTAAGGAACAGCCTTGCCTTCTACCACCATCTGAATTTAGGCCAGTTGTCAAGAAGTATACTCTTGACCAGAGGCAAAAGAAATGGGTAGAGAATCTTGGTTGGAAACTCTTTGAATTCTGTCCCACAGTGTCTGGTTTTAGTCAACCTACTCTAACGAATCGAAGAGATCAAACAGTTTTTACTCGTTCGCGCATTGGTAATTCTAGATTCACACAAGCATACCTCCTGAAAGATGAGGAACCACCTGAGTGTGTGGCATGTGACACGAAATTGACCATCAAACACATCCTGTTGGATTGTGTTGATTTATGCACATCAAACAATATATCTACAATTTAACTGGTCTACAAGAACTTTTTACCAGCATCAAACCTGATCTTATCATAAACTTCCTGAAAACAGCTGGACTGTACAGGTTTCTTTGATTTTATTTTGCACACTTGTTATTTTTTATTTTGCACTATTGTGAATTTAGCCTTCACCTCATCCTGCCTGAAATAAAAGCAACCTGTTCCATTTACACAATAACTTTTGAAATATCTAATTGCTCATAGATCAAAAACTGGTTTGGTATAGGTTTCTCACCATGAATATGACCTTAGCTGTCGAAATGGCGTCAAACATCTATTACTCACTTACTCTTTCACTCCTTCTGTTAGCCATCATGGTGCCTATGGAGAACTATGTTTGAGAAGAATTACCTTTCAATCCATATTTGTTTGAGCTCACACCCTTTTGCCATGCTTAAAGTGTTTGACATATGGATTCTACACCAGTTAAGCTTCATAAGAAGGAGTGCTACTTTTATTTATTTTTTTACCATATAAATGTCCCTTCATTGGAGCCTTAGAATCATTTTCTATTGACAGGGCTAAAGAGACTGACAACCCCAGTTGAATTCGCTCTCATACTTTCAGAGTGTTTTGATATATTGATTTCTGAAACTCTTAACTTTCTTATAAGGTGTGAGACTTTTCTTATTATCTTGTACATGCTTCAATTAGAGCCACATACTGGTGCACTCTCTGAAAGGGGAATGTGATACCCATGCTTCGTTGGGCTCTCACATTTCTGCGATGCATTGGGATGCTTAGCTGTTTTAAAATATCATTGCTAGACCTTTAAAGCTGCTTTGTAAGGTGTGGCACTTTTTATCATTTTCAGAGATACTGTCTTTTTAGAGCTATTTTAATATTGTCAATGCCAAAAAAATAGGAAATCCTTAACATTTTAAAAAGTGCCATCTATCATGATAAAGCTTGAACAATATCCTAATCAGATATGCTCATGCTACTAATGTATGTGCCATGGCCTTTTTGCAAGGTCACCATAAAGGAGGCATTATGAAATATCTATTAAGACAGCATGGGACAAAAAGTGGAACTACCTGAAAATAGATTCCTAGAAACACTCCATTTGTGGTCATGAAGCTAGGCCCCACCATAAAATAATGCCATTGGGTGGATAGAGAAAATGTGTAGGATTCCGGCACGGGGTCTGCCATTCATGCATCTTAATTAGTTTGCTCAGTAGAGTCATGGAAAGATACCGAATTTTTTGCACAGTGTCACGATTTTCCTGTGAGTATGATGCTTACACGGCATTGCTATAAGTAGTAGGTGTTTTGGGTCATGTGTGTAATGTCATAAAAATAGCTGAGAAAACCCGTATGGAGAATTTTTGGAAGCCTTCGGCCTAGAACTATAGGATACATTTTACTTCCATATCTGATGATTTTATGTGTGGATATAGACCTGATCTCATGATCTTACTTAGGATTCCTACAGGTAGGACAGTAGGGCTATCTGGATTAGCACTAACTAGAAGGTCTAGAAGCCGTGCATCTAGTTCCTGAGACCCATGGACATACATGTGGCCTCTACCCAGAGCTCAACAAATCCTCATGTCCAGTCTCTGGGACACACAAGTTTCTCTCTGGATACAACTTATTTCTCAAGTTCTGTCCAGTGGACACAACTGCCAAGCCAGTCCTAGGTCAGGGTACGTGGCATTTATTTCCTGGACACACTTTTTATTTGCCGCTGTGCCCAGTGGACACAGAGGTTCGAAAGTGAATTGTCGACCCCTGCTACACCTTCTGTACCCAACATTAGAAGGTGTAGACTCTGTGTATATAGTCCCTAAGACACCCTTGACATATTCCCGGCCTCTACCCCTCCTGTACCCATCAAAAAAAGGTCTATATTCCCTGTATATAGTCCCTTAGAGCCCCTAGACATAGTCCCAGCCTCTTCCCCTTATATCCCCATCATTAGAAGGTCTAGAACCTGTGAACATGGTCCCTGAACCCCCTGCTCCCTCTCCCGTCCTCATCCTTTTTATCTCATCTCAGTCATTAGAAGGTCTAGACTGTGTGTATGCAGTCCCTGAGAGCCCCTGGACATAGTCCCAGCCTCTACCCCTTCTATCCCTATCATTACTAGGTCTAGAACCTGTATATTCTCTCCCTGAGACCCCCTGCTCCCTTTCCCGGCCTCTACCCAGCCTTTCCTTGTCTTTAGAAGGTCAGAGCCTATGTACCTCATTGCTGAGGACCTCTGCTCCCTGACCTGGCCTCTATCCCGCTTGCACCCATCATCAAAGATCTAGACCGTGCATACTGTCCCTAAGACCCCCTGGACATAGTCCCATCATCTACACCTTCCATGCCCATCATTAGAAGGTCTAGGACCTGTGTATAAATGGCCCTTGGGAGCCCCTGGGCAGAGTTCCTACCTATACCCCTTCTATGCACATCATGACATTAAATCTTCCCCTACTGCAAATGTAGGTGCCATACGCTACCTACTCACGCTAGGCCAAAAGTGACATTTACCTGTTTGTTTCCACAACCATAAGTTCAAGAAAAATAATCATAAATGAAGAGGTTACAGGTACTTTAGGGTGCAAGGACACTTAGGGTGCAGACATGTAGGGTGCGAAGACACTTAGGAAGCAGACACTTAGGGTGCACATAAATAGATAGAACTAAACGATCGTGGTGTACGAGGTGGCCGATCCACCACGAGGGGGGGGAGACCCCCCGAGGGGTGGATCGGCCACCAAGGGAGTTTAGTTCTATATTTATTTTATGTTTTTAGAGGGTTTAAATAAGGAAAAATTATCAAAATCCGGTACCGTAGTTCCCCGTACGAGCGCCGGTCCACCATTTTAAATGTTTACATGCACCCAGAACGAGGCTGCAGTGGTGGATCGGCCGCTGTGGTGGATTGGCACATGTTACGCCACTGGGGGTGTGCGGATCGGCCCTGCAATGCTATCTCTATGGGAAGAAGTTATTCATATAAAATAAAGGACAGGTAGGGTGCAGTGTGAAAATACCAAGACACGTAGGTTGCAGTCGGTCTATAGCCCATCAGACTATAGGGAGTCCCCTCTGAACAGACATCATGTGCCTCTAGCTCGCACCACTGATTTTATCTCTATGCGTATAAGGCTATGGGGAATAAAATCAGTGGTATGGCTAGAGGCTGGTGATTTCATCTTTGTATACACAACAAATCTGCCAGACGGACGGTGTAGGGACAGTATCCTTGGTCCTTTAATTGTTTCTAGTTCTATCAGAACTTGAAGTATGATTATTTGGTTCACTATTAATCCCAAATCTTTTTATTCCACTATCACTGCCGACGGGAGGCTGCCAGGCTCTGGGGGGGGGGGCAGACACTCTGAGGGGGGCAGAATAGTTTACAAATCTAGACCAGTTTGTTTTGCAACCTAAATGTCTTGCCGTTGCACCCTATTGTCAATGGACCATTCTGGGTATTATTCATTATTTTACACATTTATAAAATACTTGGGATAGTGTATCATTGTTATCACCTATATGTACACTCTGTCATCATGCAATAAACAAGGATCAAAGAACTTCTCTGGATTCAGTGTTCATTACAACATCGACTTGTAACGGTTCGTTGACACTATGTGTCCTTGCACCCTATATGTCCTGTGGTTTTCACCCTACATGTCCTAGCACCCTAAGTGTCCACCTGCATGCAACCTAAGTGTCTGCACCCTAAGTGTCTCTGCTACCTAAGGTACCAGTATTCAATGAAGAACCGATAAGCCTGTCACATGCTCATGATCCATAGCTTCAAATTCATGCCTTAATCATTATTGGGGTATATAAAGTGAGGAATTTGAGGAGCAAATCAGTGAGACCATGTCAGGAATCTATGTAGAATTGCCGTTCTTACACAGGTGTGCTCGGACCATGTAACTCCCTAAACAGGGTATATGTCGGGTGAGAAGCATAGGGTATACCCTATGCTTCTCTGAGACATGTATTCAAGGTAGTCAACTTTGCTGCTCTGCCATGGATCTTGAAATAATATCTAACCTACCAACATATATATGGAGTCTAAGCCCCAACACTTCTATATGTAGAGATGTTGGGGCTTTTGTATAGAAGGGTAAAGGTACAGTAACAACCAAATGAGAAACAGACTACACCGATATCCTATCCCTCCATCAGAAACAAAGTGGGAAAGAAAAATGAATGGTTATGCACCCGGTTTCTCACCCGACGTATATCCAGCTTAGCTGCTATAGCAGGAGTACCATAAGAACTAGGCTAATATCCTCATAACAAGGACCTTAGCTACCATATAAAGTAAGAATAGGGGAGGTCACTCATTTGTGCCCTATAATGTATTCCTGAAAAATAGGTCTCTATTTTAAGGGTAATCGAAGTTTGGGGTACCAGGTCCTCATTTTATTGCAAAGTACAAGGTGGGCAATACACACCCACCTGAAAATTATGAAGAAATTGAATATCTGGTATTGTGATGTCTAGAAATCTTAGGTCCTCATTTGATATGTAAAGTGTGTGTGTAAGGTCCTCCATTTTGGTGGCAATGGATATAAGCAAATGTCAACTCACAGTGAATAATAAGGCCTCGTTGAATACCGGACAGCTACACCTTGGGGAATACGATGCTAAATTATTCACTGTGAGTTGACATTTGCATTTATTATATAGCTCTAAGGATGAATTTGCTTTTAAATAAAGAAACATAACGATATTTACTGATTTTCAACATGTCGAGTTGTCTTGTTCGTGTTGTCGTCTGCCATCTTGGATCCCAGACTGCCTTGCGTGCTTACATATTCCTATGCAGTCATGACGACTTGTGCTTTTTTGATATATAATAAAATTTTTGGCTGTATTACAGGTCCTTAACTGTCTTAATGTTATTCTTTTCTAAAATTCATTTCTTTACATGCATAGTACCGCCATACTCCATCGACTTAGCAAGGAACTATTTTTTTTATGGCCGAGCTCCTTTGACAGCAACCGGAATTACGTTTCAAATTAGTTTTTTGCTTTTATATCGTCAATTCTATAAATATTAATGTCAGATTAAATTATTTCAATGCATCATCTCTCTAGTTAAGGACAAAAAGGCCAGGATTTCAACACAATAACAATAACTTTTATTTTTGAAACACTCGGGCCACATCCGGGTCACTTTCAAGGAACAACGTCAACAAGTTAATTCAATGAAATTCGAGGAATATCTCTGCCATCATCCTTTGTCATGGATTCAGAAGCAGCCACATTTTAGTTTATGGTCAGGTTAATGTTTCCAGATAAGTTGGCATTTGCAAACATTCCACTGACGGAAGATGCTAGACGATTTATATTGTCGCCATGAATACGTGAGGAGACCGCCTGTTGCCCCTCATCTTCCCCGGGATGTACCTCGATGGCTTCCGCCGGGCTGGATAGGTTGGCGCTCTGTGTAGGGGCTCGTCCCAGAGCAGAACAGCTTGGATTTACATTGGAACCCGCCATTGCTTGCTCTTGTGTATTGTGTGTTATTATTCTGGACTGGAGTACCACTGACTTCGCTGGAGATTAAAGCACTGGAGGAATTACCATCCCCGTCCGGGTCCAGGACAGCTGGCACGGCATCAGAAGGTAGGTCTAATTTCTTCCTCTTTGAGCCTGTTTTGTTTTTTTACCTACAATCCTGCCTCTCTTGCATACAGTTTTCACCAAAGCATTCACGGCATTGGTGCCCATGTTGGCTCTAGAGTAGCCAATTTGGTCTTCTATGCCATTAGTGGGGTGGGGGGTTAGAAACATGGGAGCCTGATCATCTAACATTTCCACAGGTCTCCTCTTCTTATATTCCAAGTAGTAGGCAATGGGACATCTATCATCCCCTGTGGCCCAGATTTTTGGGGGAAACGCTCATGGTTCAGTATTACCACCTCTGGCTTTGGTTATTTTTTCTGTAAACTCCAGATATTGTATGCCATCACTGTCTAGCTTTAGTTCAACGTCTCCCCAGCACATTTGCTCAGGCTCATGGGTGCCTTTGAGGCCAAAACCCATGTCAAACATAAAATAAATTGTGTCCTGTAGTATTTTTGGTGATGTCATGCCCAAAGCTCCTCTTTCCCTTTCCCAGAGTGACTCCATTTCTGTATCTGTTATGGCTTCTACCCGGTTAGGTCTGTTTCCTTTACCCATTTGCTTCAGCTTTACTCTTTTCGAATGTAGAACTTCACGGGACATTTCAAAAATCTCATCTTTAAGGGGGTCAGCTGGATATTTATGGTCCTTCAGGTACCGGTCAATGCATAAATCATAAAATACTTTTTTAGTTTCATAATGACAATAATTAGCTTAAAAAAACCCAAAATCTTGTACTCGTGCAGCCACAGAAAGCTAAAAAGAAATATAAAATAAAATTAACTAAATACACAAGATTAGGGCGACTGTTAAACAATAGTTAGCTAGATATTAAACCTCGCTGAATAGTTTAATAATCATACATACCTCAATATGCCTCTATGAATAGAAGTGAGTGTGTTGGGTTCATGTTCCTCCTCATTCACCTTCTTTTTCTGTATGATATAGTTGCACATAAATTGGTCTAATTCGGGTGGAGGGATGTTTTCTATGGTCCTCTCCTCATTGCAAAACTTGGTTAGCCACTTGTGGAAGGCAGTAATTACCTACAAAAATTATATTAACATTCAATTAAATACAATCGCTATTAAAGTTAATGTGTGGGGGAAACCCTGTACAGGGGACATGCCATAGCAGTATCTTGCATGGCGAGGCGCTATGGTGAGCCCTGCATTTTTGGGACGCTGACCTGGTTACGGCCATAACTAGGTCGGGTTTGTTTACTTTATGCGCTAGCTTTGACAACGAGTTTTATGGCGAATATCACTATTATACAGTGAATAAATGTAAGCACTGGAGAGTTACTGCCCCTACCAGAACATCTGCATAATGATGAACCTACCTGCTTGGTCTTTTTGACTGTAATCTTGTTTTTGGTAGACTCTACATAGTCGCGCATTTGTTCTGTTGACATTAGGCAATCCCCTTCCTCTTGTGCTGCAATCACATTGCTACTTGCAACATTTCCACGGTTAATATCAGCCACACTAGCCGATAAATGGCCGATATCAGCCGATTGGGGAGTTTGTGCTTCTTGAACCACATTTTCACCTACAATTGTTGGTTCCTCGGTGGTGGCGATCTCTATGCTGTCGTCAAGTCCATCGAAATTAGATGATACAATATCAAAAACGCCGATATGGGCTTGGTTTGTGGCAGATTCAGTGAAAATAACATTTAAAAGGCCTGGTATTTCTATCTCCTCCTGAAAATCAGCCTCTGAAATGCCTTCTAACAACGACCCATATGTGTGATTGTCCATCTTTGCAGAAAACATAGATGCTGTAGTCGCAGGAACTACTTTCGATTACGTCATAGCCTCAGGTCACTTGACCGCAGGAGTGAATACGAAAGTTCCGTATTCAATGGGCTAAATGAATACGAACCCCTCATAGGTTAAGCATAGGCGTAGTGTATTAGCCATATAATAATTTGTCAGGTCCCCATTTGTATTGCAAAGTACAAGGTGGGCAAAACACACCCACCTGTGAATTATGAGAAATGGAAATATGTGACCAGGCAGGGAAATTCATTATCAAAGTTCATCTCGAGATCTTGAAAATGAGACATCATTGGCTTAAATATTCCTAGTAGTTATGTCAGAACCCCTCCTTGAACATAGATCTTATTCATATCTAAAATTGATGATTAAGCTCTAAATACATTATAAACCATAATAATATCTTAAAACACAATATTTAAATCAGCCTTTTCATAAAATATACATAACAATATGATGATTTTTATCATAGATTGTGATCTAGAAGGAAGTTTTGATGGATATCTCCAAAACTTGCATAAAAATCTGCAAATTTCAATTATTGGAATGGTTTCCATGGCAACCAGGAACAGGCATATAGGTTGAGTTCTCATGACAAATGTTCATTTTACCATCCAAATATGGGCCATTTTTAACGAAAATAGTGCATTTTAACTGAGACCATCGAATTCTGCATAAAAAATTAGCTTAATATTTTTTATAATGATTTTAGAGTCATTTTGCCCCTCCAATGCCCCCTGGTGGCCAAATGGGGAATTAAAAATCCCTCCGGAGGGGTGTTCTCCCTTGATGGGTCACATATCTTGAATAATTAGGTCTAAAAATCTTAGGTCCTCATTTGGTATGTGAATATGTGTAAATCAGGTCTTCCATGTTTATGCTAATCCAAATTTTGGGAATCAGGTCCCCATTTGTAAAGCAAAGTATAAGGTGGAGAAAACACAGATAGCCTACAATAATGAGAAAGGGCTTTACTAGTTTACAAATGAGCAATGGTCATATCATAGGTTTGTAATGACTAGAAATAATAGGTCCTCATTTGCCCATAAAATATGTGTGTGTCAAGTCCTCATTTATATTGCAAAATACCTGTGTGTCCCCAGGTCCCCATTTGTATTGCAAAGTACAAGGTGGAGAAAAAAAAATATAAACTATCCACCATGATTTATGAACACTAAGACCTACATATACATTTATGAAATATGGTACATACCTCTGGGTATGCTTAATACCCAAGTCCCCATTGGCCTGTAAAGATCCAAGGTCCCCATTTGGCAGGTCAGACATGTATAGGTGTGTGTTTGTGTGTTTGTGTGTGTGATTAGCATAGAATAATTATGTACAATCAATCTGTGTCAATCAAACCTAGTTTAGGTTGTGAGGTGCACTCTCTGCCCCAATTTTAAATGGGCCATAGAGACCACTGTACTTAGTATAGGGCAATCCACATCATGACATAGCATTTATATTAACATCAACTTCTACGGTTTTCCAAAAATAGAAGCAATCTACTGTAAAACCCTTACCCCAGTCTAACAGTGTGCACACTTAGTTTTCTCAGTGTTTCAATGTCAATACCGTTCTTGTGGGGACAAAATCACAGCAAGAAGGAAGTCACAGCGGGGTTCCTCTCATGAAGACGTTAATAACCTTATTTTTATTGTTAGCTCTTGACAGAGAGGGGACTTTGTCAGGGATATGGAACTAAGCTCTGGGTGCGTGTCAGTCCCATATGGTTAGTATACTGTGTGAATATAGCCATTGAAAATGAGACCTCTAGCATGCACTGCAGGCCTCCATCATAACCTCAAATGGACATACATCATCATGTGCTTATCAGGCTTATGAAGCCACTTGTGGGTCTATGGTGGGCATATGGGTACTCGTATGCCCATAAAGTGGTCTTTCTCTAAGAATAAATCTTGGGGAAAAGATTTGCTGAGAAAAGAGGTTTTTAGGAGAGCTGAAGCTTAGTGAAGGGTCAATTTTAGTTTATTTTTACTCACTAAGAGTGCCCATCGTTATGTATCGACACTCTTTAGTCCATGACAACAATTCAATTCCCATGCAGCAGTATGCCAATCGCCTTCGTTATTGTTTCGCAATTATTTTTGGTTTTAAAATTTTGGAAATTGACCAGGAAATAAAGATTTTAGAGCTAAATCTTGTAGGAAAAGTGTTTAAGTGCTCTGCTTTGAGCGTGGCGTACGGAATATTGTACGCCACACCCATGGGCATACAGGCTTCAGTGATGTAGAGATCGGATTTCTGTATGCTTTGTTCTTGGAGGTCGAATCAAGCACTGTGCAACACTAACAGTGTTAATATGGTGTTTGTATTTAACCTGGCACTATGTTTGGTATATAAACTGATAAAGTGACTCTAATCTATCTGCCCTTTCACCCTTCCTCTACAAAGGCACCTTTCTTTCCCACTCAGTCTACCAAGGCAGATTGATCTTCCCTACCTTTCTATCACAACGCTCGTGGTTGTTATCTAATTTCCTCCTGTGGGGTATCACATACACTCTTCACAGAAAAAAATTGGCTCTTTCATTTTACTTTAATCTTTAGAGCAGGGGTGCTTTCTCGATCACATTTGGTTGATTTTTACCAGAAAGGCCCGTTGTTATTGAATAGCACAATAATATTTTGACATATTGATATTTTGTTTGAATAATATGTTATCAAAAATACCTGACCTTTATTATTCTTGGTTTAGAGCGTTTTTTTTTTTATTTTTGCAATAGGAATGAGTACGGTTCTTCTATGATGGGCTCATTATTGAAGTCGTAGCATGTTGTGTAGTGTCCTCCAGCAGCTTAGTTAGATTTATCGGATGATATGGAAATTTACTGATTGGCTATCTTCCTGAAGGGTATGCTGTTGTCAGATATCTCTGCTTAAGATTGATCCCTATGCCATCATTTACATTGGATTTGGGCGAGCAATTGTAGCACGGCTAGCATTAATGAAGGTAAAGATGGGCGGCACATAGGCCAAGTTCGTTTCCTGACAATCTGAGATCAAGGACGTTGAAATAGGCCATTGGGGGCCTTTAAGCGACCTTCAGGAGTGTCAAGATCAGACTGACAGATACAGTTGCCTACTTCCTCCTTGCAGTGCACCTGACTGTGAAGTTTTTCACTGAAAGTACATATATATATATATATATATATATATATATATATATATATATATATATATATATATATATAAGTTAATGTGTTGATCCGAAGTACCGGTAATAATAATAACTATATCGTTATATTAATAGACATGTTATAATTATAGATAAGGAATAAAAAGGAGACATTGGGTTTGGTGAGAATTGATTTTGTCAATACCAATCCTATACATGCCTTTATTAAATAAGACAATAATTTACAATAAGATACAAAAACAAGCAATATAAGAATAACAATATAATACAAATATAATAGTAATATACAGATAATACAATATCACAGTAAAGTTTAAAATTTCAAGCACCACCCAGCGTGGTGTATGCTGTCCGCGTATATGAAGCCAATTGACGGTTAGTTCAACTGCTGGAGCTTATATACTGGAGGAAAATGTTATGTGTGACGTAATAGAAAAACATGCACACAGACAAGTAGTACCAACGTATCACTCATTAATTATATATATATATATATATATATATATATATATATATATACCTGGGAGTATATAGTCCCATAGGAATGAATTGATTTGCCCCTCCCCCTCTTTCAAGTCTTTGGCAATACCAGGGTCAATATATAGAGAAAAGATGGTGTATGGCATCATCACCATTTGCTGTGGATATTTGCCCACTTATTCTCTGGTTGATTTATGATAGTTTTCCATCTGCAACTTTACACAGACAAGGTGTCCTGGTAAGCCGCCCTGTGAGGAATGTCAATGGCTATCGTCAACCTTCCCTCATCAAGTAGTTATATTATAAACACAACCTCTTTTGTTATTAGCGTTACTTGTCTTCAGTCGATATTCCTCAGGTCTGTACTGTGGCACCGTGGTCCGCACCCAACTGAGCTCTAGACTGAACTGAGTTGATTGACGCTTGATGTGCCATTATATAGTGGCATATGATTCATGCTAATTTGGCATCACAGAACTCTTTTTTCAGGAACTGGGGTATTCTACATAGTTTAATGAATGCCTGTTTAAAGCATGAATGAATATCAATTTGTCTGATATTGAACTATTTTCAAAACTTTCCTACATTCACCAACGTTGAACTGTACGTCCACAAATACCAAGGAAAGGATCACCTAATCACAACTGATGGTGAAAGTAAAAAAAGAAAAGAATAAGAAGATAGAGAATCTAAACATGGTCACTTAAATGGATTCTGGGGGAGAAAACTAAAGCATCATAAAAATAGGTTGGTCCTGTCCCTTTAAAAATATTGATGGAAGCGAGACATAAAATATAATTATTATGGGCCTGCGGGCACCGCTCTCCCTGCGTCACCCTCCGCAAAACTACTGGAGGTTATTTCAAAACAGCCTACCCTGACACCCCGTGCAGTAGGTCCTCATAAAACAGCATCATATGTTCTCGTTTGGCTGTAGAGTGGAGTAACCTCAGTCCTAAGCAATGCCACAAAGTTGTGTAGAATTAACATTGGATGGGAGGCACTCTTAGGTCATTTTGAAATGACCTCCAGACCAGTATGTCTTCACTCTATATCTCACCCACCTGCAGAAAGGTGACACGAGTGTTTGTTAAATAAAAAGAAGGACATAGTTTCAAGTTTTTGTGTTGGTGATTTGATGCAGTTGAGTTTATTTATCACGTTGGAGACACAGGGCACGAGTCAGCCTCTGACCCCCCGGTGGTATTGGAATATACTGCCTGGGCCAGCCCTGTACTTTCGATCACCTTGCCCCAACTGATCCCACCTCGCTAACTACCTGTGCATCGCAGTAAAGGGCCTGGTCACAGCTGAGTGCACAATACTCCAAGAGCCAAATGAAAGGGACTGCACCGTGCACCAACAAAGGCAATTTATTATGTCACTCTGATACCTAGGGCCTATATATGACTTTGCTAAGACACCTGCAGGAAGTAGTAGCATACATTGCCCTTGGCTCCTATATATGATATTGCCTTCTGGTGCCATGGAGTGTATCTCATGCTTAACCTTGTAGGTGACACATACACAAGGCCTATGCATAGGTCAGACCTTTAGTAAGCTATAGCTTTGTTTAGTAGTATATAGACTAAAATCTTAGAGAATGTTCAATAATTATGTCACTGGTTTTTGGCAGGTTTTAGGACCCCCCATCCCAATGTCACTGTTTGTCACTAGTACCAAAAGAGTAATTGTACAATTTAGTTTTTCATTTTGGCTAAATAACTTCCCTCTATTAAGCACTGTACAGGGGAGTTGTTTATTGGTGAGGGGTGCTCAAGACCCAAGAACCCTTACTTGGCCCTTGGCCTCCCTCTGCTGAAAATGGGCATCCAAGGCTGCCCATTTTATAGCATCAAAAGTCACAAGCGAAGACCAATCCAGGCCCTAAGTAACGGCCTGGATTATTAAGGCTGGGCACGAGGTGTTCTTGTTGCCTTGGGGGCAGCATTACGTGTTGCATCCAAACATAATTTCAAGTGAATGGGCCTTATTTGGGATGCAGGGACAGCGACCACCCTTGAGTTTTTGAAATAATATATAGTTTAAGTAAAGAAATGTCAAAATAACGATGAAATCTTTGCCCCAAAGATGCCTCACTTCACCGCTATTACCGGGTCCATTGTCCAGTTTTAGGAGGATCCCCGGCAGATTCATCAGTTATTTTTTAAGGTGTGGTCTAGATCACTAGAATGGCATAGTTCTAAATCACAGTGCTTGCATAAAAACTTTGACAATTACATGGCATGGTTCATCTATTTACTTATGACTTGACCAATTCTTTTTATGTTGTACTAGTAAAATATCTAATAGGCTTTACAAGGTCGGCCTGTCAAAAAAGTTGCCATAAAAAATCTTTTATCCTTAGAAAAAGGAGACAAGGAGGTAAAAGAATCTAATAGCCTCAGCTTTTGCCCTGTAAACATATAGCATTTACTGTAAGAAGAAAAACGTTGAATCTACCAGGGATCCTCGTAAAGCTGAACAGTGAACCAGTGTGATTGTATGGCAGGGAACCAGCGTAGTTTTTACAAGAAACCCCAGGTGGCAGTATGCATTGGTACACAAATATACAATTAATCTCTGTGAAAATAACGACGGATATCTTGCACCTTTGTGATGAGGAGGATTCCATTCTTATTTTGATATTTTTTACAGTGCATTGTCACACACACACACACACACACACACACACCCACACACACACACACACACACACACACACACACACACACACACACACACACACATACAAACAAAAAACAACAACAACAAAAACAAAACAGAACAACATCAGTTACAAAAAGTACATTTTTTAATAACATTCAGAATTCTTGTATATTTTCATGTATATTTTTATACAGAACCTTGATTAAATATAGCTGCAAATGTGGGTTTTATGTTAGACATAGATGTACCCATAATTTCCCGAATGTGTTCTATGATTATGTCTCCTTAAATAGCATAATAAGAGTGAATGGATATCATCCTGGGGTCTGTTACACAATCAAAATTCGTGATCATAATTTATAAAACATATGAAATCGTGTTTTAAGTATTGATAAGGATGGTGTCCACTAATTTATCGTGTTCATTGAGTAATGATGACAATGCAAGCATTCCTATAGGAATTGTGAGCTGTTTCAAAACTGCACTCTAATATTTTCTTTTGGGGTTCTTTAATTTAATTTTGGTGCTCGTAAAGGGGTTAATGCAGTGTTACATGAATAAAAGCTATAGACTTAAAAGGTGGTACTAAGTTTGTTTTTTTTTGTCAAATACGAAGAAAATACTTTTTTTCTGCCATATAAATGCACCTTAAATGTGCTCGTTATTTGATATTATTTGATTTTAAAAATCTTATCATCATGCTCATAGTAGTATAAGTAGTAGCTTGGGATTTCTCACTTGACCAATAACATTACATTGATTCCCTACTTGTAAATTTGATTAAAAATAACAATTACGGGTCACACTCGTTAATAAATCAAAGTTCCCAATTATCACCCATCATACTCTTTAATTAAATCACTTTATTTTACAGGTCTTATGTGGCCCTGTGATGATGTAGTACACACAATGGGTGGTTTACCATTATCCTATACTTTATGGACGAGCACCAATATTAACTAACATGAAATAATTAAAGAACATGAAAATTATTGAGCATGAATAATTTTGATACTCTTCCAGACGATTACACATTATAAAACAGAATTACTTCTTATACTCTCCTTTGTGCTCTTTACTTTAAACATTTCTTTTTCAGTTATGAACACAAAATAACGAGCACCATTTGTGTAACAGATCCCTGTAGTGGTATTACTCCTGAATACAATGATAACAGGGTTTGACTTTATGACAAAAAGTACGACAAAGAAATAAGAAAATGATCCTGGATATAACATAAACCTGTTCACAAGAGAGTGGTAATTGTTTTCAACAACGAATGCTCAAAGTGGTGGAAGAGGTAAGAAACATTTTACCCCCTTTGGGGACGTCTTGTAGGTTGTTGGTGTGTACTCTTTATCGTCAAATGCAACATGTTTTGAAATGTAGTCAAAGAGAGT
This sequence comes from Acholoe squamosa, assembly GCA_949317995.1. NCBI lineage: Eukaryota > Metazoa > Annelida > Polychaeta > Phyllodocida > Polynoidae > Acholoe > Acholoe squamosa. The sequence goes on from OX439041.1 coordinate 18,114,456, forward strand.
AGATGGGAGTGACTAGGATGTGCCTGTGGCAGGTACCCCATCCCTACACCCCTTAATGACACTATGTGGGTAAATAAGCCGTGTATTTTCAGTACCACATAATGTTGACACAGAGATGGGTCTAGACAAACTTGACAAAATATGATTAATGAAGAATTTGATTCCAAAACGCAATAAACGCCATTTTCTTTTTAAAAAAAAGAGGCCAATATTTGAAAGGCCTACAGATTGGGCATATTGAATGTAATACAAAAGCATTTTTATTAAGAAATATATTTTCCGACTGTCCAGAGTTTGTTTAGTGAAGATTTCATCATGATAGCACTAGAATTTACTTCAGGGGAGCACTACAAAAATGGGTATATGCTAAAAAGAAATCTGGAATGGATTTATACAGTTTTGGAACCAAACTCCTCTCATGTCCCTAATAGACAAACAGTCCAACAAAAGGTGTTTCTAGAACTAATCACAGTTTAGAAGTAAACAAGACAATAACATTATGCTAGTGTTATACACATCCATTACTATAGCCCCTGTACTATATTCTCAACTCTCATGCTAAACTTAAAATATATGCAAATTCAACCTTCTTGCACTAAGGCGACAATATTATGTTCAGCCATCATTCAGCCATTGGTCATCGTATTGCCATGCTGTCATCATGGCGCAATACCATCCTGCCATCCGGGTCTGATCCCTAAAGGTGAAAAATTTGGCGGACGGGCATACCACATGGGAATAATGTCAGACCTGAAATGACAAATCATTTTTTTTTCTCCAATTGCATGCTCAATAAAAAAAGACTCAATGCAAAATGCAACCATCAAGGCCGAAGCGCATTTTCCTGCAAATGTGTGAAACCCGATAACCCATGGTTATTCTTTACTGTCTTGATGGTGACATACTAAATGATATCCCTAAGATTTTAGATATTATATGTTTTAAGTCCTCTTACCTTCTATGTATTTGTGCTTGTGGCTGACCAGGCGATGGTGAAATATACCTCCTATAAAAGCAAATAATATATATTCTTTTATATTCTGGTAAAAGCTGAATATCAATAAGCACATGTATAATATTTGCATTACTTTCCAGTAGATCTCATAAAATGGCAGATCTTTATTCAGAATTTAATATACTCGATACTCGAAATGAACATAAACTCCTTCAGTTTATTTCATGGATTTATGGTTTCATGTACCTTCTGAAGACAAGTTGTGGTGGTGGCTGAGGTGGTATATTATAATACTCCGCCTGAAAAAGAAATCACTCTTAGTTGTAGACATTCGCTGCAATTCCGGACCTCATCAATTTGGCCTCAGAGTACTGCCAATCCTTATCCAAAAAAATCATTATATTGAAACACTTACACACGTATGTACAGAGCGTATCATGGTCACAGAAGACTCACTTTGCGAAATATTTTGGGAATGTTTGAAGCAATTTGTACACAAAACAGTTTGTAAAAGACAATTTCTTCTTACCTCCAAAAACGTATTAAAACGTTTCGATATTGAAAAAAATGTTAGAAAAACCTTGTGTATAAGATTTATAATAAAAAAAAACATTTATAGAACACAATTATTTTCCAAAACATTGCTTAAGAGAATCCTTCTTATAGTGCATCCATTTAGAATCTGTTTGGTGTTTAAAGCGGACATTTCCAGAGCTCATTAAGAGAGCCCTATAACCTCCCCCCAAGATTTCTGACACAAAAAAAACAACAAAATATTCCGCTATTTGTCAAGCATTAGCATGACTTTGATATGTAATGGGACAAGGGGTTTTAGTGCCCCCTGCAATATGGTCCATTTTCACTGATCCTATTGCAAATAATATATATTATTGTGAGGCAAAGGTTCACTGCAAAAATGGTGTTTAGATTTTAAACATGTTTAGGTCTAAACACGTTTAAAACCTAAACAAATAGGTCAGTTAGGTGTCTCATTGTCTACACATTTAGGAAACACTTTCATTCTAACGACATAAACATTTATGCTAAACATGTTTAGATGTTTAGAGTTCAGACAGTTGAAAAATGGTGTTTAGATTTTAAACATCAATATGTTAAGATACTTGGATGTTGAATCCACACCAGGTAGCAGCACTACCTTTGAATGGACTATCTGCAAACAGTTATAATAAAGTGTTTTGACAAATGTCCCCAAATCCCATGTTTATCATGGTTTTATTTCATAGAATGTCACGTGAATAGAAAGGGCAATAGAAAATTGACTAGATTCACCTTATGCCAACAAAATATATCTCTGTTTTTTTTAATGCATACATGTCTGCAAACCTTAACTCTCCATCAAATAATTTAAACATCTAAACAAAAAAAATCATAAACACAAAAATTCATACATCTAAACACAAAGTTTTAACCTAAACACCTACATTTCTAAACACTTGAACTAAGCACATTGTTTGGCTAAACATGTTTAGGAAATTAATGTGATTACAAAATCATTGCAAGAATATGTTTAGAATTGTGTTTAGGATCTAAACACCATTTTTGCAGTGTTGGGGAATGATAGAAGGGAAAGTTTTCAAGTTGTCTTCACTTACCTTATAAAGGGTGGAAGGAGCCGAAGACAATACCTTCTGAAAAAAGAATGAATAATACATCGCTATCTCATAAAATGTATTGTTACATTCAAATGGTGTATATATAGGCATTTGTGTTTGGCTTTAAACCAAAGGAAGATGCATAAGAAAGCATAATTTCATTGAGAATAGAACTTTCAATATTGAATAAATGCATTATTTCAAGCGACTGAACAGGACCTTATCGAGGACCATTGTGAATCTATGGGCTTGAGATACACCTAAAGGATGGGACAAAAGGCAGCATTGGTTTTACGAAGATATTTCAAGAATCCCTTACCATCTATATAAGGGAGTGGTCATTTTTTTCACAACAGGGGGGTTGTGAAATTCTGCACGCGTGGCGAAAATATTATTCCATCCCCCCCCCCCGGAGGGGTCTGAAACTTTCCCCCCACCCTTTTATTCTATGGTCGCGGTTGGGTTTTTTGCTCAAAATCTTTTGTCCCCCCCTTACATGGGTCTGAACCTTTTTTGTCAACCCACCAACTCCCCCCCCCCCTTGTTGTTAAAAAAGTGACCACTCCCCAAGTGTGGCGGTATCATATTCAATAGGTGCTCTGTTTAAAAGATTGCAAGTCATCATTTTGTGTCCATGAAGTAGACCTTTGGTACACTTCAGTTCCCTGTCCAGAGCTGGTATCCACATCATCTAGTCAATGTGTGCCACATGTATAGAACTGAAATATAATTTAATACATGGTATTGATACATGTTTGTATCATTTATAACAATATTAATTGACATTTTATTTAACCCTTTGCCAGGCCCTTTGCCTTGCTATAAGGCCTTTACTTTTGGAATATCTATGAGACTTTGGTCTGGATAGTGGTGGTGCCAGAATTAGGTATACTTATCAATTCCCAGCACGTTCAATTTACCAGCTCAGTTAGACTTGGGTTTGCTCTAAAAATAGACGATGATATCAGTGAAGAAAATCATGTATATAGTTTTATAGCATCTACCTGCCCCCAAAATAAAATTGAGCATTAGACTTACACATACAGATCCTTATGGTGAGAGACAACTTACCTCACGACCTTCCTCCAGTGGCTGTTGGTTCAAACTGTCAGTGGAAAATTCCCTGGAGGACAAAGAACTTTCACACTTGAAAATGGACCAATCAGGGAAGAAGAGAGATGTGAGCATGCCTTTGGGTGAACCTGAGAGACTTTGAGTGACCTTAAGGCTATGCTCGCTCATGCTCACTCAGTCCAGGTCATTGACTGAGTATAGCTGAGTGAGGTTGAGAGAGATTGAGCCAGCTTGCTCACAGCTCACTCATCCTCACCCCATTGAACCTCATTCTCTCATTCTCACCCCATCCCATCCCTTTTGCTGAGTGTAGCTGGGTGAGAAGGAGTGAGGCCTGAGGAGCCCACTCACACCTCACTCCATCTCACTCTCTGCACTATAGCTCAGAACACCCTCGCCCAGGCCTCCCTCAGCCTCACCTAAGCACAAGCATATTTGCCGGGGGTGGAAGGGAGAGGCTGTTGGCTATATTTAGATGATGATAGATGATGCAAATATAGGCTGAACATAGCTTTGAAACCTAAACCTATAAAGCTTAGGTCTCTAAGCTATAGCTGTTCATAGGCCTAGTGTTATGATTTATATAGTCGGGGGTGTCCATGGACGGCAATAGCTGTAAGGGGTCTGTCTCCCACAGGAAAACACCACTTGCGTTGACAGTGGACAATGTCAACTAACTTGGTCCCGTCCTGGATGGGCATGGACCACTAAAATCGACATGGCGACATGGCCTATTTTAGGCTTAGTGACATGGGACATGAACAATTTCTTAAAATCGACATGGTGACATGATCATTTCTTAAAATTGACATGGGGACATGACCATTTTTTATAATCGACATGTGACATGGGGGACCCCCCATCCACAACCCCTCCTGGAGGAGGCAGCAACGGGAGGAGGTAGCTGTAGGGGCCAGCCCAGTGCCATCATACTGCATCTCTGAGCGGGCATTATATCATGGTTATCACGTTCTTGAATGAATTTACGATGCCTGGAGCGGACAATGAAGTTCGAATAGTACGCGCTAAATGAACCCATGTTGTCACTTGGATTGAGACGATGTGACAGCAAGTTGACAGTGAACAATTTAATTCGATATAAAAAAAACTATAGCAGTAGGAGCTTAATGCGTACACATTATATTCTATCACCTACCTTTAATTTACTATGATTTGACCTATATATTTTACAGGATTGATGATAGAAAAATCGAATGGAGGGACATTTTCGCCGTCTTGTTGACTGCGTAGCGAACAGATTGTTTACCGCGGCGAGACACACGTTGGGCTAGATAAGAAGGCACTCGGCCTACGGCCTCGTGCTTCTTATTTGCCCATAGAATCACCTAGTGCAACTCTATTTGTTTTATATGCCCTTACTGTCATATCACTAGGCCCAGTGGACTTTGAGTAGGCACTATGTAAGGAGGTTGAAGGGAGTGACACTTAGTACTGCAGACTTCATGTATTGTTACCCCCCTTATCTATGAAACCTCCCCCGCCTCCGACGGCAGTGGACCTAGAGTCTGTCTGTTTGTCTGCTGTTTTCATGCACTGACGTGACTGCTTTTATCAAGAAATCTCTATAATTATTCACTTTCAATCCACCCATTCTCTCGACCTGCATGTATTTCTATCTGAATTTGTCATCTATTTAAGAGGAAAGAAATAATAAGTTTTCCCGATCGGTACGCTGACCGATCGGCGGAAAACTTTGCCGCTGGTTTCGGCGAGTCTCCCATTATAATCACAGCGCCGTAGGCGCTGGTATTAATGTATGTTAGAAAGTACCAAGCATAAATTGTCGGTCTCCTCCATCATGTCATTGTGCCTGTAGCTCTATCTGAAAGACAAAACAAAGTAGAATTAGACAATAGTGTAACTTGAAATCAAAGTGGTTTTTACTTTATCTTTTCAACATGAACAGTAAACTAGGAGATGGAAAGCATACTATATTTCATTGAAATTAATTCAACAGATCAAATGACTAAGAGTGGAGCCATGTATTTCTCTCAGGTGGGAGGGAGTCTGTGACTTGGGTTTGAGCAAAAAACCCAAGTCTACTTTCACAATAGGTTCCTGTATAACCTGTGGCACACTCACAGGTGTTACAATTCACCCCATCTTTGCAAGTCGCTGCATTCTGACAGGGGCTTGAACTGCATTCAGTAATGTCAGCTGAAAAGGAAGAATTAATTCAATTATTGATTGATTATAGTGAAAACCTGAGTTATATAATTGTATGATGTAGACAGTAAGCAGTGTATTTGCACCCCAAATGCTGAGGGCCTTCCGCACCGAACATTCATGAACTGTAGCATTTTATGACACTTTTGATAGAATCCCACAACAACTAGAGGACGAATCATTTCACTTTTAATGTATATAACAATAACAGTTTTAGAACTGCTATAAAAGTAACCTATTGCAGAAACATGCAATAAGTTACTTTTATTTCTATAGCTGTTTTAGACTTCAGCAGGCCTATTTCTATCTTTCCACATCCCATCCCACTCCATTCATGCAGGGGTCTGAACTGCATTCATCAATGTCGGCTGCAATGTTGGAATATAGAGAGTCGTTCCTAAAGTTCTTAGCATGGGATCGCAAATGTCGAATGCATACGACACTGCATTTGCTTTTATAAAAGTCACACCCTGACTTTGGTAGAAAGCTATAAGCCAGACCTGAGGCCTGAAAAGGTTGGCATTCCTTACAATAGATTATGATGATATACAGAACCCCTTGAATAAGCCGCATTGTGAGTTCAGGGACAACCTATAAGCCGCACCAGGGACCTGATATGGTCTGTAAGCTGCGGGTTATACATTGGGTTTTACGGTTCTAGGAATAGAAATTTTCACCCAATATTATTGGTGGTCAAAGATAAATAAAAAAGCAAAGTTCAAAATTAAGGAGCAAATTTTCCAATTGTCCAGAGGCCAACCATTTGCCATATAGGTCACATTTTTGCCCCCCAAAGTTACTAATGCTGAATGTTGACCACCTTGAACCTTATGATGGGGCTCCAATTTCAAGGGCCGGGTCATTATTCCTTTACATGTAGAGGGTGTAGTATATGACTTACTTTCACAGTTGGTTCCTGTGTAGCCTCCGATGCAGAAACACATGTAAGAATCCTCCTGGTCACTGCAAGTAGTTCCATTCTGACAAGGATCAAATTTGCATTCATAACTTGGGATGCAAAATTGGAACAATAGCACTTTTTTTATGTGTTTTATTGGGGAAAATATCAGTGCATGTAAAATCGGAACCAATCTCGTTTTTAGGGTGAACAATGGCATTAAGTGTCTCAAGATGGGAAATGAAACTGACATGAAAAATTGAATTCTTGCAATATAATCACTAGCTGTATATTTTAAAACCATTTATCTAGGTTGCTGCCTAAGGGTTGAACAAAGAAATGACTGAATGGTTGCAGCTACCAATAAAACTTAAATTCAAATGGTGATCTGAGATGAAAATACTGGTACAGAGTATCTGATTGAAGACATCTACCACGGTAGAGTAAGGGAGTGATAATTTTGTTAACAACAGGGGGGGCTGGTGGGTTTTAGGGGGGTCAGAATTCTTTTGACCCCTTTACCAGGGGGTCAAAATAATTTCACCTGTTTTCAGTGAAAAAGCCAGCGCGTTACTATAGGTTTAAAGGGAACGTTCGCACACGATTTTCAGCCCTTTGGGGGGATCAAAAGAATTTTGACCCATTGAGAGGGGGGTCGCAATTTTTTTTCGCGCGTCTGCGCGCAAACCCACCAGCCCCCCCTACTGTTAAAAAATGATCACTCCCTAACGCTTGCATAAACTAATCACTAACTTTCACAATTTGTTCCTATGAAGCCATCAAGACATGTACATGTATAAGAGCCCCCTATATCTGTGCACATAGCTCCACTCTGACACTCAGTGTCCGCGAAAGTACACCTGCCACACCGGACATTTTGGGCGTAAGTCAAAAATGTCTGGTGTGGGCCATTTTCACACAGGTCATTCTGGCAGGTGTTGAATTTTTCCTTGTTCAACAAAACAAAACTTGTACTCATTAAACTGTTCAAGATTTGATTGCCTAATTCCATTTCCTTCCATTTCCCTAATCAACTGCAAAGGTATTTTTTTAAAGTGCTCAGTTCTAAGGGAACATTCAGCAATTATGTCACTGTTATTTAGGCATTTTTCAGAACCCACCAACCCCCTTGTCACTGTTTTGTATGGAACATTAGAGGAACCCAAAGACCCCCCACCCCACCCGACCCCCTCCCCCTAAGCAGTGACATAATTGTTGAACGTTCCCTAACTATACATGCTACAAATTTTTATAACATTGGCTGTTGTATGGAAAAAAATGTCCTGTGTGGTGGGCTTCAACACCAGCCAAATTGGTCCTGTTTTGATTATGGATGATTTCAATGAACCTTTCCAACCTAATTATTTTAGCTGATATGTGCTCAATCATTTTTAGAAATTACAAAAGTATGAAGTGAAGCATGCTGATTAGGGAATTGCCGCTACTTTTATCACTGACAAGCAACACAGCGACTGATTTGAAATCCTGTTTACAGCTAGCATTGATGAATGTGATTCAAATCCCTGCCAAAATGAAGCAACATGTGTTGATGATGTTAATATGTACAACTGCACATGTGGGTCAGGCTACACAGGAGCCCACTGTGAAATTAAGTCTTCTCAAAGTAGTTTGGGATTTCCATTTCAAACATGCTGAAAACCCGAAATAGCTAAAAGAGTCCAACAGTAGTCAAATTTAATGTAAAATTGTTATTCCAAACTCATTAAACCTGCCCAAATCTCTTTTTCTTAAAACTTGGATTCGATCGTGAATTCATTGGAACACTTGGATTCTATGCACACCATTATAGTTGACAACATTGCTTTGCATATTGTTATTAAATTATCTATAAGTTGCCTACGTAAGACCGATAGTAACTACTTCTGCATTTGTGTTTGCAGCTGACATTGATCAATGTGATTCAAGCCCCTGCCAGAATGAAGGAACATGTGTCGATGATGTAAATATGTACAATTGTACATGTAATCCAGGCTACGCAGGAACCAATTGTGAAAGTAGGTCCTCTGACAGCTCCTTGGGATGGACAAGAACCAAGTCCCTGGGGGTTCCTTGCTGACATCGAAAGCTCAGTTTGATGCCAGCAGTTCCATGCTGACATCCAAAGCTCAGTTTGATGCCTTCCTCAAGCCAGCCAAAGAACGAAAGCGACAGAGTTAATGGAGCTTCGCGATCCATTGTAGTCCCCCAAGCCTCATGAGAGACTGAGGCCGCCTCTCTGCTGTTCTCCTTCAGCATCTGAACTGAGAACCGTTGAGTCCACAGAGTCGCTGTCGGCTTCAGTCCCCTGATTGTCTTGATCTTGATGTCCTTCCTGTTGAGTAGGGGATCAGGAGAATTACTCTCGACATCAACTTCCCCGTCCACTTCCATCTCTTATTCCGCAACTGAAGGCCCTGCTGCAGCCGTGGACATTGATAGATCCATGCAGATGGCTCCCCCTAAACCTCATAGAGGTTATACTGACGAGATCAGCATGTAATCTTGGGGACAACATCCTTTGAGGGGCAGGCGGGGTAGGCTGGAGTACCCCCAAGAAATTAATCAAGGGAGTGACACTGGAAGAGGCAGTCGGCAGCTGGTACACCGAGGCACCGAAAGAGCGTGCAGGGGTGTCAGGCTTGTCCTACACCCCAATCTCTTAACCCAGCATGACCATGGCCATGCTCAATCTGTCTATCCTCAGTGAACTCTGTTGCAGAGGATTAGCATGAGCTGCTAACTGCCAAACCTCCGGGACACTCCCACCCTGAAGCAGATACTTCTGTGTCTCACAAGAAGGTTCTGCAGGTTTGGGAGTCAGTTTCCGGACATGATGGTGCTTGTCCTTCATCCACTCCTTGAGTTGAACCCCAAAAATCCAATGAAATTCACAGTCAATCTCTTCCCAGCCTTGTATGACTAAGTCACTCTGGACGATTCCACTCCTCGACAGCCTTGGCGAGGTCAGGGGGTGAAGCTACGGTGCTCTTCACTGTATTCACCTCGATCTCTGACGGCTCTCCACCAGTCTCAGGAGGATCAGTAGACTTACTGCTCTTCTCTTTGACTGATGTCTTCTTGGCCAGCTGCTCCTTCTTTGGCGCTTTCAGGATCTTAAAGTCTTTTACTCAGCGCCTTAGGCTCGGGGGTTTTCTTACCCTTTGAGCTTGAAGCAGTGCGACTCTTCTTCAATGTCTTTGAGGTAGATGGCTCATCAGCCTCCATGACATCTGGTGAGGAGTCTTGAGACGCAGCACCAGTGGCGGCCTTTAAGTTATGCTTCTGCGACATGCTTTTTTATCCCTGTGGCATGTGCATGTGGCACTGTTTGATTGGATGAATGGCACACGTGACCTGAGGAAGCGTCCCTATTGGCTACAGCATACATTGTGCCCAAATTTCCAAATAAGGTAATGTTCCAAACTGGAACGACTCACTCTCCTCACACCGTCATGCTCTGGTTCTCCGTTATTCTATGCTGGCTATAAGGGCTCTAACACTGTCAGATAAGGTTACTAAGGATACCTCCGCCTTACCACACTACTGGGAGTTAAAAATAGTAGAATGGGTAGAATCCACCAGCTTATACTGAGAACCCATGCCCACAGCCTGATTAAACAGAAGGTATGCCTTTCTCGATGTTTTCAGTGTTAGATGTCTTATATTAAGAGACAATCGTATGACTTCTCATTGTTTAATTTTTTCATATTCCGGCGGCTTCACGTCCACAGATAGATTTACCCAAGAACTGCACCAACAACCTATGTCCTTCCCCATTCCAGGCCAGTACTATCTCCTTTTCACCTTCTCAAGAGTTTGTTTACGACAGAAATGTGCCGCAGTTTGATGTCCATAGCAAAAAAAGCAAGTACCTCACCCCTCAGTTGGCGTGGTACTATAACTTGGATTGTGGGCCTTGCATGACCCGCCTCGACCTTTCAGCGACACAACAAACCTTCACGAAAGGTTAACAAGGGCCATTGCCCTATAGTAACTTTTGAATCTCGACACTCTCGATTGACACTTCAGGCCTAGTGGGTTTAGCCCCCTTAACTAGCCATTCAGCTACTCGTCTGATGTCAGAGTCCGCTTTCTGGGCATCAATAAGTTCATCGAGAGACAAAAACGCTACACCCACCCGACTGTCTTCCAAACTACCTACAGCCGCCAAAACAGCATTATGACTGTCACAGTCTGTGCAATCTGTTCTCTGACATGGTCGCACAGGGATACGACTTAGACCATCGGCATTCAGATGCTTTGCACCACTTCAATGTTTAATCTTTTGAGTTTTCTAGACCAAACTCTGACAGGTGTGCTAGCCACCTTACTATTATTCCTTCAGCTTCCTTGAAAGTCAGCAGCCATTTCAAGGAGGAATGATCAGTATGGATAGTGACGTTACCACCATGAAGGTAGTGCCTAAACTTCCTGGTGTACACAACGACTGCCAACAGCTCTCTTTTGGTTGTGCAGTAGTTTCGTTGTGTCTTACTTAAAAAAAAAACTGGTTTCTCATCACCTCGCGCATCTAAAAAATGTGTTTTGAACGTCTTTTTTTTTTGTTTTACAGATTTTAATCAAAAACTAGGTGAAAATAGACAAATATGGGCATATCTGGAATTTCAGCAATGCAGTAGACACGAGATTGAGAGCATTTTCACAAATTTTTATAATCAGTAAACTCTTAAATACTAAAATCAAAACTTCTGGTCTCAAATATTCGGGAGACGGTAAACTTTATCTCTAGCTATGCCCAAACAAAAAAAAAATCACCCTCATCCTTGTGCCTTGTAACGACCCGTACTACCTTTAGCCTTGAATGTTGCGTGGGCGTTACACAAACCAAATGCCATATAATCCAATTCATAGAGACCTCTCTGGTATGAAAAAGCGGTTTTCTCAACATCTTCAGGGTGCACCCTGATCTACCAATACCCAGATTGAAGATCAAGACAACTGAACACCTTGTTTCCTCATAGAGCATACAAGCATTCGGCGATGCGTGGGAGTGGATAAACATTTTTCTTAATTACCCCTTTCAGGCATCAGTAACCGATGCAGAACCTCATGGTCCCATCCTTCTTTGTCATCTGGACAGGACTGGACCAGAGACTAGTACTTCTCCTTACCACACCCGTATCCAACATCTCCTTAAGTTGTTCATCCGCCGCAGCCTTCCTGCTGAGGGGAATCCTCCTATAAGGGACTCGGATAGGTTGTGCGTCACCAGTATCGATGTTATGCAGACATCGATCAGTGCGCCAGAATGGTTCATCTGGACTTTTAAAGACATCCACATGCTTACAAAGTAAGGCGGACAGTTTCAGTCTTTCTTCTGGTTCTGTTAAGTGGGTATCTCCATACATATCTAATGGCCAGTTAGGGAGCTCTCCATGAAAATAACAATGGATCTCTGGCAACATTTGGGATATATTTTTTACAGTCTAAGCTGCCTCTCATATTTTAGAGAATCCGTTATTTAAAAGTTGGTCTATGTATGAAACGAATGGGTCATATTCTGACACGGTCAGTAGCTCAACTCCACTATATCATCAGCAAAACATAGCATTGCCCATGGAGACAGCCTTATTCCATTGATTTGGGATACTGCCCTTATCGAGTGAGATCTGCTTACCCTGAGCAGCCACTTAGACATAATCAGGATACCCACTGCAATTGCCTGTATGACCAATGATATGCAACTTAACTAGACTGTGCTGTCATAAGTGATACTTATTCAAAATCGCACCTAAAGTTAAATGTATGTAAGTGCACTAATTACTGGCACCCTGCTGGTAACTTTACAATTAGGTTTGGTAGTTTCATTGGTCTACTGCTCTCGTCCACAACGAAAATTTGATGACCTTGACCCTAGTCAATGTCATGTTGCTCACATCCTAAAGTGTATTTTTTTCTCTAAATTTACAAATATAGAGGCCTACATATATATTTGATGGACTAGCTAATTCAACCACTGCATCATCAGCTGGCCCCTCCCAAACGATGACAATGATGATAATCAAGTGCACTGTAAAAAACATAACTGCGAAATCTAACAGTAATCCTCCTAAATCTGGACAGAGAACCACTGTAATTTTGTTGCAATGAAGTAGGGTATAGTTAATACAATGAAGCCCCAGATGGCAGGATGTGGTAAAGGGGATCTCAATGAAAATAACAATGGATCTCAGGCAACATTTGGGATATATTTTTTACAGTCTAAGCTGCCTCTCATATTTAAGAGAATCCGTTATTTAAAAGTTGGTCTATGTATGAAATGAATGGATCATATTCTGACACGGTCAGTAGCTCAACTCCACTGTATCGTCAGCAAAACATAGCATTGCCCATGGAGACAGCCTTATTCCATTGATTTGTGATTCTGCCCTTATCGACTGAGATCTGCTCACCCTGAGCAGCCACTTAGACATAATCAGGATACCCACTGCAATTGCCTGTATGACCAATGATATGCAACTTAACTAGACTGTGCTGTCATAAGTGATACTTATTCAAAATCGCACCTAAAGTTGAATGTATGTAAGTGTACTAATTACTGGCACCCTGCTGGTAACTTTACAATTAGGTTTGGTAGTTTCATTGGTCTACTGCTCTCGTCCACAAGGATTACCTGAATAGAGTAAGGGAATAAACCTTGTACATGTCCAAATGTAAGAGCTAAAATCATAAGAATACCAATACCACGATAACCATAGTGACGCCTGGTGATAGCAATATCCTAACTATCTGTATATCATGCCTGAAATAAATACCATTGAAAAGCTGCTCTCATTTTCTACATTTCAGCAAGAGAAGAAATTGTAGTCATGTTCCCAATTATTGTAAATCTATATAAGTTCAAGGTCAAATTTGATGACCTTGACCCTAGTCAATGACATGTTGCTCACATCCATTTAAAAGGATCTTAAACGTGTGTTTCCTGCTCAAGTTTGTTAATTGTACCTTTAGCATTTTGAGAAATTTTTATTTTTCACAATAGTCTCTAAATCCTCACTGGAAATCCAAGATGGCCACTAAAAATGCTCATGGTCAATATTCTGTGAAAGGAACACAATAATAATGGTTTCAGAGTAATTGAGAATTTAAAAGTAATAATAGTAAAAATATATACCCTTGGGATGCATCGGTATCCCCCGTTTCTACTCAACTATCAGGGGTGGGCAGCTGTCGCAATGTCGCAAGGAATGTGCAACGGAGAGCTTGGGAAATGTGACATTGAGGATGATATGGGCTTTCTAAATCTGTAAGAATTTTGTCAATATTCCAACTAGAACCAAAGTTATGACCTCTTCAATACATGACAAATATGAAAGCATTTACTAAGCATTCCAATTAGAACCAAAGACTTTACACACCAAAGTCTTGGCAAAGATATGAATATTTCAATATAAGCTAAATATCCCCTAAAATAATTATATATTGAACACTGGCCAAAACAATTCAAAGGTAGACTTTCTATACTTCCTCATTGTATGACCTATAATGTATAATCACCATTCTAAATAGAGAGGTCGGGGAGAAAAATGCTCAAAAACACTTCAATACAATTAGGGATGGAATTCCTACTTTTTTTTGTGGCATAGGATCCCACATCCCTATAAAACACAAATATAGTTATAATCTAAATATTCCTTACTGTGATTATACCTTGAGGTCTAAATAGTTAATGACTGAACTCTCACTGTTCCCTCAGAACAATATTATAAATATTCCTCATTTGCTCCCAAATCTTCTGGAATTAATACCTGTATCAGTTTTGACATCAACCTATAGAATCTGTAATTTTTCTTGGAGCAATTTGCCCCCCAAAATAATGCAAACCCATTCATTTTAAATGTAAAGTTTTAAAAATCTTCTGAGTGCAATTTGCCAACCTGTTCCTCCTGGAGCTTAATTCAAAACATCCTGGGATCACGACCCCAGCGATCTTAGAAATAAATCAGCCTTATCCTATTAAGCGATCTTAAGAGTTGACTGGGTTCACATATCCTAGCCAGCACTAAGATTGCATCGATCTTAGCCTCAGCCCTCCTACACTATTCCAAGAAGAACTGACTAGGCACAGGGGTAAGAGTCCTAAAATAAAGGGATAGCTGTGGAGTCACTCTTCTTCACAAGAGTGCTTATACCATCGTTCCCCGTCCCCATATGGGCTAACAAAAGAGCACAGGGTGCAGTTGACCCCCGTACAGTATTCAAGACTTATTCCCATGAATGTATGATTTATGCTTGCCTATTAGAAGCATTGTGCCCTCCCCCCAGGACAAAGAGAGAAGGGAAGAATTACCTTACAGTGCACTTAACACATGAGTAGCCCTAAGAGCCCTCAAGGACACTCAGGAAATGTCCTCCCTCCCCTCTTTATGTATGCAGCAGGCTATTCACTCTTTCGATCAGGAGTGTTCCCTGTAAGTGCTCTTGTACTCAGGTGAAACCACTATGCATTTCTTTCACTTAGATCGCAGTGATCTTAGTGGTGGAAATGGAATAGTGAAGTGATCAAAGGACTAGCTATTCTGGACAGGCCTGCAACCACTGCAGTACATAGGGTAGACCAGCCAGGTCTTATGATATGTACCTACACTAAGATCACTGGGGTTGGGATCCCAGGATGTTTTGAATTAAGCTCCAGAACACCAATGTTTCAAGGTAAAATCTAGAAATTTTCTTGGTGTATATTCCGCAAGTCTTCTAAAACATAACCTATCTAGAGGTAGAACCTGAAATGTTTAGGCGCTATGCCTCCTCCCCAATCCCCTACAATACCCCAATTGAGAACAGAGAAACTGAAAGATTTCCAGGAGCAATTTGCCTCTAAATATCCCATAACACACCCATTTTAAAGGTTAAATTGGCAAATTTACTTGCAAATCCCCCAAATCTCCTCAGAGTAATTTCGCTCTTAAACTCTCTAGAACACGACCTTTAGAGGTAAAACACAAAACTTTTTGTTTCTTGGGATGGGGATGGGGGTGCTGGGGATTGTGCCTCCCCAAACCCCCAAAATACACACATTTTGACAAGAAGAAGCTGAGAATGTTCTTAGCGATTTGCCCAACATTCCCATTAAAGACGCATTGCTACAATTCATCCGTTTTCTACAGTACTTTGCGATATGCCCACCCCTGAGTAACTATTGAGTTAAGTTTAATAAGAGAATAGGATATTAACACTGCGTATCCAACACAGGCGTTAGAATTGCAAATTTAGTGCTTATACCATTGTACCTCGCATGTAAAGGTGGTAACCGAAACTAAGCTGATGCCTTTCTTGCATCACTGTAAGTAAATTGCTGAATTGTTATTTTTGTTGTTGTTTTTTATGTCTCCAATCTCATGATTTGCGAGGATAACATACGGGAAGAAAGGTTTATCTGTCTACCTTTAGAGACTACGTATACTCAGTTAAGGATAATGCGAGAAATCATTTAAAAAGGGGGAAAAAGGGATGATAATCGGTATGTAAAGTTTAAGTGCCAAAGCTAGCCATCCTACATATCAATCTCCATACACATGCTGGATATAATACGGATTCAATGTGTAAGGCTGCAAAATGCGCTAGGAGATGGTGTTCTCCTTTTAGCGAGAGAGTGGCAGTGATTCAATGATATTTTTTTTGTTCGACCAACGTGGCAACTGTGATCAGTAAAAAGTACCTCTTTGGTGATTGTTTGATCTTTTCTCTAGGACATAAACCAAATGTATAAGGTCTGAGTTATGTAGGGCATGTAGAATTCAGGCTAGTGGTGCAATCTTTTACTCGTAGCATACAGGAGGGTGTAAAAGAAAGAGATGGCTAAAGTGCCCTCTTTTCCAGTCCTTTCTTTTCATTATGATTAAAATTATGATTATCGAGGGACCAAAACTGGTGAAAAAAGTAAGAGGACATTTATGGATGGCCCATTTCAAGGCCAGCATTGATTATTTAGACCAGAAACAATGTAAAGTCGTGGTGTCATATAATCCAGCTGGTGCAACATAGTGTTTATATAGACAAGGTTGAGTCTTTTAACGCAAATCATCCTGTATCAATAACTCTAGAAACTATTATCATATTTCTTTAAATAAAATCCGTGTATGAATAGCCCACCTGGACAGGGTGCAGCTTATGGGTTTCTCTTTCTCTTTTCTTTTTGTATAGCTATGGGCTATAGTAAGGAACGGTAACCTTTTCATGTGTCAAATGTTGCTTATGGAAAGCCTTCGCTAACAGTCAAGGCGTGGCTTAAACACAGATTTCTTTTCATTGTTGTTCAGACTGGGGGGGGGGGGACTGGATAAATCTCGAATACTCCAACACAGACAACAGACACAAACACCAATATCAATCTGCCTCGGGGGACTGTGTGTGGACAAAAGGTCTCTTTGTGTGCGTCATAATTATTCTTGATGTACTAAGACAGCGGCGGATTTTGAGGGAGGCCCCCCTCATTTTTGCCATATTTTGTTTCAGTTATACATGAGTGCAGTCCCAGTAAGCATTCATGCATTATGCTAACTCCATGGGAATGAGAGGTCAGTAAGATGCACCATTATTCTAGACTGTATTGAGACATCTCGGGACCTCCCAGGTAAAAATATACCATCGTAGATATCATGATCTACTCTAGTGTACCAGTATACATCATGGTTTACTATGATACACTACATTATACTCTCTTATTTTGTGGTACATATAACCATGATGTACCATGATATACTAGGACACAGACAACCCATATGTTAACCAGGAAAGCCAATGATTTACTATGATTCTGGGATCATAGTTTACCACAATTTAGATTTAGATTTTTATTCAGTGTAGTCGTCCTTATGAGGACGTTTTTCCATGCACCATCAGGTATGTTACAATTGAAATGACCTTCTTAAGGCATGCTTGCTAGGTTACAATGACAATATAGTCAACACAGGAATAAATGAGATATGACCAGAATAAACACACTGAAAACCTACGGGATCCAGAACTCGTCAATAGTGACTACTTTAGGTCCTCAGGTTGACGATACCCAAAACTACAGCTTTAGGTCCTCAGGGTGTGGTCATAGGGGACGACTTTAGGTCGTCAGTGACGACCTAAAGTCGTCACTATGGCTGTTCTTAATAGCTGTATAATCCTGTGTAGAAACTACATAATATATATATATATATATATATATATATATATATATATATATATATATATGTGTGTGTGTGTGTGTATAGTATTGTCTCTTACATTTTCCCAATATTATATCTCGTTACCTCATCTGCCAATAAAGGGTTTATTGTAGGTATTCCCAACCCACCATCATGGATTCAGTGGTGCACTGTGAAGTAGTACATTGTGAGTACACCCATCTACATGTGTTATGCCATAGCCACACTTAAATAAGAGGTCATACTCCAGCAATATCCACGAGAGAGGTGTCATTACCAGAATGATCGATTTTTTCCTACCTTTTCTACTTAGCAAATATTATTTTTCAGAGGTACATTTGTATCAAACATTGCCCATATTTTTTATTTTCATAGTAGACTAGAGAACAAGAATAATGTAAAGATAAGGGCAATGTGCATCAGAGGTCACATCATTTGTATGATAGAATTGCATAGTGGTGACCTCTCAAGGCACAAACCCAGACTAAAAGTAAAGCTAGGGTGGTCAACATGATGACTTAGGGTAGTCATAAGGGCCTGACGACCCTCTGACGACCCTAAAGTCGTCATATATGACGAGTTACCAGTAGCGGCGGGTTTTCAGTGCATACAAAGAAATACTAGCCAACATGATGCCATAGTATCAATGCTTTTGGTGCCAAGGATTTGCGCCAGCCACTAGTATATCATAATGGAAGGTCTAGGGTCAGACTCTAAAGCACTATTTTGTTTATTGCCGTTTTGAAGTGCCTTAAGGTAGGAAGACGTTGGACCTCAGTGGGTAGTGTGTCCCAAATTGTGACACCTCTATAGTATGGGGACCGTTGGTAAAAGCTAGTTTTAGCACAACGCTTGGCGAATCTGACTTTAAGATCTCCCCTAGTGCGCACTTGCGCTTGTTGTAAAGCTTCCCCCCTGGTAGATTTTTTCCACATTATACAAAGTAATTGCTTTGTCCTTCTAGTGTCAAGCTTTTCTACCTTCAAGATACGATGGAGCTCATCAACACTGATCTCCCTCACCCTTCTTTTTTGGCAGACCCTTAGAGCATGGTTTTGCATACGCTGTAATTTGACTAACTCATTATTAATGGCACTGCCAGTTATAAATGAACAAAATTCGATAGAGGAAACGATCATGACTTTATAGATACGCAGACTGATATCGACAGTTAAGCATTTACGCAGTTTACTCAGTTTATACAGTTTGTTGCCTAGGCTCTTTTTTACTTTGCCGATATGGGATAATATATTCAGACGGCCATCTAATTCCATGCCAAGATAATTGTAGCTTGTGCAGACTGGCAGCGTGTTGTTTCCAATAGTCACTTTTAGCTCGGGCAAATGGCCTAACTTGTTGCCGGGACCGAAGTACATGCACATAGACTTTACTAGGATATTTAGCGTTTAATGTATGTTATGGAAACGCACTCGTGGGTTTATGGGTTAATAATCCACGACCGCGAAGCCGTGTACACGGCCCGGTACACGGCCATTGCGTCTTGTTGACCAAACCTGACCTACTTTTGGGTCGGCAAGCCGCAATGGCGGGTGCCGAGCCGTAGCGCTATGGAAAATCAATGGATTCTTATTCATTTCGAACAAAATGGAGAAATTAGGCATGGCATGTTCATATAGGATATGTAAAGATGTTTCTCTGTTAATAACTCCACCAGGCTCCATGGACTCTAGGCTAACAAGGTGTGTAAACATCAGGTATGTCGGAAAACTTTTTTCAAATAATCGATGGACATTGGCTTCTATCACCGGTCAGCTTGGTATAGTGGACAGCGAGCTCGCCTCCTGCCACAGCGGCCGGGGAACGATTCCCCATTGAACCATAAACGGTTTTAACAGGAAATGTATGGAGGAGTTGACTTTGTATATTCCTCCAATTTATTAACATGTCCAGATTGAAACCAGCAGCTTCTTGAAGACAAAGAAAAGGTCTGAGAGTGCATTATGGCTGGATAAGGAACTGGGGTTATGAGCAAAAAAGCACTGTCCAGGCCCAAATCGTGAGATAAACCATAGTATTCCCTATATCCTATGGTACACTGGTATCTGTAACTCTAAAATATCACAGTATGTTAGAATAATGATAAATCATGGTTTGGGAACCATAGTTTACTATGATATAGTAAGGTAAATTGCAACATCTACATCAAAGATGTAACTGTATGATTAACCATATTTGAGAGGTATTATTATGTTTCCACAGTATTGTGATATACTAAGTTTTTTCCAACTCCAGTGTATCACTATAATTATACCAGACAAACCAAGGCATCACTTATGAAACTATGACATAGAAAAGTTATTTGTAAATACATTACATCATGATTCTTTATAAACATTGAAGTCTATGGTCCTGGAACTAGAATTTTAAAATGCTATACGATTGTATGCAATGGTGTGGCAAAATGTGTATCAACTTCAGGGAAGAAATGTAGTATACCATAATTGAATAAGTAAATAAAAGACCATGGTATAATGATAAACTATGGTAAACCATACATGGTGTCATAGGCACCATGTGCTTTCTATACTCCCTATTATCACCCAGTGGTTATCTATTTCTCCCATGTGTTAGGGACCTACAACATTTCTTCACATTTCAATGTGCCCCAACTGTGCTCTACCCCTTGTGATATTTATATTCTGTATCAGCAAGACATACTTCTCTTTTGTCAATGCATATGGTGGATTTTGACTTCTCTTTTGTTTTTATCCTAGATCACCATGGTATATCATGGTTTACCATAGTATTTCATAGTTTATCCTCACCATGTGCTTTCTATGTGCCCTATTATCACCCAGTGTTCACTCTTACTTCTATTTTTTGCTAATGACATACGCTATTCTATCACATGGCGTTTTGCCATATTGTTATCTACCCCTTCAATGCATATGTTCCTTTAAATGTTACATAAGATACACATTTTTTTCAATTCAGTGCTAAGCTCCATAAGCAATGGAAAATGGGGATTATTACTAAAATAGCTTTATGCCTGTAACCCTCTTAATAAATATATGTTTTGAACTGTGACCAGAAAACGTGTTGATGTATTGGTTTTCTTTGTTATTTTCAATAATTTCCTCTTTTGGGACCGTAAATACTGTGGCAGACATAAGACTTCCCATGTAACAAATTGAGGTTATTTGAATGTCAAATTAACGTCATTTCTGAGTTGAAAAAGACATTCAAAGAAGGTTCAGCTTAACTCCATTTCGTGGACTCAATCCAACATTGAGTCGATGTTGAGAAAACGTTGTTTTAACACAAGGATTTTCATGAAATATGTAGCAAAATAATATTGAATTAATCTTGAAACAACTGTAGTGGTCAGCGGAAAATGTCATGGAGAAACCGGGACTCGAACCCGGGACCCTCTAACTTCGAAGCGGAAGCTCTACCCCTGAGCTACTTCCCCTGGCCTGACATTCTCTACCTTCAACTACACCTGGATCGGTATGATACACACACTAGGGGGCAGTAATTACCTGGTACCGAGCTCTCTAGAGATCCCCCTCGCGAGGCGGGACCACTCGGTAACCCAACCTTATCAATACTCCATACCAAGCCTGAGATTGCCATAGGATATTTACTTTATTTCTACTTTTCTAATGTAATTTATTTGTTTCCCCACCGCCATCTATTTATGCTCCAAATGTACACAAATCCCTCTTTGCAAAGGGATCATGTGGCTCATGTGTTCGATGACCTGGCCATTGATTTATAGGAGCAGACAGAACAGGAATGTCTTATACAAACTTTGAATGATTCAATACGGGTGTCTACCATACCCTGGGTCATAATGCAGGGGAAATTCTCATTCATCTCTGGATATGTTTTCATGTAAATATAATCTAGACATTGGAGCTTGAAAATAACATTGGTACAACTTTGATATTATAATTTTTATGATTAGATTAGACAGATACCAGTTCGTAGAATCCAGTCAAATCACATCAGGAGAGGGCCGTAAGGTCGTGAGTTCGGTTCCCAGCCTGGCAAGGGCACAGTGGTGGCTGCAAACGTCGCTGTAATGTGTCATTTGAGTTCCTCCCTGCCCTGGCTAGGCTGTGCTGGAAAGTCTCTTGGTGGTCATGGCAGACAAATGACTTAAAACAGGCCTGTCCATCTCTCATTATGCCTATGTAGTGACGGATGTTAACCTTTTGGTGCCCAGAATTATTTAGAGATTTTACATTATTTCACAATTATATTACTTAGTTGATAAGCCCATGTGTTATTTTGATCTTATCTTTTTATATTGGCTCTGTATTGCATTTCCTGAATACTCATAACTTAGTGAAGACTTTCAGTTAAGGACATGAAATTTGTTGGTCAGGTTTGGTAACCATAGTTACCAAAACATTCCATTTGTTGTCATTGGTAGTATTTGGTCTCTCTTGTGTATTATATAGACCCCCCCCATCAATAATACCTGTAATTCTGAGGCCTCATTCTATTCTGCATATATATGTGTACTACCACTCAGGAGACATAATGTGCTAGTAACAATGCATGGATTATCTCTATGGATATGAACATTTCTTTTAGAATCTAATGGGAGTATGGGACATTGGATATATATGATCCAGCGTAATAATTGTGTCATGTCTGGTCTTAGCCCCCTGGAGGGTGGCCCTCTAATGAATCATTTTCAAGTTTTGACTCCCTGTGTTAAGTACAATGGTGATAGAGAAAAACGGATGGTTGTATTGTGATGGGGAGGTCATGGCCGTTCTATAGAGGGTGCAGATTGGACCAGTAGAAGTATCTGAATGATAGTTTCCTTCAATATACATGTATATTTAAGCCCCATTTAAGCCCAAAACCGTGCTTTAAAGCGCGCTTGGGCAACTATGGGTTAAAGAACCATTGCCTCGGTAAATGTGTAGGGGCGTGCTTTCTACCTTCCCAAAGATTCGGTCACCATCATACCCCCTCCCCATTAGACTAGGGTCCGGGCACAACGCCACAAGGGTAATCTCACTTTGGTGTGGATACAACCCGCAGGACCTCTCA
Organism: Acholoe squamosa; assembly: GCA_949317995.1. Taxonomy (NCBI): domain Eukaryota; kingdom Metazoa; phylum Annelida; class Polychaeta; order Phyllodocida; family Polynoidae; genus Acholoe; species Acholoe squamosa. The sequence goes on from OX439041.1 coordinate 18,137,376, forward strand.
CCCTTGAGTGTCGTCCGTAAGCAAGGCACGAGGTGAGATAAAATTCGAACAACATTCCTTTAGAACAACCCTACATATACATTACACTATGGTTTGTGATCATGAAGGGTTTGTAAAAATTTAATGTCCCGAGTATGGAGATGAGTTCGACAGTCTGAACAATCTCTACCTCAGACATCAGGAAAAAATAGATGTGGAATCAATGTAGACTTCGATTTGATCCAATGGTATGCTGTGCACATGAATAACCACAATTGAGACCATGATATACCATAGTAAAATAATCATGATTGGTTCCAAAGTACCCTAGTAAATTTACTCTGGTTTAACATGCGCCCTGGTATAATACAGTAAACCATGATAAATATCACAGTACAATATACAAGATATCATGATATTGCATCTATCATAACTGTGGTAAATCGTAATAGCAGCAATGTATATCATTGTATATAATATAATAATCCTATAGGATAATCATGATTTACCCTAGTTCAAAAACTATGGTTCGTTCCAAAATACTCTAGTAAATTAACCATGATATATATCACAATAAAACCATGGTATATTTTTACCTGGGCTATAAGGTCCCTCGATGTCTCAATACAGTCTAGAGCACTCCCACAGCCATGCCCAGTGCATTATTCCCTAAATAAATTGACTGGGGGAGATTTGTAAATGCTCACCTGCTGTAAAACCTCAGGTATAAGCTGCATCTGTGTATGCACCACACCCCCACACTTTGGAATTATTATAAGGAATGGACCACACTGGGAGCATGAAAAATGTGGGTTTAGTTCTTAGCTATAATGTCAACCCCTGCTTATAAGGCAAATATAACACTGGGCCTCCACACTCTATGTACAGAACACTCTATAAGCCACAAATTGGTTGTGAAATGGTTTATATGTAGCAGCTTTTCTGCAGGTGTTTACAGTATACCTATTCCTCACTGCTATCATGTCTGGTGGGCGATTCCGTTGCTTAAGCTGGAACTGGCGAAATAACCATTGATAACACCTCAAAAATTAATATAGGTGTCGGTTTCTCCAAAAGAATTTTGCAGTGAATAGAGAAAATTGGTCCTTAGGTTTTAAATGTATTTTGCTTGTCCCCTATAGGGGTTGAAATACTTCTGGTGATCAAATAATAAAGTCAGTGTTCAATAGCAAAATTGGTGATCAAACAGCATATATTCTGTTTTTAAACAGCGCCTTTCAAATGATTTAAAATCTTTCTCTTTTTTTTTTATTGAAAGGTCATCAAGAAGATGCTTTTCTGCTCAAAGTAATTTTCTTTTCCCCTCAGAGTCAGGCTATCCATAGAGGTGTGTGGATACTTAGAAATTTACAATAGTTAGGGAGCATTCATTATTTATGACAGGGGGGTGCCAATCTGGCAGAACAAATACGTAAAAAAAAATAACCCCCCTTTAGGAATAGGTTAAAAAAAAGTGACCCCCCTAGGAATGGGTTGAAAAGAATGACCCCGCCTTAGAACTGATTGACAGAAAATGATTTCCATCACATTACCTTATACATGTACATTTAACCATGTTCAACAAAGTCTATGTACATCAGGTCTCTTCATTCCTGTCATATTAAGAGAATTTAGGGACTAATGCACTTTAGCAGGTGTTAAAGTGAACCCTTTAGCTACCCTAATGCTAACCCTATGCTAGTCCTAACATGCAGCAAGATGTGCGCCAGGTAAGTGTATTCTACCTGAATTTAAACCATTCCAATCATGTGTTAAAAATGGGGTAGTCGTTGTAGAATGTCGTAAAAGCTATCAGCTGTTGGCCAGCTTTCATTTCACATAAATGCAAAGCCTATTTCAAAATGGTTCCAATCTTTTGAAAAATTGAAATGTGATTACCCTGCCATTGATTGATTGACATCTGTAATAGTACCTATTTTGAAGGCTCCTCCATAGGGGGCGCTAGCATGGGCCACTACTGATGCAGTTTAAGTGGGTACTATATTTCCCCGTGTATGGCCTCTGTGCTCAATGATAAAGCATTTTGGACCATTACCATACTTTTATATGGTATTTATATATTTTTTCAGCTATATCAATTTCCCCTACCCCTATATTTGTTGCAAGGAAAAAATAAAGGATTATAGAAAATGTCTAAAGAATGATGTACAAACCATAGATAAGTCTTGAGAAAACTGTTTGCCACTCCCTCGTTATTTCATGTAGAGAAATATAAGCCTGCTCTGTGTATAAGCCTGCCCTGTTTATAACCCTGGTAAATTTGCCAGTTAATGTGTTTACAAGCCCGTACGGGCTTATACACAGGGAAATATGGGATGTCTTAGCCAGCTATATCAGGCAACCTATTCCTGACTAACTGTAGTGATTGAGGCACTTGCAGCTGTCTCTTCAGAATTTGTGCATACAAAGACAAACTTTTTGAGATTTTTCTTGTGTTTCAATGCTGTTCTCCTTTTTTAACATTAATTTAATAGGTGTGATGGATATCAATCACAACAGCATCGATTTCAAAAGTGAAATTAAGGGTTAGAAACTGGAGGCTCTGATCAATAGTTGCTGTGATTATAGTAGGTGACCTTTTTACCACTGAGAACTTTGCTGGCACCTCTCAGCTCAAGGGGCATGCATCAGTCCTGTTTGTGTCATACTCATGCCAACCTCTTTTCTATTTACACTTCTAGATAGCCACTGCTGTCATCTATTCTGATGGTCCACAACAGATTGGAGAATATTTACCACTCTCTCTTTCTTGACAGAAGACCATTGTACCATATATAAGAAGATAAGGTGATTTGATAATGGTTCACTGCTCCTGACACCCTGAACTAATTACCCGGTACATAGAATAAAAAAAATGGTAATTGGAATAATAGAAAAAAAATGCTTTGTGATCTCTTTTGGCCACCAAGATTATTGAAAATGATATCTGCTTGTCTTTTTCAAGAGTTTCCCTACAAGGAAAGCTAAAAGTGATTTTTATCTTTGTCATCTTTTTTTTAACACTGAATACAGTGAGAGTCCCAATCATATAAAGCGCTCATGTCATGCCTTGGTAAGGAGATTCACCTCTAAGTTGGGAATTATGTATAACAATACATAATTCCCGTAATCTCCTGCGTATATAAGGCACAGCTCACGTATAAGGTGCACCCCTAACTCAGGGATGTGTTTTGCATATAGGGGCTGTGTACAAATGACGTCATGCAGGAGGGGGAAGGGGGGGTCCCACTTGCCATGACCAAGCATGACAAGGGGGGGAGGGGGGGTCATGGGCTGCATGACATCATGTTATCAAAAAATCACAATATGCTTTGGTTTTGGCAAGATCAAAAACTTTTGTAAAAAGATTTGTAAAGGTAGGGAGGTTTAATACATTCATCTGACATAAATTTAATTACCTATAGGCCCTACATGCATGCATTCCTCAGACATCTCGCTCAATGAGTGTCACTGCCATCAATGTCAGTGTAGAATCAAGGTGATGTCCAGGCCACTATAAGGGGGAACTACTACTCTATCCTACCCATACCAATTTAACCCTTTTTGAAAAGGGCCACTGCTGCCCTCAGGATCTAAAATGATGCATCTAAAATACCCCTGAACTGCTGCTGCCTTCATAATATTCCACAGGCTTCTTTTTGAAAAGGTAAAGGTGTGATATTTCCCCCCCCCCTCCTTGAGGTGTCAAAATTATTTTGCTCCTCCCCCAATCCACCCCCTCCTGGAATCCCACTGTTGATAAATAACGAGCACTCCCCTGGAGCTCTCCATCACCCTGTTGCTATTTTCACCAAGGGCATGCTTGGGGGGATGTAAAGGGGACCTCCCCCCAAACTTGCTCTCCACATCTTTGTCTGAATGGAACTCTATCAGACTCACCTTATTTGCAGATTCTACAGTAAAATGCTGAGGTGACTCGATTGCTTTGTAAGATCATAAATTGGAACTATGATTGCAATCATGGTCTCCTGAGAATTTGTGATGCTTTCTGAGATTTTTTTTTTCTATTAGGCCACTCACTAAATTCAGAGTGTTCTGCCTGAAACCTATTTCTAGTACACTTGTATATGGTTCAAGTTACAGATTAAATCAATACATTCAATATATCAATACATTCAAGCTCTTGAACTATATGATCCTTAATACCGTAATCTCCCGCGTACAAGTCGTAGCCCACGTATAAGGCGCACCTTGAGTTTTGGAAAATTCTCAAAAAAATGAAAAATTCATAACTTTGGTTTTACTGAATGAATTTTCAAAATTCAAAAACCAAAATTCAAATGGGTAGCTTGGGCCACCTTGGGTCCTCCTGGGCCCCATTTTGTCCCATTATCACCAAGGGGGCATGTAAGATATCAAAAGAAAGGTCTTGGTGTCCCCCTTGTGGATCCAATGAGAACTAAAACCCCCCGTATAAGACATGCCTTATACACGGGAGATTACGGTAATAACTGTTCTCGATTTTCTCTTCGCTGACAAGTGTACAGCTTTTGCTGCAAAAAAGGCAGACTATTAACTGTATTGGACTATTGATCTAGACAGTTTTTAAGCCCTTTTGTCACAGGAAATACGTGTATGATCACTACCATAGTACTCCGTGTATAACTATAAGGCACGGAAATGGTACATCCTGCATATAGGGACCCATACATTATATAAGCTGACAGTGTTTGGCATGTTTCTCTGTTCATTTGTTGATCAGTGCTATTTCTTTTTTTACTTTGCATGTATCTTATCCTTTATTGCAAATTCACACCCACTATATGTCCCTTTGAACCATAGGCCCTATTGAGGTTTCCCATAATACACTCTGTTCGGGGAGGGTTCCTGCTAATTACCATAAGTAGGTCAGTCATGTGACCTGGTCTGGCCAATGGCCCTGGACCGGAATTCTGCCAGCGCGTGGGCGATAATACAGCATCGCGTAACCTCAATCGGCCGTATTTTAATTTGTTTATAGCCTATAGGCCTTCACTATTCATGCACTTGGGGGGGGGGGTATCTCTCTGCATGACGTCATGCTGAGGGGGGGTCAAGTGTTGTATGATGAAACATGACAAGGGGGGGAGGGGGGGTCAAAAATGGTCCAAAAATGCATGACGTCATTTCTACACAGCCCCATAAGGCACTCCTACTTCTTCTGGATTGATATTTTGAAAAACCCTTGTATAAGGTGCACCCCAACCTTTTGACATATGCTGTAAGACAAAACCTCCCCAACTTTTGTAAAAGCGCACCTACAAAGTACGTTGAATAGGCCTAAGTTAGGCACTTGCATAAACCACTGCCGCATCCACGCTGCGTGTAGCGCCGTTACTGTTTCCATGCTGCTACAGTACAAACAGCAGATAATAGGGGCTGGAGGGCTTAATATTTGGGCTAGAATAAAAGTTAATATACCAAATTGAAGCTTAGAATTAGGTGATTACAATGAGAGGTGTATATTTGATGTCCGCAGAATATTTCTGTATGGTCGTGGCTTTTGAATTTATTTTTTATTTTAAAATGACCAAAATTAAGAAAAAAAAGGTTCACCAAAGTTCACCTACATAGTTGTGTTCCTACATATCCTAAGTATATTCCCTGCAAATTTCAAGTCCAAAGGAATAAGCCCAACGAAGCCCCAGCCATAACAGTTTACCCTTGTCAATGCAGCTTCAGTGCAGGCAACCTAGAAACTGGGACTATAGCATAGTATAGGGACTGAGCCATTCTATGGGCATAAGATAAAGTGTATGTTATAGATATATATTAACATCCCTTTGATGTTGTTTTAAAAGAAATGGTGCTTATGATGCCTTCACACCCACTCACACTTCTGAGGGATGGGAACACATCTAAGAGAAATGCCCACTTTGATACCTTCACACCCTCTCACACTTCTGAGGGGTGTAAAACACATCTAAGGAAAATGCTGTTATCTTTTACATTTGTTCTATTATGCTGTAGTGTATTAGTAAAGCATGTCTCCCCTTCAAATTCCGGGGGATTAATTATTGAGTGGCTCCTATGGAGCCCCTCTATTCAACATGGTGGTATCAAAATGAAAGCCGTACTATACTGGCCCACAGTATTAATTGACCTTCTCTTCTAGGTCAAATTTATTCAGAAATGGACATATACTTCTAGGTCAAAGGTCAATGTACACAAACACATTGACTTTTGACAAAGACATTTATTAGTCCACACCCTAGTGAAGAAGTTATCTACAATGTACCTTTCCCTGGTAATCCACACTTCGACTTGCCCCATTTCAACTAGGTTGACCTATTTATGGATTGACCTTATTTTACTAGGTCAAAGGTCAATACACACAAACTTGATAGGTATCAAAATATGTACCTCTTGCTGTTGGTGCTTCATGCGAAAATTCAGTGTTATATCTGCAATTTCCTATGAATTGCGAGAAAACAATGTGATTAATTAGGTCATGCATGGATTAATCAGGTCAAAGGTCAAATTTAAGGTCAAGATATATAACATGCATGAGAATTCTGATAAATGAGAATACATTAGGGAGCATACAGATTCTCATCTCAACAGGTCCATTGTGTTCAGGTACTTAGCTATGTTTTGGCTTCATAGCCTGACCTTAAAGGTCAAAGGTCAATTATAGGTTCATGGAGGTTGACCTTAATATCATACATCATCATTTATCAGTAGGATAAATGTTAATTCTGATGGCAAGTACACAAATTATGAGAAACCTCTGGTAGTTATCATAGTTTGAACAAATTGACCTAGTTGATTAGGTCAAAGGTCAATCATAAATAGGTCACAGGTCAAATGGGCATGGGGGAACAAGGGCACGATATCTGAATAATATATACTGAAAATTTCATGCAAAAATATGAATTATTGACTGAGTTATGTTAAAAAAACTTCTTTCCTCTGTCTATTCTGGCCCTATCTGGATTCCATTTTGATAACAGTCCTTTTATCAGCTTAACCATTGTGTCAATGGGGATCGAGTGTCCATCAATTTTGGATCTTAGATTAACCCTTACGTGCCCAGATTAGCAAAAGTGCGCTCTTAAGCATGTATATATGTTCAATAGACCACCATGAGTTAAATATTAATCAGATTAAGATAATTCTAACACCAGAAAACTCGTAATATCAAGGGGTTTCCAATGATACCAAATTTGTCATGGTGCATTAGGTAAATAATTATTAATAGATCCTATTGCAGAAAATAATGAATGAAAATAGGCTTAAAAAACATGAAAAGTGCGCGCTCTGGTCATCAGAATAATGGGAAAATACAGAAAATTCACTAAATTGCAAAAAAATATTGATAAAAATACCAAAAATATTGATCAAATATTTTTTTTTGTGATTTTCTCCAAGGAATCCAATTATGATACATATCTTTTTCAATTTTGATCATTATAGCTTTCTTTGAAATGTCAAAATAATGCTTTATGAATTGAAAATAGCATATTCCCCACCAAAATCTAATCAAAAAAGATTTTCTGGACACCTATATAAAAAAATCAGCACATCTCAACATCTTGTACCATCATCATTCCCTACTGATAAATATAAAACTATGATATGCTTCATATTACATTTTCTGAAAGCTATTTTACTGCCCTCTTTGTTACCATTTGAATCAGTGCTTTAATCTGAACATAATATAGGTAATGACATCTACTATGTCAAGTTTGTTGAATAAATCATCTTTCCCAAAATAAATCTGGGCACGAAAGGGTTAAGATTGCTCTGGAAGTATATACAGTAGAAAGACAATCTAAACAGATCTGAAAAGCTGGCAACAAGCTCTACAGGACAGGGCCCATAATCAAATGTTTCAAACAATTAAAAAAAATTATGCAAGTCCCTACCTAAGTTGTGGGGAAAGCCTTGTTAAGGTGTTACCGTGACATTGGAGGGTGTGAGGGCAGCATTGGAAGGTGTGAAAAGCTATGGCCACCATAGAGTACTGGTAGGATGGAAGGGGAGCTGATATCGCCCTAATACTTTTACAGCATTCATTAGCTTTACCCATAGGTGTAAGTGATACATGTAGAGCATGAACGCTCCTCAGTAGGCTACACCGACAGTTTAGGAGAGCTATATTGGGTCAGAAAAACATTTTACAAAAGAAAATATCTATTTCTAGTATCTGCGCACTGCAGGGGTCCTTGATGTGAAGTCCATGGGACAATGTAATGTTGAAGTAAGCGAAATCAATTGCTACTAGTTGGTGTCATTGGCTGACTTAAATGTTAGAGCATTTGTAATGAAGAATGTATAGATTTACATAACAGGGGATATTGGAATTTTCCATAGATGATATTTCTTTACCCCATATCAGTGGAAGACTATTTCTCATCATAATGATATGGATGTGATTGTCAGGCATAGTGAAATAAGCCCCAGGCTGTGTCCCTTTGTGCAGATAAGAGAGAGGATGAGAGAGCCTTCGAATCAGGCCCTCCAAATCATTCCTCAACATGCTATTAAAGAACCTATCCTGTATGACTAGATTACAGCCACATACAGGGTAACCACAGTGCCATATATAGAGGTCAGTGCATTTCATCAAGCTCCCTGTTTAGAACGTGTTCTCTCTGCCAAACTACCCTGACATGGATGAGACACCACAATGGTTTTGCGGTCACCGCTACAATTCTTGAAGCATACATGTTGATCCTTCTACAAAAACGATGCGGTCTGAGTCACAGAGTTTGTGCCTAATCTGTACCATGTTGACAAATGCCCTCCTGAGTGATATGAAACTGTATAGCTGTCAGTAGAATCTATAAAGTTGTCTGTAGAAATGTCCACAAAGGTTGGTGCATCAGTCAATATGAAAACTCATGGGACACAGGCATGGGACACAGGCTTTTACTGGCAAAATTGCTGCCAAATGGCTTGCTGTACTCTTGGGACCTTTGGCTATATTTTGTTTTTGTACGGCTCAGAAATCAGAACATTATAAAAATGTTAATAATTTTAAAAGAAAAGACTACCCTATTTTCATGATGATTTCTTTTGGTAGATTTTGTAGTGGATAAAAATGCTGTAGTCAAATCTGCTATTATAAGGACAGGAAGCAGGCCTTTATGTTGCAGCGTATGGTGTGTGAGTGAGTGAGTAATAGAGGTTTAACGCCATTTCGACAGCAAAGGTCATATTCATGGCGAGAACTACATTACACAATTTCACAGAGGAATGTGTCAGTGCCCACGCATATGTGCACCACACACATCCTGAGGGGATAGGAAAGATGAGAAATAGACCCTTTTAAGTGGGCTAGGGAAGCCCGCGTATGGTGTGTTATAATGTGTGCATCATCACTCTGTTATATGATGTAGGTCAGGTGGGTTATATAATGCTAATTATCTAAGTACCTACGCAAACAGTATAAAAAGGCACCTGTGAGTAGCATTGATTTGTATAGATAAGCAGTCAATATTGTGATGGCTTGGCCCTATTGTGACGTCATACACTGCAACAGAAAAGGCCTCCTCCCTGACCTTATGACAGCAGATGTGACATAAAGTACACTCTAGACGTTTTATTCAATATAAAATCTACCAAATGAAATTTTCATGAAAATAGGGTGGTCCTTTCTTTTAAGGTGTTCGTCCTGCATAGATCATTCGTGCCGACAGAGTGATACAATCTGCAGGAGCGAATCGCCTCTGAAAGTAAAAGCTTTTTGTATAGACTGCACAGTTCACCATTGCCTAAGAACTGACTGGGTGGTTCCCCCAAGTGGATTAGAGAAGAACTAACTGCACCTACGGTAGCATGCTTACTTGCCTCACTGATAGTCCTAGGTGTAAACATGAATTGTACTTGGAAAAGGGTCTACTTGGGTCTACCATGCACCTTTCTACATGAAGATGGTCTACTTAAAATGTACTGTAGGTAAAGTTGAAGTTAGGTTATCATTATACTCTCCTTGGCCATATTTACCAAACTGTTATATAATCTCTCCTAAGGGTTGACGTATACCAAGGGGACTAATCATGTAAGAGTAATCCGATCAGGTGTGCACATTATGTAACAGCAGATACTAAGCATTTTGCTATCCTATGCCGGCCCTAATTGAAATGATATGGCTACATTCCATGTCTTACATAAGGGCACAGTGTAAGGCCTGTCTATGAAATCAGGACGTCATGTGCCTGCTAAATATGCCCATATGATGATATTGATAACATGTGAAATATTACTGATTATGATTGATTAGGATAGACCTTTTGTCACAATGCATCGCTACGAGTATTTGTATTGCCCATATTTGGCTTGACCTATCAAGTGTGGCGGTTTATTGGGTTTGGGGGGGGGGGTCAAGAGGTGAATGACATATGTACGGGGGTATGATGGAATCAATGACAAAATGATGACAAGGGGGGCAGGGGTCTTGAAAAATAGCTAAAAATTGATGACGTCATTAGTGCATGGCCCCTTCTTGGTATTCAAACTATGGGTCTTATGATCAAGAATAGTATCTATCGAAGCTTCTTGTTACAATCAGTAAGCCAACCCTCCCTCAAATTGCATTCATCCACACCTTTCCAGTTATATGAGGTAGGGTAAATGCCCTCCTAAAACTTACCGGTCTCCCATCCACAGAGTGTTTTTTTTTTCAATCTTGATATCCTTTGATAGAAGGAATGTGTGTGATTACGACAAATGTATATATTATTTGTACCCTCTATCCATCTATTTACAGTTACAAGTGGCATGGATCCTGGTGACCTTGAGCCATCAGAAAACAAGCCCAGTCTAATCATCCCAGCTGTAATTGGTGGGTTGGTGGCGGGTGTGGTTGTTATTGTCAGCGTTGTCCTTGTTATCACATTTATCTCTCTGAGAAGAAAGCTTGAAACACACATACAGAAGCCTGAAACACACATACAAAAGAGCATAGGTGAAAATGAATTGGTTTTAGATCTATAACATTGACACTCATCTCATTCGAGAGATAAATTCACAATGTGATAATTAACATATCTGGGAAGTGTTCATTTCCATTTCCCTTTGATATATATTAGAATCATTATACATGTGCGAGGTTTTACAGTATCAGCCGTCTGAATTCCTCAGGACTAAAGTTCTACATGATTTCTATTATGTCTATAATGTAGTCTATGATTCACACTTTGTATTTTGATGTCTACATGATAATGTCCATTGTATCTGAACAGACCAGGAAATGGCCCTTCATCCAGAGACACCTCCCTATGTTCTACCCGATGTTACTGATCATGTCTATGAGGAAGTTCTCGACCCATGTAATGTTATCATATTAATATTCTCATGATTATGTAGTATGTAGATATTACATCAGAGACTAGTATTTCATTGAAATATGCATACAATAAACAACAATTTATATCTTCAATTAAACTTCTTTCACACTGCAATGGATGCACAGAATTCTAAATAATCCATTGTACATACTCATCATGATTAATGAATGCAGCCATAGTGAGTAACTATTATCATATGACATTGTCCTTGACATGAGGCAATAAATGGAGCTAGGGTAGGTTGACCTAAGCCTATATACCTTGAGAAGTCCACACCACAAATTGGTCAAAAGAAAATACAGTTACTCCTGAATCAACATTTCCATATCATTGATGAACATTGAATCAACCAGTTAGCAATGCTGATTCAACAGCAACCCCATGTTTATGGGTATGTTCTGGGGTGGATGTCTTAAGGTATGTGGACATCTTTAGTTTAAATTTCCTTAAGCCTACAGTTATTCATAAATCAGCAGTATGTTGGTGTGCCATAATCATAATCATGTTAATGGGAAAGTTAATGGGACATGTAGACCCCTCCCCCAAAAGAAAAAGACTAAGTTACTTGGAACTTCTATTTCAGACACTACAATGGCCGCACCATATGATGGACAGTATGAAAGATTACATAAGGATGTAAGTATTATTACAAACTGCCAACCTTAGGCTGGTTAACCATGAGACGCTCATCTTGCCTTGGGGCTATAAAAATCTGTAAGGTGATTAATGAACAATACCAATTGGTTGATACAATGCTAAAAACCATTTGGTACTGTTAATTCAAAAGAAAACATATTCTATGGCCATTTTGGAGGGAGAATGTCACATGGTATGATGAAGTGTGAATTCTCAACATAGATGGTTTTTGCACCTTATTTAGCTTTAACTGGTGACTAAATAAGGAATCAAAATTCTACAATCCAGTATAAATTTGTCTTGTGAATTAATCCCCCCTATATGAGATGTATGTATATCATGTAGATATTGACCATGATATCAAGTGCATTCTACTATGGAAACTCCTTTTTTTGATGCAAAATTATCTTTTTTTGCGGCATGGGTCTTTCAACAGTCATTGAAAAATAGATCTTGGCTCACCATACAAGAATTGAGTTTCATCTAAAAAAAACAGCAAAACCATTGAAACTAGCCGTTCAGTACACAAGACACACAATGGGAAATTAGTCCAAACAGTAACCAAAGTAATCACTACCAACATCAAGAGGAAAGAAGGTACAGAGGATGCACCTATTACAGTGCCCATACAGACACAAAGGGCCACTCAAAGTTCTATTTCCGGTACTAGGTCATGTAGAGCTAGAGGTCGAGGTAGAGGACGACGTTCTGGTAAGTGCAGCCAGTCAGTGTGTAGCACTGCAGGTCTGCCTTTAAACATGGATACTGACGATGATTTTATGTAGTCAGAAAACAAGAAAACATTACACTGTATGTCCTTATGTGTGGTCTACACAGTGCACAACTTCTATAAAAAAGGTGGCGCATTATTATGGAATGTATCACTGCAAAGTTTGCACCTCAAAATATTAAAAAGTTCACCAAATTTTTAATTGTAAAGACATATGCAAAAAAATGTAGATGATACCTACGTAATAAGGAGAACAGGTGTGATAAGTGTAAGGCCAGTGTAAGTAACAGGGAAAACAACATCATTTTCAGAACTAACCTTATGTTTTAAGTAGGATTAGAATATGGATAAAGACAGTGGATTTGCAGGTGTAGTAGTCATTCTTTGGATCCAATAGGCAGAACCTCACTCCAATGACAGTAAATAAGTTGAAGCTATAGAAATGGGGGTGGACGGCCGGATGTTTTTATTAGCATGCGTTCTTCGGCCCATTCTTCTGTCGTTTATCCGACCGGTTGAAGTTATAAGTGAATGTAAAGTAAACTTTAATAGGTTTATTGTGTTACAGCTGCACCACGAAGGGTGTTGGGCCGGGTGTTGATAGTTTTGTAGTGTAATGTTATGCTACATAGCCAAGTGAAATGTGAGAGACTGTTCAAAGAGGTTTGTTGTTCTGAAAAAGTATGTGTATGGGATACACCCAGCCTAGACCTACATGTTTGGAGTAAGAAACCTGCAACTGTCCTTTGTTTTTTGAAGCATGTATGGTTCCGTATGTAAAAAGAAGTTCATTTCGTATTTAAAGTGGTGCTGCATGATACTGTCACATGTTAAGGATCGTGTAGGACATTTATGGAGGCCTTTATTGTCGCTTGATGTCATGTGATTTCAAATGATATTTTTTGTGTAAAATGTGTGATGTTCTGATAAGGTAGAGGTATTAGGCATAGCCAAATTTATCATATGTGAAGGCTTTCTTTTGGGTGAGTTACTTATACGTTACTGACATATTAATTTCCGTAACTAACTATGTAAAGTGTGTTGGGTTATTCAGTAACAAAATTTGCATCTATGGGGTAGCGTAAAATGACTAATGCCACACTTTTCCGGGAGAACGGATAACTTTTGTTTCATAACCCCTAACTAAATGCTATAACTTTGTTTTGGGTGGGAGGAGGCCCTGGAGGGGAAGGGGGAAGCATGTCTGGTCTTTCAAGTGCCCTATCGTATATGTGAGCCAGCAAGCAGAAATGGGGGTTCCTGCGGGATTTAGTACCTGTTTTAGCCATCAGGGGACACTACTATGGGCTAGAATAGGAAAAATATGCCTAAAACTATTAAAGGGTACTTTTTTATGGAGAATTCAATGATTTTATTTAAAACGTTCTATTTTGGGTGGAAAGGTTCCAAATTAGGCATGTAAAAAGAACGTTTTTGGGCCTAAATAGGCATTTTTGTTGATGTCTGTTGCCATGGAAACATGATTTTCATTCTAAATAGGAAAATCAATTATCCTATTTGAAAGAATCTTTCACTAGGTTTACTATGGTGAAAACAGAATGAAAATACCATTTCTAGATCAAAAGAAACAGGCAAAAGAATAAAAATTTATGCTAATTTAGCTAATAAGCATAAATTATGCTAATTATATATGTATCTCATGAATAATTAGGCATAGAGCTTATTGCCATTCAGGAAATAGTCACACCTACCTAAGTTTAGCAAGCCATTCCTCTAAAACTAACAGGATTATCTTCTCTTGCAATATATCACTGAAAAGCCAGTGATCTGAATTTTAAAGTTGACTTTTAGCACGGAGCCCCCTTTCTCCTTGCCTCTACACATATATTTATAGCAGGGCCCTTATGCCATATTATATTGTGTCTGTCTGTACCTCTCTGTCACATGTAATTTTCGTAGTTATGTGAAACACTGAAGTGGGCAAGCTTCATTTTTCTGTTGGTTTTTGGAAAGATATACAATAAAAAGTATTTAAATCTATGTAAAGTGTGTTGGGTTATTCAGTAACAAAATTTGCATCTATGGGGTAGCGTAAAATGACTAATGCCACACTTTTCCGGGAGAACGGATAACTTTTGTTTCGTACATTACATAACCCCTAACTAAATGCTATAACTTTGTTTTGGGTGGGAGGAGGCCCTGGAGGGGAAGGGGGAAGCATGTCTGGTCTTTCAAGTGCCCTATCGTATATATTTATAGCAGGGCCCTTATGCCATATTATATTGTGTCTGTCTGTACCTCTCTGTCACATGTAATTTTCGTAGTTATGTGAAACACTGAAGTGGGCAAGCTTCATTTTTCTGTTGGTTTTTGGAAAGATATACAATAAAAAGTATTTTTTTGTCATAGTAAAGTGTTACTGTTGTCATGTTTTCTTTTATAGTGACGGCCCATTTTATGATAGCCGCTGAAAAGCGACAAAACTGTCACAGTAATATAATAAAAGGGCCGGAGACAGCACCCGCCCCAACGTCTACAACTGTCGTATTCCATTCCATGTTCTTCAAAGGATTCCAGTGTCTTTTAAACATATAGGGCCTTGTAATTGTATCCAAAAATTGAGGTGTTCAGCCCGATGACTCAGGGCCCGACTCAGTACCCAACCCTCAGTCTTTATGTGACTGTGAGTGCATATGCACCAGAAACATATAAGTCAGCCATGAGCCTAACTCACTACAGTGCCCTTACCAATGTTACCTTCCACTCTTAATAAACGTTCAGTACAGGTTAATTGAGCCTATTAGAACATCTAGAAAGAAAATTACATCTTTTTCCGAAGTACTGTTTCTGTGAACAAACATAAAACACAACAGTTACCTTTATTTCAGTAATATCATTGTCTCTTTTAACACTCCACCCGAAAGTAAAATGTGCACAAGAACTCTGACGTCACACTTCGTGTGTATATAGTAGGCCGCTTGACCAATAAGAGAGCGCTTCTCTTTTAATCTCGTCATAAGCCAATCAGAGCACTCCTTTTACAGTGTCATGGTTTATTTTCCCGTGGTTCAGCTACACACACAATTTTTGGCGGCCAAGACAGGAGGCCGGTCGGAGTACGTAGACCAACATTTTAACATCATGTTCGAGTGCAAAATTTGCGATCGAAATTTTGAGTCTACGGGAGAAGGCAAGGCGCACTTCACTCCATAGCCTCCACCTCCGGTACCGGTAAAGATGCCAGGAGTACGGCTAAAGACTTGCACTGCAGTTTTTGTTCCGAAACATTTAGCAGAGAATCCAGCGTCAAAAGACATTATAACACATGTCCAGCTTATATTGTTTACGGTGGGGAAGACGTCACCTTGTCTATTTTAAGTGCACCTCGCACTCCTTCACCCGCCCCCCCCCACCTACCTTCACCCCAAAGTCTAAAAGTGCCTCCTTCACAACCGAAAGTGCATCCAAGAGAAGGGGAAGACCTACCAACCTCCAAAGAGTCTGTAAGCTTAGCAAAACGCCCACAGGTGACAAGGCCGGTGAGAATATGACAGTTAAGACACCCTTTAAAACTAGGAGTAGGAGTAAGGCTCAGGCGGCTTCCTCTGACGGCCTCAACCTCTCGGACAACGATGCTAGTGACGGCGAAGATGGTTCCCCTCCTGCCAAAGTAATTAGAGTGAGTAAATATGGCGTGTATAGACAGAGTTAATGTTTCACTTCATATGTTATCCTTGTCTCTTAGACTAACATGAACTTATGCTTTTGTATGCTCACGTGTCACATGTAAAAAGGCGTGCATATATTACCTGACTTGCTGCACTGCAACACACTACATAGTGTGGGAAAGCGTGCGGGCCCTCCAGAAGTGTATGAAGTAAATATGTTTTTTATTTTTAAGAGAGAATGGGTTCTCCCAAAAAAGGATGGAACCACAGCCCATTCAGGTGCAGACGCCGCTGAAGGATCAGAAGCAGAAGACGGTACAGAGGGGAGAGACCAGTCTGAAGTAAGGGATACAAATTAGTTCTTATAGCAGATATTTCTTTGTGTTATCATAATTTCTTACCCAAAAAAATTAAGTTGTCCTCTTTTCAATATTCTTTTCCCTCATTGTTTGTGTCTTATACGGAAATAACATATAACAATATTGGCCATCATTTATTTAAATCCTTTAAGTAGAGTTTCAGTGCACCTCTTTTAAAGATGTAACTATATATATGGAAAACCAATTGAAATGAATTTAAGTGTCACATATAACTGAAACAGGTCCTCCCTTCTCAGCAGGAACTGGAACAACAAGACACGGGCCTACACACAGGAGACGAAGAAGGCGGCTTGGGTAGAGGAGGCCGCGGTGCGTGTGCATTGTTAAGGAGGCGATCTTCTCTGCCACAGTTCCCACCAAAAACATTTACAGCGTATGCGGTTCCCGACCACATTTTAGTTGCAGCCGCCCCATTGATGGGTTAGTTGGACAGTAAGCTTGGCAAACATTTTCTACATATGATATCTAAGTGACTTTGAGCACTATGGGTGCTTTCCTTGTAAGAACCTTTCCAGGCGCCCTTTTCCATGGCCCCGCAGAAATGTGTTCATTTTAATGTTGTCTGAAGCCAAACAATTTACCAAAGGATTTTTTGTTATTTCAAGTGCAATCATTGAGTGCAATTTACAGATAGTGTTTACTGAGACTTCCATGCACAGGAAAGAGTGGAAACATTTACTGAAGATTATATGTGAGGAAAGTCAGCCGCCTGAGTGTTACAGGTAATAGTGCATTCCATTTAAAGAAGACAAGTAGCAACAAGTCATATGAGGGTGCCCGGGCCCCTAACGCCCGCCCGCCCGCCCCCTGACTAGGTCACGTGACCTGAACATGCCCCCCTATGTTTGAAGTGTTAATTTTTGGGTGCTGGTTCCTCTTTAAAAAGAATTACTTCTGTTCACATACACTTTAAAGACAGGGGTCATGTTCTGATGGCGCACTTATCAGGTTATCTAGTCTGTGGTGTACTGTGTATGTGTATTGTGTCTGGACATAGAAAAAGGTGCGGCACCAAGGGTGCCGGGTATATTCAATCATGTTGATGTGTTCAGGAGAGAAGTAGGCACCGAGAAGTACTTGTGTAAAGTATTATATAAGCGGCCATATCAGGATTCTGATAGCCAATTTACTTAGTATTTAGAGTTGGTTGGAATTAAATTTTGTGGCATTTTCACAAAAATTTATAGCGGATACACAAAATAAATCTTGTGGATGCACACAAAATTCTTGTGGTACACAAAATAATTCTTGCATGTAAGCAAAATAATTCTTGCGGACGCACAAAACATTCTTGGGGTTACACAAAATATTGTTAAGTTTTAAATGATCCCGGAAATTATGTTAAGGTGGAATACACTGTGTTAAGTATGGAGCCTTCAGGAAATATGCTGTATATGGTCAATGTGTAGCCCTCTGTTAAATTAGAGAGGATATGTCGGACCGAAAAATTTCGGCC